>JAAWVA010000038.1:521247-549609 GCA_015227895.2 Colaptes auratus | reverse complement strand
TCTGGAATGTGTGGCCATGGCACTTTGGGACATGGTTTGATGGCCATGGTGGTGTTGGGTTGATGGGTTGGACTGGATGATCTTAGAGGCCTCTTCCAACCAAAGCAATTCTGTGATTCTGTGTTGGTTTGATGGTTGGACTGGATGATCTTAGAGAGCTTTTCTAACCTTAATGATTCTACGAGTCACATATCTCATTAAAACAGTCCTTTTGCTGCTGGGGGAGGGGATGGGGGGGATGCTGGACTGGATGATCTCTGGAGGTCCCTTCCAAACCCTACCATTCTATGATTTAGTTCTCATCAGAGATTATGAGTTAAGGTGTGAAAGAGGCAAGGCAAGTACCCCTCACATGCCCACGTCAGTGCACCGGGCAGCTCCCTCGCTCAAAGAGCCAGCACAGTTTAGTTGTCCATTTGTACCCATTTTCAGCACCCACCCTTGCTCTGCCTCTTAGACAGAAAGGGAAACCTGCCTCTGGTTTGTCCTCAGCTGAGCTACACACAGACACTGCCTTTGCATTGGAGACAA
Source organism: Colaptes auratus (assembly GCA_015227895.2). Classification (NCBI taxonomy): domain Eukaryota; kingdom Metazoa; phylum Chordata; class Aves; order Piciformes; family Picidae; genus Colaptes; species Colaptes auratus. The sequence continues at coordinate 549,078 of JAAWVA010000038.1, read as the reverse complement.
CAAAACCACCTGACAAATGTGGGTCTGCTGTGGCTTGATTCATTTTAACTGCATTCATTGAATATCTTTGGGAGTAAGTAGCTTCAAATGACACTTCACCACAGTTCCATCAATGCTCTGACAAGAAGAAAGGGTAGATTGAAATCTGTGAAATAATGCACAGAGAGAAGTAGCCATGGTCAAGAGTCATCTGCCTGCACAATCTAGCCCACCATCTCTCCTAAAGCACATTCAGGTGTCAATTTGGGTCGGGGAACTCACCTAATGAGATCTTCAGCTGTGATCAAACCTTCCCAGCATCTGTGATTTGCATGAGGAATCAAAATGATAAACCCTTTAATAATGCCAGCAGATAGCAAGCTCTGACTAGAGGAGAGCATAGAGGTCTTTTAATGAGAAGAACATGAGGGTTATCGTGTTTTCACTATTAACTCAGATGAGATTAGGCTATAAACACTAAAGCACCTCCCTGCCCCAGAAGTGCTCCTCAGCCTTGGGAAGGTTTGCAACCAGAGAACATCAGACACCTTCTCTCACAGTTTGTGCTCCTGGTGTGACACATCACAGCACTCCTACCATAGAAGGGCAGGGTTTGGAAGGACCTCCAGAGGTAATCCAGTCCAACCCCCCTGCCAAACGCACCTAGGGCAGGTCACACAGGAACACATCCAGATGCCCTTGAAAGTCCCCAGAGGAGGAGACTCCACAACCTCTCTGGACAGCCTGCTCCAGGCTCAGCACCCTTACAGTAAAGAATTTTTCCTCATGTTGAGGTGGAGCTTCCTGGGTTCCAGTTTTGTGTCCATTGCCCTTTGTCCTATCAGGACACCACTGAAAAGAGCCTGCCCCTTCTTCTCGGCCCCCCACCTTCAGGTATTTGGAGACATTAATAGGTCTCCTCTTGGTCTTCTCTTTCCCAGACTAAACAGCCCCAGGACTCTCAGCCTTTCCCTCGTCACACAGACAGTAAGAGCACAACCAAAAATAACCTTTTAATGTGTCCAAGAAGGGCAACAAGGCTGGGAGAGGCCTTGAGCACAGCCCTGGAGGAGAGGCTGAGGGAGCTGGGCTTGCTTAGCCTGCAAAGAGGAGGCTCAGGGAGACCTTCTTGCTCTCTGCAACTCCCTGAAGGGAGGTTGGAGCCAGGTGGGGGTTGGTCTCTTCTCCCAGGCAGGCACCCAGCAGCAGAACAAGAGGACACAGTCTCAAGCTGTGCCAGGACAGGTTTAGGCTGGAGGTAAGAAAAGTTCTTCCCAGGAAGAGGAATTGGCCCTTGGGATGTCTGCCCAGGGAGGTGGTGGAGTCCCCATCCCTGGAGGTGTTCAGAGGGGCTTGGATGTGGACTTGGAGCATGGTTTAGTTTCAGGAGGTTTTGGGTGACAGGCTGGATTTGATGATCTCTGAGGTCTTTCCCAACCTTATTGATTCTATGATTCTAAGACCTCCAGGTTTGGCTTTCCCCACTGCCAGAAGAGCAACCTCCTTCGCTGCTCTGTCTAATGCCTTTTATTTATATGTTAAACAGCTAAGAAGCAACTACCCCCAGAAGGGGGGTGGGGGTTAAACACATTTTAAACCTTCAAATAGCTCCTGTCCTGCAAAGAGCCTTCATTAGTGTGCATTTCCACACGGAGATGAAAGACAAATGTGAGGCTAAAGTTTTTCCCTGGCAAAAGAGAGGATCTCAAGCTGTTAATATGTCATTATGGCTCTGCTCATTAGCATCTCTGGGATATGCTTTTAATGATGGGGAGGGGGGGGTTATTTGATTTTATTTTTTTATTTCCTTAATGCCTTTTTAAGTATTTTTCCCTTACTGCAGTGCTAATAAGTGTAAAAATCTTGTCCTGAACCATAAGCTGTGCCACAGCTCATGTGGCTGGAATGGGAAAACCTTCTTGCCAGTGCAAATTGAACAAAGTATTTACCGGTAGGCAGAGCCAGCTTGGTAACAGGGTTAAAACTTTCCCCAACCTAGTTAGAATCACAGGATATTTTGGTTGGAAAAGACCTTGAAAATCATTGAGTCCACTTGTTAACCCAGCACTGCCCCACTAAGCCTCAGCACACACATCTCCACGGCTGTGAAACCCTCCAGGTATGGGATTCCACACTGCCCTGGGCAGCCTCTTTGCAGCCTTTGAGAAGCCTTCTGGGGAAGAAATTGTTCCTCGGTCCAACGTGAACCTTCCCCCCCTGAAACTTGAGAACATTTCCACTTGCCCTACCACTTGCCTTTTGGGGGAAAGAGACCACCCTGACCTCGCTCCAACCTCCTTTCAGGAGTTACAATACAATACACCAGGTTGGAAGCGACCTTCAAGATCACCGCGTCCAACCCATCAACCAATCCAACCCACCTAAGTTGTAGAGACCCAAAGATCTCCCCTCAGCTCGCTTTTCTCCAAGCTGAACACTCCCAGCACCCTCAGCTGCTCCTCACCAGCCCTATTCCCCAGACCCTTTACCATTTTCATGCCTTTCTGTGGACCTGCTCCAGCACCTCAAAAAAAGGTGGTTGAGGCCCGTCCCCTGGAGGTGTTTCAGCGCCAGGCTGGATGAGGCTCTGGGCAGCCTGCTCTAGTGTGGGGTGTCCCTGCCCATGGCAGGGGGGTTGGAACTAGCTGATCCTTGTAGTCCCTTCCAACCCTGACTGATGCTATGATACTATGACTGTCCTTCTTGGAGTGAGGGCCCCAAAACTATGGCCTCACAACGTCACTACAGGAGGACGCTGCCCTGGTCCTGCTTGCCACACTCTTACTGATCCACACCACGATGCTGTTGGCCTTCCTGGCCCCCTGAGCACACTCTGGCTCATCTTCAGCCAGTTGTTGACCAATACCCCCAGGACCTTTCCCCACTGTCCTCCCCGCCACTCTGCCCCCAAGCCTGGAGCATTCACTGGGTCGTCGTGCTGCAAGTGCATCCCCCACTTCGGGGCACCAGGATCAAGAGCCGAGATTCCATTTGCAATGTGGTTCAGGCAGGAGATTTTTGTGTGACACCATAAGAAGTTTGCTTGAACCCAGGCAGAATTTTTCATTGCCACAGTTCAGCTGGTAAGTCTTACATATATATAGTTTCATAGTTTCAGTTAGGGTTGGAAGGGACCACAAGGATCACTAGTTCCAACCCCCCTGCCATGGGCAGGGACACCCCCACACTAGATCGGCTGGCCAGAGCCTCACCAGCCTGGGCTTAACACCTCCAGGGACAGGGCCTCAACCACCTCCCTGCACAACCCATTCCAGGCCTCACCACTCTCACGTGAAGAACTTCCTCTTCACCTCCAGCCTGAATCTCCCCACCTCCAGCTTCAGTCCATTCCCCCTAGTCCTATCACTCCCTGATAGCCTGAACAGTCCCTCCCCAGCCTGCTTGTAGCCCCCTTCAGATACTGGAAGGCCACAATGAGGTCACCTGTGAGCCTTCTCTTCTCCAGCCTGAACAGCCCCACAACTCCTTCAGTCTGTCCTCACAGCAGAGGTGCTCCAGCCCTCTGCTCCTCCTCCGGGCCCTTCTCTGGACACCTCCAGCACCTCCAGATCCCTCTTGTCATAGGGGCTCCAGAACTGGAGGCAGTACTCCGGTGGGGTCTCACCAAGCTGAGCAGAGGGGAGAATCCCCTCCCTTGCCCTGCTGGCCACACTTCTCCTGCTGCAGCCCAGGATCTGATTGGCTTTCCAGGCTGCAAGTGCACCCTGAGAGCTCCTGGGGAGCTTCTCCTCCCCCAGCACCCCCAAGTCTCTCTCCTCTGGGCTGCTCTCCAGCCAGTCCCTGCCCAGCCTGCATTTGTGCCTGGGATTGCCTCCACCCAGCTGCAGGACCCTGCCCTTGGTCTTGTTGAAGCTCCTGAGTTTGGCTTGTGCCCACCTCTCCAGCCTGTCCATGTGTGTGTGTGTATATATATATATATATATATATATATATATATATATCTAAAAGTAAAACAACTGCTGTGGCTGCAGCTCTATTCCCCCTGTGGAGCAGCATTCAGATTGAATCAATTCTACTTAATTTTCCCCTGCATTTCCTTGCAAAGAAACAATTAAGAGTGCTTTGAAAATATCCAGCAAACACCCTGGCTGCCTCTCTTGTTCTCTAGCAATCAATGCTCTTTGAATCGAAATAAATCTCTCTCTCTCTTTTTTTTTCCTTTTTTTTGGTCCAGTTTAGGCAGTTTTCATAATTTAAAGGCAGATTCCAGCAAGGGAGGCTGAGGGGGGGGTGGGGTGGGGTGGAAATTTGCTTCGGTGCTCCAAAGTTTCTGGAAGATTGATGTTAGCAGCATGTCAGGTCTAATCAGGAGTGACATGCTGCTGTTCTTTGATTCGTGCTTATCACATTTATTTATCTCCAATTGTGACTCTTTGCTGTAAAGCAGGAATGTTTGGCAGCAGCAGCAACAGCGTGATTAGCACTCAGCTGTCCCCACCTCCAGCCCATTCAAGCAAATGCCTCTTTTAATTCTTCCCAAGTACAGCGTTTTAAAGCACTGCTGAAGTGTTTTGCTGAAGTGGGTTCTGGATAGTGATAAATGAATCATTATGAGGACAAATTACCCAAATTGGGTCATAATCACCCAGCTATGCAAACTCCGGGAGAGAAGTGGGAAGCAGGGAGTGACTCATTCAGAGACAACAGGGAAGAGGCTGAGCGCTCCGAATGAACACACCGAGGAGATGTGAAGGTGCTCAGAATGGAATCTGAGGAGTTCGTAGCTCTCGCTGACCTCACGGAGGGCCTTAGAGTGGTTTGAGGAAAGGTAGGAAAAGCAAAGATTAATGATGCTCGTTTGACGAGGGCTGTGTGTGCCTGGCGTGTAATGGAAGTTCTTCACTAAAATGGAAAAGCTTTACAGGAAAATACTTCACTGAAAGAGTGGTCAGGCATTGGAACAGGCTACCCAGGGAGCTGAGGAGTCACCACCCTAGATGGGGTTCAAAAGGTGTGTGGACATGGCACTTTGGGACATGGTTTGGTGGCCATGGTGGTGTTAGTTCAGTGGTTGGACTTGATGACCTCAGAGGTCTTTTTCAACCTTAAAGATTCTGTGACTTGGAATGGGAAGCAAAGAGGAAAACATCATCCTATCCACCCAGCTTAGAACACAGCCATAGGTTTGATGTCTCCCTAGTTCTTTACTATGAGGGTGGTGGAACACAGGTTGCACAGGGAGGTGGTTGAGGCTCCTTCCCTGGAGCTATTCAAGGCGAGGCTGGACGAGGCCCTGGGCAGCCTGATCTAGTTGGGGATGTCCCTGCTGGCTGCAGGAAGGTCAGACTGGATAACCTTTGTAGGTCCCTCCTGTCCTAAACCATTCTATGGTTCTCTGATGGGTGAGAGGCATTTTTTTTGCTTCCCAAACCAACATCTGACCATCATTGATGGAAAGCAAGGGTTGGGAGAGCTTTACAACAGCCCTGAGCACACACAGGACGAGGATGCTGTCACAATGACCTTAAGAAATAAAGCAGAGGAGCAGCTTTGAGAGACAAATCCTTTGATCTCTGTCCTTCCCTAATCACATGCAGAGATGACACAGAGTTTCAGACAGAGGAATTAATTATTGGGTTAAACCCAGCCCCATTCACCATGGCTGTGGCTTTCTGGTGATAAGGAGAGAACAATGAGATTGCTCTGCTCTGGAGAAAGCCTCCAGCCTGCCTTCCTTTGGTTACTCCTACACATAGCTTTTCCTGTAACACAAGTATCTGACATTCTTTTCTTTGAGGGGGTAAAATAATAAACAGGAGATGAAAAAGGAGAGAAGAATCCCTTTGGCTGGAAATCTGAGAATGTGGCTTCCTTCTGCTGCCAACCACATCTTCTGAAGTCGCCTCAATCGAAGGGGGGGAGGGAAGAAAATCAAGCAGGAGGAGTCATGCATTCATTAAAAGCACTACAATGGGGTTTAGACAAAAGGAGATTGGTTTTCCATTCAGTGTAACCAGTTTCTGGTATCTTCAGTAAATTGGATTCATTGTGGATGCCTCCATTCTCATCTGGCTGAATTAATTACACCAAGCACTGAGACAGGAAAACACAATAGGTGGAGTTCTCCTCCTGGTGTAAATCCAGAGGTTGAGTGTTTGAGTTATGATTTCCCAGGCTGTGCAGCAGGGCTGCATAGGTGTGGAATATTACATTCCAATTTCAGGCAAATAAAACTCCAACTAACTCCCACACCTCTCAAGGTCAAGCAAGCTCAAGTAGCATAAAATGGCCTTATCATTAATGCATTTTTATGCACAGGAAATTAAAGAGAATTAGAGGCATTTTCACGTTGAATCAAGGGCTGCCAACCTGGAGGGGGGGGAAATAAAGAGAGGTTCAGCTTGGAATTAACATTTGGGCAGGCCAAGGGATGACCTTCTTCATCTGCCAAGTTCCAGATGTGGGCTGCTGTGTGTGACAATGAGTGATGCACACACGCACAAGCATGAATAATTCATGCAAGGATCTGTAAGGGGGGGAGGTGCCTCGTTGCAACTTTGCATTTCGGCCATTAAGCTTCAATAAAAGAGGAGTGCAGGTGGAACTGAGCTCCTGAACCCAGCTCTAGGGGGAAACCGAAAGGCAGGACTCAGGTTTGCTTCCTGAAAGAGACATGGAGTGGACCTGCTTAGACTGGAGATCAGCAAACCTTCAGTGGCCACACTTCGGGCTGTGTTGCTGTTTTCTAAACATAAGGGCAAGGCTCCTGCTGGAAATTCAGCCGGGGAAGAGGATGCTGTGGAATGGTTTCTCAGATGGTCCCTGGCTCCAGCTGAATTTGGGACTTGGGACAGACTCACAGAACCATAGAACTGTTGAGGTTGGAAGAAGCCTTTGAGATCATCAAGCCCAGCTGCTCACCCAGAGCTCACAATCTCACCGCTACTACTAAGCTACTACCACCAGACCGCATTCCTCAGCACCACATCCAGGCTCCTTGAAGCATCTTCAGGGATGCTGACTCCACCACCTCCCTGGGCAGCCTGTTCCAATGCCTGAGACCACTTTCTGGGAAGAACTTTTTCCTAATATCCAACCTGAACCTTCCCTGGCACAACCTGAGACCATTTCCTCTTACCCTGTCACATAGAGTAGAATAGGAGTTAAGAGTAGAATAGGAGTTAGAGTAGGATAGGAGTTAGAGTAGGATAGGAGTTAGAGTAGGATAGGAGTTAGAGTAGGATAGGAGTTAGAGTAGGATAGGAGTTAGAGTAGGATAGGAGTTAAGAGTAGGATAGGAGTTAGAGTAGGATAGAGTTAAGGTAGTATAGGAGTTAAGAGTAGGATAGGAGGGGATGGAATGGAATAGTTTGGAAGAGACCTTTGACATCATCAAGTCCAACCCATCATCCTTGTTGCATGCAACAAAAGACTGACTCCCACCTCACTCCAACATCCTTTCAAGGAGTTGTAGAGGACAGTGAGATCTCCCCTTAGCCTCCTCTTCTGAAGACTAAACAACCTTCAGCTGCTCCTCACCAGACTTGTGTTGAAGGCCCTTCAGCAGCTTGGTTGCCCTTCTCTGGACCTGCTCCAGCACCTCAATGTCCTTCTTGGAGTGAGGGTCCAAACTGAACTCAGTACTTGGTGTGTGGCCTATCCAGTGCTGAGTAGAGGGGAGCAATCACACCCCTAGACCTGCTGGCCACACTGCTCCTGATTGTGGTAGGTTTAAGCTGGACCTGTCAAATTTTCCACAGATCTTGAACAGAAAGTGGTAGAATGTAAATAAATCACCAGTGGGTGTGAAAAGGAAAAGAATGATGAGCTCTAAACAATCCATTGGAGAGATGAGGGGCTTAAACTAGTTGTACAAAGCAAACTCTCTCTCTTTTTGCTTCTTTGGCTCTGGCTGAGGCTTCTCCTGGCTTTACTGACCTTGACTGCACTGCTTCGTTGGGAGTGGTATTAACAACTTCTCTGCTCTTTCTTTTGTCCCTTTTGTGTCCAAGGGGGTTAAGGAGGTGGGGAAGGGTGGGAAAGAAGCTGTTGCAGCTCCCCTGGGTGGGGTTTTTGCTGGCCAGGGGGTTCTTGTGCTGTTTATCAACTGTAAATACCTGTAAATACTGTAGATTTTGTACATATTCCTTGCATTTCATTGTACACTGTAGTTCTGATTGTAAATACAGCTTTGTTTGCTTCCAGCTGGGTTGGGCTGGCAAATTTAAGGGGGGGGGGAATGGAAATGGAATGGTATGGAAATGGAAAGCAATAGAATAGGAATACAATAGGAATAGAATGGGAATAGAATGGAAGAGACCTTCGAGATCGTGTCCAACCCATCATCCAACACCATCTAATCACCTAAACCATGTTCAGCCCACCACACTGATATCAAGCCAGGATTCCATTTGCCTTCTTGGCCACCTGAGCACATTTCTGGATCATGTTCAGCCAGCCATCAGTGAATACCCTACAGGTCCTTCTCTGCCGAGCAGCTCGCCAGCCCCTCTGCCCCAAGCCTGTAACCTTGCATGGGGTTGTTGGGGCCCACATGCAGCACTGGACACCTCACCCTGTTAAATCTCACACTGTTGGCCTCAGCACACCTATCCAGTCAGCCCAGACCCCCCCTGCAGATCCTTCCTGTCCTCCAGCTGATGGAAATGCCCACCCAGCAAACTTACCGAGGCTGCCCCCGATCCCCTCACCCGGCTCCCTGCTGAAGATGTTAGACAGATAGTGCAGGTGTTAGGGCCTGCCTACAGACCTGATTCACCAGCAAAAGGACATCCCCCTGTCTATAGCATTCAGAGGTCACTAATATACCCAGAGCAAACATGAAATCAGTGCATGCAAAGCACCCCCACCGCTGCTCTCTTGAGTCGCAAACACAATCTTCGCCGCCCGGGGCTCAGTGCACTAATCTTCACAATCAGTCTGGAGTCAATAGGACTAAATCATCCCGCGTTTAAGTACATAAGCTGTCCCCAGCACAAAGGCAAAGTAGCTCAAAGAGCTGTGTTTCTCCTTTAAATGATCTGCGCAGCGCTCCGCTCCCTGCTCCTGGAGATATTTATGTCTGAGCCTGCAGTAGATTGAAGCTGCTCCAGGGGTCAGAGCCTGTCGGGTTCTCTTTCTGCAGAGGATGCTCTGGCCTTTGGAGTGATAGATCAGGAACAATCTCCTTCATCTCCCTGCCACTTGTAACAAATTCATTTACTGGAAGGTGAAAGCTCTGGCAGTCCCAGGCAACGTCACTTCTTTCTTTCTATATTGTTGACTTTTTGGAGCTGGGCATTTTTATTCCCCCCCCACCTCCCCGCCTTTGATTCATGCCCTTGTACACACTTGACCCCTCAGAAGTAGAGGAAGCAAAACTGTCACACACTCCAGGCAGAGAGAAAAGCTCAGGGGGGATGGGGAAACAGCAGGAATTGACAAAGAGATGAGCATCAACTCGACAAAGCAGCCAGCTTCAGAGCAATTTAGGGATACAGTGGAAGAAAAAAGTGAGGGCAGGTTCACCACCCCCCCCCCCCAACACCACATTGCCCAGCAGCTCCTGCGGGGAGTCTCCTCCACGTTCAAGCTGGGTTCAGCTGGGGATCACTCCCGTAAGAGGAACAGTGAACCTCAGCTGGGAATCAGCTCAACATGCAGACAAATCAATGTGCACCGCTCCAGGCAGCCCCCTCCCCATTGGTTACTCCTGAAGGTGGGTCGCTAACGAGAAAAGAACAACTGGAGGAGAAAAGATGAAGTTGAGGGGAATTTTGTGCCGCTGCTTTGCCACGTCTTGGGGTATTTTGGGTGAAACTGTGAATCTAGCCTTGTGTGTGTGGCTGTAACAGCCATTTCCACTCAGAAGGGTGTTTTTCTTGACTGTGTTCCTTGCCCACAGGGATTTTTTTTTCCCTTTAGTGCCCAAGCACATTGCTGAGCTAATACTTTCCTTGCAAACTGCAGCGAGCTCGCTCTGTGCTCTGCCCCGGGCCCTGCTTTTGGTTAATTTTCCTCACAAACCTTTCTGCTAGCAGCAGTTCTCAGTCTCCTCCCACGAATTCCATTCATTAAGCAGCAAAGAAAAAGCAGTCAGAAAGTCACTTGGAGTTCCTGAGCACAAGCATGGCACTTTGGGACCTGGTTTAATGGCCACGGTGGTGTGAAGTCAACGCTTGGACTCCGTGATGCTCGGAGTCTTTTCCAGCCAAAGCGGTGCTGTGATGAAAATACCTCCTCTAAAAGTGAGAGCAAGCAGATGCCCAGAAACTTCTTTCATATATATATATATATATTATTTTATTTTGCAAACAGCATACCAAAGGTCTGACACCTTTTTATAGCTACAGTGTGACCTCCCCTTGCTCCCCTCGGAGAGTGACTTCATTGCTAAGCGATGGCGGGGGCTGTGCCGCCACAGCCGGGTTAAGGCAGTGCATTAAAATGCAATATTCCACAGGCTGTGATTTATGGTCTGTCACTTAGAGCACAGCATCCTGCATCTTAATTGTCTGCTCCTTTCCCAGCTCCTTCACTTTGGGCTGGGAGAGGAGATATTCTCCGTCCACCATGGATTTTCATGGCGACACGGGGCTTGGGAAGGCGTGAGAGCTGCGGCTGCCGAACTGAAACAGGGCTGCCATACCTACCCAGGGCTGCCATACCTACCCAGGGCTGCCATACCTACCCAGGGCTGCCATACCTAACAGCCTCTCTGTACCAGGCATGAAAATGCATCATAGGAAATTATTATGCCCTTTTTTTTTTGCTCCATTTACAAGTCTCAGGGATTTCCCCAGGGGGGATCGGCTCCACCATTCCAGAGAAAGAAACCCACGCCTTTGCAGCCGGCCCCAGGGAGTTCGCAGCCAGCAGAAGATCTCCAAACCCCTTCCACGTTCACAGAGTTATTAGCTAATTAGGAGAAGCCATACAGACCCACTGAGAACTGAAGCAGCTTCCACTTCTCATTTGGCTCACGTCTGGCAGGCAGCGTTGCCACTTCCAGGGTACGAGCTTCCAGAACAGAAATAATGTGTGCTGGAAGCATCCTGCCTGAAGAAACTTTCATCTCCTTCAGCCACATAGATATTCAGTTAAAATCTATAGATTTGAAATTAAAACCAACTTGCAGCTCAGAGAAATAAATGTCCAGCAGCAGTGGAGCAGAGGGAATTGTGCAGAACCTACTGCTCTCTGCAACTCCCTGAAAGGAGGTTGGAGCTACGTGGGTGGGGGTCTCTTCTCCCAGGTAAAAAATGATAGGACAACGGGAGATAGCCTCAAGTTGTACCTGGGGAGGTTTAGGTTGGATGTTAGGAACAATTTCTTTCCTGCAAGAGTGGCCAGGCATTGGAACAGGCTGCACAGGGAGGTGGTGGAGTCACCATTCCTGGAGGGGTTCAAGGACCTGTGGCCATAGCACTGGGCACATGGTTTAATGGCCATGGTGGTAGTGGGTTAAAGGTTGGACCTGATGATCTTAGAGGTATTTTCCAACCTTAATGATCCTGTGATTCTAGATGATGGCTCTGTGAGTCAGGAGGCTTTTATTTACAGATCTGTACCCCAAATCCATCTCTAGCTCCTCTTCTGGATGAGATAAATTATATTGGTTGTGTTTCCTGTGACTTTTTCAGCTACCCTCCTCCAGAGGGTTATATCATCTTCTGAATTCATCTATATCCACATAATTACAACCATATACCTTTAACATCTAAGTGCCAGGTTCTACACATTGGCCACAACAACCCCAGGCAGTGCTACAGGCTGGGGTTGGAGAGGCTGAGAGCAGCCAGGCAGAGAGGGACCTGGGGGGAGTGGTTGATAGTAAGATGAACATGAGCCTGCAGTGTGCCAGGGGGCAGAGAAGGCAGCCTGGCCTGCATCAGGAAGAGTGTGGCCAGCAGGAGCAGGGAAGTCATTGTGCCCTGTTCTCAGCACTGCTGAGGCCACACCTTGAGTCCTGTGTCCAGCTCTGGGCTCCTCAGGTTAGGAAAGCTGTTGAGCTGCTGGAAGGTGTCCAGAGAAGGGCAAGAAAGCTGGGGAGGGGTCTGGAGCACAGCCCTGGGAGGAGAGGCTGAGGGAGCTGGGCTTGCTTAGTCTGGAGAAGAGGAGGTTGTAGCCAGGAGGAGGCTGGTCTCTTCTCCTAGGCAATCAGCACCAGAACAAGAGGACACAGTCTCAAGCTGTGCCGAGGAAGTTTAGGCTGGAGGTGAGGAGCAAGTTCTTCACTGAGAGACTTGTTCGCCATTGGAATGTGCTGCCCAGGGAGGTGGTGGAGCCACCACCTGTAAGCAGAGCCTGGATGAGGCCCTTGGTGCCATGGTTTAGTTGATTAGATGGTGCTGGGTGATAGGTTGGACCTGATGATCCCAAAGGTCTCTTCCAACCTGGTTAATTCTATTCTATTCTACCTCACCTGCTGTGAAAGCAATCTCACACCACCAAACCACACTTGTCTGAGACGCTCTTATTCTCAGGGCAGAAAAACCTTCACGAGTTGGCACACCACCAGAAAAAAGAAGGGTTTGCTGTGGCTGTTCACCTCATCACCACCACTCACACCCCCACCTCACACCATCCTTTCACATTTCAAGTCTCCCAGAACCTCTTTCCAAACTCCCACCCTGCTCCTGCCTTCCCTTGGCGCATTGATTTCCCCCACAGCTCTGCTTCTCTGCCTTGTCCAACGACTCTGCTCAACCCAGATGCTCCTTTAGCATCGGTTTTTGGTTGCTTGCTTGTTTAATCCATACAATATTGGTATTTTTCTGGCTGGCAGCCAAATAAAACACACTAAGAGTCTCACTGCCCAATAAATTTAAAGGTAGTATCATAGTATCATAGAATCAGTCAGGGATGGAAGGGACCACAAGGATCAGCTAGTTCCAACCCCCCTACCATGGGCAGGGACACCTCACACTAGAGCAGCCTGGCCAGAACCTCATCCAGCCTGGGCTTAAACCCCTCCAGGGACAGGGCCTCAACCACCTCCCTGCACAACCCAGTCCAGGGCTTCACCACTTTCATGGGGAAGAACTTCCTCCTCACCTCCAGCCTGAATCTCCCCACCTCCAGCTTCATTCCATTCCCCCTAGTCCTATCACTACCTGAGAGCCTGAGCAGTCCCTCCCCAGCCTTCTTGTAGGCCCCCTTCAGATCCTGGAAGGCCACAATGAGGTCACCTCGGAGCCTTCTCTTCTCCAGACTGAACAGCCCCAACTCCTTCAGTCTGTCCTCACAGCAGAGCAGCTCCAGCCCTCTGCTCATCCTCGTGGCCCTGCTCTGGACACCTTCCAGCACCTCCAGATCCCTCTTGTCATAGGGGCTCCAGACCTGGAGGCAGTACTCCAGGTGGGGTCTCCCCAGAGCTGAGTAGAGGGGGAGAATCCCCTCCCTTGCCCTGCTGGCCACACTTCTCCTGCTGCAGCCCAGGCTCTGATTGGCTTTCCGGGCTGCAAGTGCACCCTGAGAGCTCCTGGGGAGCTTCTCCTCCCCCAGCACCCCCAAGGCTCTCTCCTCAGGGCTGCTCCCCAGCCAGTCCTTTCCCAGCCTGGATTTGTGCCTGGGATTGCCTCCACCCAGCGGCAGGACCCTGCCCTTGGTCTTGTTGAAGCTCCTGAGGTTGGCTTGTCCCCAGATGATAGAGGAAACTCGATGAGCATCTCATTACAGATGGCAGGGTTTGGCATTCCCAGGGCTTAGCAAGAGACTTTTATTCACATGTGCTGGTGTGGAATTTAAAATTCCAATCAGCAGAACCACAGAGGAGGATTTCATTACCTTGGACTGGAATCCAGCTGCATGTTTAATTCTGTTAAAAACCCCAAGTTTGCACAATAAACTAATTGTATGGAGAATCATAAACTCATTTGGGTTGGAAAAGACCTTTAAGATCACAGAATTTGTTTTAACTCTACCAAGCCTCCTACTAAACTGTGTCCCTCAGCACCACATCTCTGTGTTCTTTAAACACCTTCAGGGGTGGGCATTCAACCACCCCTCTGGGCAGCCTGATCTGGTCTTTGGGAATCCTTTCAGTGAAGAAGTTTCTCATAATGTCCTAATCCTCCCCTGGTGGAACTTGAGGCCATTTCCTCTCATCCTGTCACTTATTCCTTGGTAGAAGAGACCAACCCCCACTTCACTCCAACCTCCTTTCAGGGAGCTGTAGAGAGGAGGAGGAGGTCTCCCCTCAGCCTTCTTTTCTCCAGGCTGAACAAGCCCAGGTCCCTCAGCTGCTCCTCACCAGCCCTGTTCTCCAGACCCTTCACCTACTTCATTGTCCTTCTCTGGACCTGCTTCAGCCCCTCAATGTCCTTCTTGGAGTGAGGGTCCTCAACCTCCCTTTGTATCTGATGAGGATCTTAATTACATGTTTGGATATTACTGCATCTGTTTAAAAACTTTGTATTACTTGGAAAATGTTTGGGGCCCAGCTGCTGCTTAGCATCCCTGGAGGTTTTGAAGGCCAGGCTGGATGTGGCTGTGAGCAACCTGATCTAGTGTGAGGTGTCCCTGCCCACGGCAGGGGGGGTGGATCTGGCTGAGCCTTGAGGTCCCTTTCAACCCTGACTTTTTTTTTTAATGATTCTATGATGCTGATGGCATCCTGGGCTGCATCAAAAGCAGCATGGCCAGGGATGGAGAGAGGGCATTCTGCCCCCCTGCTCTGGGGAGACCTCACCTGCAGTGCTGTGGCCAAATCTGGGGCCCTCAACACAAGAAGGACATGGACCTGATGGAGAGGGTCAAGAGGAGGCCACCAAAATGATCAGAGGGCTGGAGAACCTCTCCTACCAAGAGAGTTGGGTCTGTAGATGGAGATGAGCCTGGAGATGAGAAGGGTCTGGAGAAGAGACATTGTAGCAGCTCTCCAGGACCTGAAGGGGGTTACAAGAAAGCTGAGGAGGGACTGATTCCAAGGCCATGGAGCACTAGGACAAGAGGCAACAGTTTGAAACCAGAGTAGAGAAGATTCAGGTTGGAAATTAGGAAGAAGTTCTTCACTCTGAGGGTGGTGGAACACTGGAACAGGTTGCCCAGGGAGGTGGTGGAAACCCCATCCCTGGAGACATTCAAAGTCAGGCTTGATGGGGCTGCAAGCAACCTAATGCCCCTGCTTAGTGCAGGAGGGTTGGACCTTCAGAAGCCTCTTCTAACACTCTATGACAATTCCCAGAAGAAATAGCAGCACTGCTCCAACTCCTGGGACACTGCAAACCTAGCACACACCATCCCTTAGGTACAGGTTTTACACTGGTTGAAGACTAAAACAAAGTGGCTGTAGGAGGTCCACTCTCTTAATGTCTTTAAAACCCAAAACCTTGGGCTGAGAGCTTGCAAAAGCTGAGGCAGCAAGTCCATCACTACTCAAAGTCTTCTCTCCCCCAGGCTCTCAGCACTGGGAAAAGCAGTAATGATGCAGGTGATGCACAGCTCATTAGCACCATGCCTCGGATAGTGGAAGGATCTCTGAAGGCGCCGGTTCAGACTCGGAAAATATTTACCTTCCACATCATTAATTTAAGATTAAATATTGAGAAGCAATTACCAAAACGCAAGGTGTGGAGCAGTCAGCATCCAAAAACGGCAGATGAGTGTTTAAAGCTCTCATTCTAGCAGATTCCCAGGAAAACACCACCCTCTGGTTCAAGTTTTACCTGTAGGAACCTCATCTTCACGACAGCTCTACCACCTCTGTGGGCTCCTTGCTCTTCACTGACCTTCTCAGACGAGTCCCAAACTCCTTTATTCCATTCCAGTTTTGCAGACAGAGAAGGAAAATCTAAATAAATGAACCTCAGGCTTTCAAAAGCTTAGCCAAGGGTGAGGGTCACTCCTTGGTCTGCAGAGGTACATCAGTCATCCAGCTTTAATAACTCAGATTCCCTGGTAGGCAGTACGTAAAGACAGAGAAACCCAACAGACATAAATCCTCATCGAGTTAACTGTCCTATTTTTCTCTCTGCCAGACACAGCTTTGCCCACAGAAGGCTTTATATCTATCTATCTCTCTCTCAAGCTCAAAGAAAACAGCATCTTCCATCCCAGTGTCCCCATTACATCTCCAGACCTGTGATTTTTAATTCTGTCAAACAAGGAAATCAAAAGTGTATGGAAGGAGGTTTGAGAGCACGTAGCCAACATCAAGTCCTCAGTACAAATGACTCAAAAAGGAGTTTAAAACCAAAAAAACCCCACAAACCCTCAAGCCAAAGCCAACCCAGCTACATCTCAGATGTAGAAGCAGGTGTTTGGTGGTATTAGAGCTGACAATAAAGATGAATTTGGTGCCTGGGCCACAAATTAGGATTGGTGAGTGGAAATTCGACTGCAAACCTTTGCTTTCCCAGTAACCCAAGAAGCAGCAGAGTGCTGCCCCATAGCCTCCTGGCCAGGAATGAATCACAGAATCAGTAAGGTTAGAAAAGACCTCAAAGATTATTAAGTCCAACCTGTCACCCAAGACCTCATGACTGCTAAACCATGGCATCAAGTGCCACGTCCCTCACGAACACCTCCAGCGATGGTGACTCCACCACCTCCCTGGGCAGCACATTCCAATGGCTAACAACTCCCTCTGTAAAGAACTTTCTCCTCACCTCCAGCCTGAACTTCCCCTGGCATGGAACAAGTTCTGATGCTTGCACAGAGCACTCTGAGATGCCAGAGTTGATACCATCACAGCCATTCCGAAGCAACTGGCAGCAAAATCAACCACTTCCCCCTATCTGCAGAGAGGCACAAGAAGACCCAAGGACAAACAGGGCTGAAATGACAGAAGGGGCCCAGAGCACTCTCACCAATTTTAAGAGGATTAAGCAAAGCTCTCTCCTCCAGAGACACCAACAGAAACTTCTCTGGGTTGGAGGGATACAGTAGGAACTGCAATTTAATTTCTTCCTTGGCATTTAGAAGCAATAAAAGCAGCGCCGGGCAGGTTCCAAAACCAACTGCCAGGTTTCATAGTTTCAGTTAGGGTTGGAAGGGACCACAAGGATCATCTAGTTCCAACCCCCCCTGCCATGGGCAGGGACACCCCACACTAGAGCAGGCTGGACAGAGCCTCATCCAGCCTGGGCTGAAACACCTCCAGGGATGGGGCCTCAACCACCTCCCTGCACAACCCATTCCAGGGCTTCACCACCCTCATGGTGAAGAACTTCCTCCTCACATCCAGCCTGAATCTCCCCACCTCCAGCTTCAGTCCATTCCTCCTAGTCCTATCACTACCTGAGAGCCTGAGCAGTCCCTCCCCAGCCTTCTTGTAGGCCCCCTTCAGATACTGGAAGGCCACAATGAGGTCACCTCGGAGCCTTCTCTTCTCCAGCCTGAAAAGCCCCAACTCCTTCAGTCTGTCCTCACAGCAGAGGTGCTCCAGCCCTCTGCTCATCCTCGTGGCCCTGCTCTGGACACCTTCCGCACCTCCAGATCCCTCTTGGATAGGGGCTCCAGAACTGGAGGCAGTACTCCAGGTGGGGTCTCCCCAGGGCTGAGTAGAGGGGGAGAATCACCTCCCTTGCCCTGCTGGCCACACTTCTGCTGATGCAGCCCAGGATCTGATTGGCTTTCCGGGCTGCAAGTGCACCCTGAGAGCTCCTGGTGAGCTTCTCGTCCACCAGCACCCCCAAGGCTCTCTCCTCTGGGCTGCTCCCCCAGGCTATTTCTGGGACAGGCTTGTCCCTTTCATAATGCATCTGCAAGCAGGGTTCTGCTCCTCCAGCTCCCAGTCTGCAGCTTTCATTACTGGTTTCAAGTGCTGGGGATAGTGAGAGACAAAACCTGAGACCTCAGCTGGAGCGCTGCTTCCAGCTCTGGGACCCACAACGCAAGAGGGACATGGATCTGTTGGAGAGGGGCCACAGGAGCAGCTGAAGATGATCAGAGGGCTGGAGCACCTCTCCTGTAAGGACAGGATAAGGGAGTTGGGGTTGCTCAGCCTGGAGAAGAGCAGTCTTCCAGTACCTGAAGGGGATACAGGAGAGCCAGGGAGGGACTTCTTATAAAGGCCTGTGGTAACAAGACAAGGTTTGAAACTGGAGCAGGGTAGGTTTAGTCTGGAGATTAGGAAGACATTCTTTACAGTGAGGCTGGAGAGACACTGGAACAGGTTGCCCAGGGAGGTTGTGGATGTCTCACCCCTGTAAGTCTTTAAGACCAGGCTGGAGGAGGCTTTAAGCAGTTTGGGCTAGTGGGAGGTGTCCCTGCCCATGGCAGGAGGGCTGGAACTGGCTGATCCTTAAGATCCTTTCCAACTTGAGCCACTCTCTGAATTTATGACAAAACAAAGCATAGCACACACCCAAACAACTGCATCGAGCACTTTAAAAGCATTATGGCAAAAGCAGTTCATTGCCAGAAAACCTCAAATTGGAGTGCATTCAGGACTCCTCACCCAGAGCACAGCCAGGAGCTCTTCCCAAGCACCCAAACCAACAGCCACAGGTCTATCTGTAACAGATTTTTAGTGTTCTTTTTTTTTTCCCCCCCCCCCCAAAGGGTATTTTTAATGCAGCCAGCACTACACAGTCTGGTCACCACAAGGACTGACAAAATGCTCCCAAGATGAGTAGCTTCATCGACCCTCCCACTTCTCACCGAGGTAGTGCAAGCAGCAGGATGGACCTAATCTCCTAACACAAAGGTGCCTGATGGCTTTCACTGCTAATTACAGCCACAGTGAGCAGCAGCTGAGAAGCTCCAGGGCTAGCAGAGGCATTTATTCATAGTTTCATAGTTTCAGTTAGGGTTGGAAGGGACCACAAGGATCAGCCAGTTCCAACCCCCCTGCCATGGGCAGGGACACCCCACACTAGATCAGGCTGGCCAGAGCCTCATCCAGCCTGGGCTTAAACACCTCCAGGGACGGGGCCTCAACCACCTCCCTGCACAACCCATTCCAGGGCCTCACCACCCTCATGGTGAAGAACTTCCTCCTCACCTCCAGCCTGAATCTCCCCACCTCCAGCTTCAGTCCATTCCCCCTAGTCCTATCACTCCCTGAGAGCCTGAGCAGTCCCTCCCCAGCCTTCTTGTAGCCCCCTGCACATCCTGGAAGGCCACAATGAGGTCACCTGGGAGCCTTCTCTTCTCCAGCCTGAACAGCCCCAGCTCCTTCAGTCTGTCCTCATAGGAGAGGTGCTCCAGCCCTCTGCTCATCCTCCTGGCCCTGCTCTGGACACGTTCCAGCACCTCCAGATCCCTCTTGTCATAGGGGCTCCAGACCTGGAGGCAGTACTCCAGGTGGGGTCTCCCCAGGGCTGAGCAGAGGGGGAGAATCCCCTCCCTTGCCCTGCTGGCCACACTTCTCCTGCTGCAGCCCAGGCTCTGATTGGCTTTCCGGGCTGCAAGTGCACCCTGAGAGCTCCTGTTGAGCTTCTCCTCCCCCAGCACCCCCAAGACTCTCTCCTCAGGGCTGCTCCCCAACCAGTCCCTGCCCAGCCTGCATTTGTGCCTGGGATTGCCTCGACCCAGATGCAGGACGTTATTACTATTAGGTGTTAAATCTGTTCCATTCTGCAGATGACTGGGGTGTTGGAAAGAATGAAACATCCAATTAATAGCATCAAGCGTGCAATAAGAGGAGGAAAGAATTGATCTTCCAATAAGAAGAGCATCACAGGACTGCTTTGGTTGGAAGAGGCCTCTAAGATCATCCACTCCAACCATCAACCCAACACCACCATGGCCACCAAACCATGTCCCAAAGTGCCGTGGCCACACATTTCCAGAACCCCTCCAGGGCTGGGGACTCCACCACCTCCCTGGGCAGCCTGTGCCAATTCCTGACCACTCTTGCAGTTAAGAAGTTGTTCCTACTGTCCAACCTAACCCTCCCCTGGCACAATTTCAGGCCATTTCCTCCTCTTCTATCATCTGGTACCAGGGAGAAGAGACCAACCCCCACCTCACTGCAACCTCCTTTCAGGGAGTTGTAGAGGGCAATGAGGTCTCCCCTCAGCCTTCTCTTCTGCAGGCTAAACAACCCCAGTTCCTCCAGCCACCCCTCATCAAACTTGCCCTCTAACAGAAGGACAGAATTAAGCATCCAATAGCAGGAGGAATATTGAAATTCCTCCTTTCACAAATCCAGTTGCATCTAAAATTATCATACAGGTAACTCCAGGATAAAGAAAATAGAATGCTTCCCCTGCTCCCTGCTTGTACTTCTGTAGCTGCTTGTGAGAACACAGCCTGGCTTTGCTGGGTAAAGCACAAAAGATGTTTCCCCTCCCAGAGTCCTTCTGTTCTGAGGAGACAAAAGCCAGGAGCTGAACTGCAACAAAAATGGACTTTGGATGGGAGAGGGAACAAGTGATTTGCTCACAGAGAGCCCTTGGCAGGATGAGCTGTGGAAAGTCAGCGAGAGGAAAACATCTGCCTCTGCTTTGGGGTGGTGGGAGGGGTGGGAGTCTGTCCCTGCAGGCAGCTCTCCCAGATCCCAGCCCAGTCTTCCCCCCGTGGGACGATTCCTCTTTTTACAGCGCCCAGACAGAAATCCGAGCGTGCTGCTTCCTGGCCGTGGGATGGGCTGGGGCCAGCTCGGCTGCTGGGGGAGATTTTGCAAGGCCCTGCGATCTGCTTAGCTCTGCTCCTGCTGGAGAGCTCAGCCAGCACAGCCAGCTCCAACCACCGCCTGAGGAGGGGAGGGGCGAGGTGAGCCGAGCTGTCTCACACCATCGCTGTCCCACACCATCACTGTCCCCTAGGACATGCCCCTGGCAGCCGTGGCCAGGCGGTGCAGCTCCCTGGGTTCCTCCAACCCTGCTCTGGAAGCAAAGCCTGACCTGAAAAATAAAAATCACTACAAGGAAAGGTTCTTCCAGAGTTTCCTGTAACAAACAGCAAAGAGGATTTTTCTTGGCCAGCTCCTGAAGATCATTTGAGGATTTGGATTGGCCTGGACAGGCTGCAGTGCTGGGCAGAGGAACCTCACGAAGTTCAACAAGGGCAGGTGTGGAGTCCTGCACCTGGGGAGGAAGAACTCCCTGCACCAGAACAGGGGAGGGGCTGCCTGGCTGGAAAGCAGCTCTGCAAAGAAGGACCTGGGAGTGCTGGGAAACAAAGAGTCACCTACAAGGCAGCAATGTGCTCTGGATGAAGCAGAGTGTGGCCAGTAGGCCAAGGGAGGCTCTCCTCCCCCTCTACTCTGCCTTAGTGAGGCCACACCTAGAGCATGTCTAGCTGTGGGCTCCCCAGTTCAAGAGACACATGGAGCTACTAGAGAGAATCCTACAAAGATGATGAGGAGACTGGAGCACATCTGATGAGGGAAGGTCCCTTCCTACTCCCACCATGCTGGGATTGAGGAGTTTGAGAAGGGATAACCCCTGCAGGAAGGGTTACCTTCAAGCACCTTGGGCAGCTTGAGGCTTGTAGGACTATGTTCTCTCAGCTCCTCAGGTCTGGACAGCAAGTCATCCAAAGAGCAATGCAGAGCAGAGAGCTGATTGAGCCCAAGCACTCCTTGTGAGGAGGAACTTGGGAAGATGAGCTTCACCAGACCAGCTACCTCGAATGATCACCTGCCTGCTAGGCACAGGAACACACCAAGACACTGAAGCTCTGGGGTTTTGCCCTCTTGCAGATTTTGGACTCATGCACTGCTGGCCCCACAGCTGACCACACATCTCCTCACAGCCAGCACAGAGCAGCTCTGGACCAGGACATTGCTGCTGCTGCAGAGCAAATGCTATTTCTCAGATACAGGGAATGGGTATGCCCCCTTTTATAATTTATCACATGCTGTGGCAGATACCTAACTATGTTAGATACCAGACCACTGGGAAGGTTTAGACTTTATCATTTACAGCCAGCAGGAGCCAGCCTCTGTACTCAGCACTGGTTATGCCACACCTTGAGCACTGTGTCCAGTTCTGGGCTCCTCAGTTTGAGAAGGACATTGAGACACTTGAAGGTGTCCAGAGAAGGGCAATGAGGCTGGGGAGGGGTCTGGAGCACAGCCCTGGGAGGAGAGGCTGAGGGAGCTGGGGTTGCTTAGCCTGCAGAAGAGGAGGCTCAGGGGAGATCTTCTTACTCTTTACAACTCCCTGAAGGGAGCTTGTAGCCAGGAGTAGGTTGGTCTCTTCTCCTAGGCAGCCAGCCCCAGAACAAGAGGACACAGTCTCAAGCTGTGCCAGGGGAAGCTTAGGCTGGAGGTGAGGAGAAAGTTCTTCACTGAAAGACTTGTTAGCCATTGGGATGTGCTGCCCAGGGAGGTGGTGGAATCCCCATCCCTGGAAGTGTTCAAGAGGGGATTGGATGTGGCCCTTGGAGCCATGGTTTAGTCATGAGGTCTGTGGTGCCAGGTTGGACTTGGTGATCTTTGAGGTCTCTTCCAACCTTGGTGGTTCTGTGATTTACATCCTACTACTTTCTACCCAGTCTGTGGAAAATTTTCCTAGCACAGCCTAAAACTACCCACACATGCCTGTTGTTGAGGGAGTTGTAGGGGGGGGAACCCACAACAAACACACATTTGCAGGCATCTGGATGCTTAAACAAGCACCAGAGAAGTTCATTAAAATAGAAATTGAAGTTAATTAACTAAGTGATGGTCTCCTCTGTTCCCTTCCCTTTAAAGCCAGGCACATCCTTCCCTTGGTCTGCTGACTGGCTTTATTCAGCTCCAGTTAGTCCATCAAAGTGATGTATTCTGCTTACAAATTCAAGGCCCAGCACATTTATCTCTTCCAGAAGGGGAATGGATTTGCATTTAAATGGATGTTCTGCACGTGTCTAATAACGCAGTTGAGTAATCAAAGCAGCACATCGAAGCAGGAGAGCCCTTTGTGCTTGCATTAATGAACCCCCAAGATCCCTTCCAGATAGTCCTCCTAATTTATTTGTTTCATGGGTGGCAAGGAACAAAAATGGGAATGTTGGTGTTCTCCAGAAGGTTTCATAGTTTCAGTTAGGGTTGGAAGGGACCACAAGGATCATCTAGTTCCAACCCCCCTGCCATGGGCAGGGACACTCTACCCTAGATCAGGCTGGACAGAGCCTCATCCAGCCTGGGCTTAAACACCTCCAGGGACAGGGCCTCAACCACCTCCCTGCACAACCCATTCCAGGGCTTCACCACCCTCATGGTGAAGAACTTCCTCCTCCCCTCCAGCCTGAATCTCCCCACCTCCAGCTTCAGTCCATTCCCCCTAGTCCTATCACTCCCTGAGAGCCTGAGAAGTCCCTCCCCAGCCTTCTTGTAGCCCCCTTCAGATCCTGGAAGGCCACAATGAGGTCACCTGGGAGCCTTCTCTTCTCCAGACTGAACAGCCCCAACTCCCTCAGTCTGTCCTCACAGCAGAGCAGCTCCAGCCCTCTGCTCATCCTCCTGGCCCTTCTCTGGACACCTTCCAGCACCTCCAGATCCCTCTTGTCATAGGGGCTCCAGAACTGGAGGCAGTACTCCAGGTGGGGTCTCCCCAGAGCTGAGCAGAGGGGGAGAATCCCCTCCCTTGCCCTGCTGGCCACACTTCTCCTGCTGCAGCCCAGGCTCTGATTGGCTTTCCGGGCTGCAAGTGCACCCTGAGAGCTCCTGGGGAGCTTCTCCTCCCCCAGCACCCCCAAGTCTCTCTCCTCTGGGCTGCTCCCCAGCCAGTCCCCTGCCCAGCCTGGATTTGTGCCTGGGATTGCCTCCACCCAGCTGCAGGACCCTGCCCTTGGTCTTGTTGAAGCTCCTGAGGTTGGCTTGTGCCCACCTCTCCAGCCTGCCCAGCTCCCTCTGGATGGATCCCTTCCCTCCAGCTGTCTGCTGCACCACACAGCTTGGTGTCATCACAACCTTGCTGAGGCTGCACTCACTGCCACTGTCCATGGCACCCACAAAGATGTTGAACAAGACTGGTCCCAGGACTGATCCCCGAGGGACTCTGCTTGTCCCTGGCCTCCACTGGGACATGGACCCATGGACAGCCACTCTTTGGGTGCAGCCATCAAGCCAGCTCTGTATCCATCTGGTGGTCACCCATCAAACCCATGTGTCACCAGCTTGGAGACCAGGATGTGGTGTGGGACAGTGTCAAAGGCTTTGCTCAGGGCCAGGTAAACGACATCAGTTGCTCGCCCCTCATCTATTAATGCTGTCACTTGTTCATAGAAGGCCACCAGGTTTGTCAGGCAGGATTTGCCCTTGGCAAAGCCATGCTGACTGCTCCCAATCACCTCTTCACTACTCTTCTGAGTCAGTAGTGCCTCCAGGAGGATCTGCTCCATGATCTTTCTGGGCACAGAAGTTGCTTGGGAATCAGATTGCTTGTTTAGGGTTCAGCATCAAATTCAGACTCAACGGGACGACAGCAACAACTCACCATGGAGGATGGATTTTCTTCCCTTCAGAAGGGGGAAAAAAAAAGGAAACAAACAAATAAAGCTTCAAAGGTGCCAGGGGAAGTTTGGCAGTGAAGCTGCTGCCACTAAGTGCAGCCAGATATCTTGGGTGGACTGCATGCAGTGAAAAATGGCAAGGACTGCTCCAGCCTGAATCAAGCAAAATCATTTATGAAGTCAAACACACTTGGAGGAGGAAAAGCCAGGCTGGAAATGAAACTCAGAACTCTGGCAATCAGCTCTCCAATTCCTTTTCACTGGGCTGCTCTGGCTTTCGTCTGAACATGGGCAGAAAAGATATTTGTGTGTGTGTGTGCATTAAAACCCAAGCAGCTACAGCTTAATCCAAAACTGCTACCAACCTTCCTGATGAATGGGGTATGGGATTGGCTTTTGAATTTGGGGCTACAGTGATTCCAGTGACAAGCTGACCCCAAAAGCCTATCAAAATCCAAGTGCAAGAGAAGCAGCAAGGAAGAAAATGCATCTGTTTCAACAGGACAAGAACAAAGCAAGGCGAGGTGTAACGTGGGGTTGTAGATGACATCCTCCACCAGAGCAGCCACCCTCTCTCCCAGCAATGTGTGAGGCACAGCAATGCCATTTGGCAGATGAAAGACACTGTTTCCTCACACTGATAGAGGTTATCTAGTTGGAGATGTCCCTGCTCGCTGCAGGGGGCTGGACAAGATGATCCTTGAGGGGTCCCTTGCAGCCTGCTGCCTTCCCCAATTCCACGATCCTGCACCACGCAATGAGAAATAAACCACAAATGGGGCAAGCCCCAGGTGGCACCACAGCTCTTGTTACTCTGGGGGCAGATCTTGGGGGACACGAAGGCTACGTGTTCAGATCACAGAGAAGATGGAAACACCTCCCTCTACTCCTCCTCAAAAAAGCTCAAGCTCCATCTCGTGCAGCCCTTCCTCTACGAAATCCCCACATTCTCTCCTGCTCTACTCACCACAATTTTGTTACCCAATGGAGGAGGCAAAAAACCCATTCCCTCACTTGATTATGAGCCTGCTTTTCACTGCAGCAAGCAGCCAGAGCAGCTGAAGAGGTCTAAGGCACATGCAAATGGGCAGAGTTTGGAGCTCAGCACGTTACCCACTGCTGTTTTACTGCAGGGACCGTGCCGTTCCCCACCATGTAGAAAGCAGATGGGCTAAACAAGGCTAATAAAGAGACATTCATATTCCTGTTGCCTTCCTTGTAATAAGTTTCCCTGTGGGCTACTAATTTATCAGCCAGTTTATGACCACAGATCAGAAAGCTGTGTACAAAGTGTTTAAGTCTGCTGCATACGTTCACCGTCTTTCCCTCTCTGCCTTTCCTCGGGCTCATGCTGGGCACCATGCACCAACAGCAGAATGTTCTGCTCCAAGGACTCTTGAGCTTAAGGAGAAAGCCACTACTGCATGCTGCAAATCTCAGCTTTGCTGCTGAGCTCTCAGAGAGTGGAGATTTAGAAGTGACTCTTGGATAATCTGTTCATAGACTTTTTAAGTAACCAGCTGGAATTTAAGTGTTTCCACATCTCGTCTGCTGGCTGACGGACACAAGCAAAGCACAGAGCAGCCCTCTAGCAGCATCTCTCTTATGAGAGAGGCTGAAACCTGGAGAAGAGCAGCCTGAGAGAGGATCTTGTCAATGCTCAGCAAGAGCTAAGAGTGGGGGGCAAAAAGATAGGGACAGATTTTCTCAGTGGTCCCAGCAACAGGACAAGAGGCAATGGGCACAAACAGGAGTATTGCACATGATAAGAAGCCTCTCTGAGGGTGACAGAGCCCTGGAGCAGGCTGTCCAGAGGGGTTGTGGAGTCTCCCTTTCTGGAGGCATTCCAACACACCTGGGTGTGTTCCTGTGCAACCTGCTTTAGTGGGGGCTTGGACTAGATGCTCTCTGGAGGCCCCTTCCAACTCCCCCATGGTGTGAGCATGTTGGACTTGCCTGCCTGTGTGCCACAGCCTGCTCTTCGCCCTCTCTGCACCACACATCGATTCTTCTCCACCTTTTATTGCCTTAATGCAAAGCTGTGATAATGGGGGGGGGGGGGGTACACACCCACCACATTGAACGACCTCCTCCTCCCTCCTCCAGCAGAACCATGAAGAGGAAACGATGATGGCTGAGGAATGCCTCCAAAGAGCAGCAGCAGCAGCAAATGAAAACATGATGTGCTAAATAAAAACAGCTCCATTATCAGCTTTGCTCTCCACCTGCAACTGCAGTGCAGCTGAATTTCCCCCACCCCACCCCCCCCTCTTTTTTTCCTTCCCCTGCCTGGAACCTGAAACAGTTTCATTACAGCTTAAACATCTGACAAGACAGCTGACTACAGGCTTGTGAAAAAGCAATTTTGGACACTGATTACTTCCCATGCAGGCTGTGAGCGTTGGAACTGCAGATAGCTGGGAGAGGCTGCAGCTCTGGGTGATGGGCCACGGTAGCTGGAGGAGTTAATTAGGCTGTGGCGTGAGGAGGAAGAGAGGAACTCTGCAATACCCAGCTTAACAGTCAAATTAATTGACATGAAATAACTTCTATGTTAATTTAAATACAATTAATTTATTAGGAGAGAGGTGGGGGGGGGAAACCCCCCCCCACCCAAACCCCCAGCAGTATAGGGACAGCTAACTGGCATCTGGTCAGCAGCTAAAGCAACATCAAGTTCCCATAGCAACATATTTTGTTAAACAAAGGCAAACATGTTTAGGATGAGGTGTTTGGGTTTTGAGCCACCAGGGTGGTGGGTGGTGGTGGTGACTGCACCACCAGTTTCAAAACATGAGATGAAATGGCAGAAATTAAAGAGCAGGCAGGAAGACACATTCTGCCCTCCCCCGAGCTGGGAGAGCGTTGCAGTGAAATGGAGCTAAAAAGTGGAAGCTGCAGGTGCTAATGTGGGTAATTGCAGAGGACAGCTCAGCCCTGCAGCGCATCAGTGCTGCTGCCTCTGTCACAGCCCACACTTGGCTCTGTGCAGCTCAGCCCACAGCAGATTCTGATAGGACTGGGGGGGGGGAATGGAAAAAAAAAAACCCAACTAGAAATGGGTAGATTGAGATTGGATGTGGGGAAGATTGTTCCCCAGGAGGAGGGTGAGACACTGGCACAGGTTGCCCAGAAAGGTGGTGGAAGCTCATCCCTGGAGGTTGTTTGAAGGCCAGGCTGGATGTGGCTCTGAGCAACCTGCTCTAGTGTGAGGGGTCCCTGCCAGGGCGGGGGGGTTGGAACTAGATGACCTGGGGTCCCTTCCACCCATGACAATTCTATGATTCTATTTAGCACCCACCCTACCACAGGGATGCCTTGCACCCACTCCAAGTCCAGCTGATGTCTTATATTGAGGTTCAAAGGCTCTCCTTAAATGACTTCACTCTTGAGAGAAAAAGGCACCCCAAAGCTGTCAGTCACTGCTGTAACTGCCTCTGGATTTCAGTGAGCCATGTCTAGTGCTGCTGCAAAGATGAGGAATCCTGGCACCTGAGCTCACAGACCACAATCATTGTTGTTTTCCAGAGAAGGCTGCATTGAGGAAGGTTGGGTTGG
>JAAWVA010000038.1:458631-521237 GCA_015227895.2 Colaptes auratus | reverse complement strand
TTCATAGTTTCAGTTAGGGTGGAAGGGACCACAAGGATCAGCCAGTTCAACCCCCCTGCCGTGGGCAGGGACACCCCACACTAGATCAGGCTGGCCAGAGCCTCATCCAGCCTGGGCTTAAACACTTCCAGGGACGGGCCTCAACCACCTACCTGCACAACCCATTCCAGGGCTTCACCACCCTCATGGTGAAGAACTTCCTCCTCACCCTCCAGCCTGAATCTCCCCACCTCCAGCTTCAGTTCCATTCCCCCTAGTCCTATCACTCCCTGAGAGCCCGAGCAGTCCCTCCCAGCCTTCTTGTAGCCCCTGCAATCCTGGAAGGCCACAATGAGGTCACTGGGAGCCTTCTCTTCTCCAGCCTGAACAGCCCCAGCCCTCAGTCTGTCCTCATAGGGAGGTTGCTCCAGCCCTCTGCTCCTCCTCGTGGCTTCTCGGACACCTTCCAGCACCTCCAGATCCTCTTGTCATAGGGCTCCAGAACTGGAGGCAGTACTCCAGGTGGGGTCTCACCAGGGCTGAGCAGAGGGGGAGAATCCCCTCCCTTGCCCTGCTGGCCACACTTCTCCTGCTGCAGCCCAGGCTCTGCTTGGCTTTCCGGGCTGCAAGTGCACCCTGAGAGCTCCTTGGAGCTTCTCCTCCCCCAGCACCCCCAGGCCTCTCTCCTCTGGGCTGCTCCCCAGCCAGTCCCTGCCCAGCCTGCATTTGTGCCTGGGCTTGCCTCGACCCAGATGCAGGACGTTATTACTATTAGGTGTTAAATCTGTTTCCATTCTGCAGATGACTGGGGTGTTGGAAAGAATGAAACATCCAATAATAGCATCAAGCGTGCAATAAGAGGAGGAAAGAATTGATCTTCCAATAAGAAGAGCATCACAGGACTGCTTTGGTTGGAAGAGGCCTCTAAGATCATCCACTCCAACCATCAACCCAACACCACCATGGCCACCAAACCTGCAAAGTGCCATGGGCCACACATTTCCAGAACACCTCCAGGGCTGGGGACTCCACCACCTCCCTGGGCAGCCTGTGCCAATTCCTGACCACTCTTGCAGTTAAGAAGTTGTTCCTACTGTCCAACCTAACCCTCCCCTGGCACAATTTCAGGCCATTTCCTCCTCTTCTATCATCTGGTACTAGGGAGAAGAGACCAACCCCCACCTCACTGCAACCTCCTTTCAGGGAGTTGTAGAGGGCAATGAGTCTCCCTCAGCCTTCTCTTCTGCAGGCTAAACAACCCAGTTCCTCCAGCCACCCCCATCAACTTGCCCTCAACAGAAGGACAGAATTAAGCATCCAATAGCAGGAGGAATATTGAAATTCCTCCTTTCACAAATCCAGTTGCATCTAAAATTATCATACAGGTAACTCCAGGATAAAGAAAATAGAAAGCTTCCCCTGCTCCCTGCTTGTACTTCTGTAGCTGCTTGTGAGAACACAGCCTGGCTTTGCTGGGTAAAGCACAAAAGATGTTTCCCCCCAGAGTCCTTCTGTTCTGAGGAGACAAAAGCCAGGAGCTGAACTGCAACAAAAATGGACTTTGGATGGGAGAGGGAACAAGTGATTTGCTCACAGAGAGCCCTTGGCAGGATGAGCTGTGGAAAGTCAGCGAGAGGAAACCTGCTTTGCTTTGGGGTGGTGGGAGGGGTGGGAGTCTGTCCCTGCAGGCAGCTCTCCCAGATCCCAGCCCAGGTCTTCCCCCGTGGGACGATTCCTCTTTTTACAGCGCCCAGACAGAAATCCGAGCGTGCTGCTCCTGGCCGTGGGATGGGCTGGGGCCAGCTCGGCTGCTGGGGGAGATTTTGCAAGGCCCTGCGATCTGCTTAGCTCTGCTCCTGCTGGAGAGCTCAGCCAGCACAGCCAGCTCCAACCACCGCCTGAGGAGGGAAGGGCGAGGTGAGCCGAGCTGTCTCACCACCATCACTGTCCCACACCATCACTGTCCCCTAGGACATGCCCCTGGCAGCCGTGGCCAGGCGGTGCAGCTCCCTGGGGGTTCCTCCAACCCTGCTCTGGAAGCAAAGCCTGACCTGAAAAATAAAAATCACTGCAAGGAAAGGTTCTTCCAGAGTTTCCTGTAACAAACAGCAAAGAGGATTTTTCTTGGCCAGCTCCTGAAGATCATTTGAGGATTTGGATTGGCCTGGACAGGCTGCAGTGCTGGGCAGAGGAACCTCACGAAGTTCAACAAGGGCAGGTGTGGAGTCCTGCACCTGGGGAGAAGAACTCCCTGCACCAGAACAGGGGAGGGGCTGCCTGGCTGGAAAGCAGCTCTGCAAAGAAGGACCTGGGAGTGCTGGGAAACAAAGAGTCACCTACAAGGCAGCAATGTGCTCTGGATGAAGCAGAGTGTGGCCAGTAGGCCAAGGGAGGCTCTCCTCCCCCTCTACTCTGCCTTAGTGAGGCCACACCTAGAGCATTGTCTAGCTGTGGGCTCCCCAGTTCAAGAGACACATGGAGCTACTGGGGAGAATCCTACAAGATGATGAGGAGACTGGAGCACTCTGATGAGGGAAGGTCCCTTCCTACTCCCACCATGCTGGGATTGAGGAGTTTGAGAAGGGATACCCCTGCAGGAAGGGTTACCTTCAAGCACCTTGGGCAGCTTGAGGCTTGTAGGACTATGTTCTCTCAGCTCCTCAGGTCTGGACAGCAAGTCATCCAAAGAGCAATGCAGAGCAGAGAGCTGATTGAGCCCAAGCACTCCTTGTGAGGAGGAACTTGGGAAGATGAGCTTCACCAGACCAGCTACCTCGAATGACAACCTGCCTGCTAGGCACAGGAACACACCAAGACACTGAAGCTCTGGGGTTTTGCCCCTTTGCAGATTTTGGACTCATGCACTGCTGGCCCCCACAGCTGACCACACATCTCCTCACAGCCAGCACAGAGCAGCTCTGGACCAGGACATTTGCTGCTGCTGCAGAGCAAATGCTAAGTCTCAGATACAGGGATGGGTATGCCCCCTTTTATAATTTATCACATGCTGTGGCAGATACCTAACTATGTTAGATACCAGACCACTGGGAAGGTTTAGACTTTATCATTTACAGCCAGCAGGAGCCAGCCTCTGTACTCAGCACTGGTTATGCCACACCTTGAGCACTGTGTCCAGTTTGGGCTCCTCAGTTAGGAAAGATGTTGAGACACTTGAAGGTGTCCGAGAAGGGCAAGAGGCTGGGGAGGGGTCTGGAGCACAGCCCTGGGAGGAGAGGCTGAGGGAGCTGGGCTTGCTTAGCCTGCAGAAGAGGAGGAGGCTCAGGGGAGATCTTCTTTTACTCTTTACAACTCCCTGAAGGGAGCTTGTACCAGGAGTAGGTTGGTCTCTTCTCCTAGGCACCCAGCCCCAGAACAAGAGGACACAGTCTCAAGCTGTGCCAGGGGAAGCTTAGGCTGGAGGTGAGGAGAAAGTTCTTCACTGAAAGACTTGTTAGCCATTGGGACTGTGCACTTGCCCAGGGAGGTGGTGGAATCCCATCCTGGAAGTGTTCAAGAGGGGATTGGATGTGGCCCTTGGAGCCATGGTTTAGTCATGAGGTCTGTGGTGCCAGGTTGGACTTGGTGATCTTTGAGGTCTCTTCCAACCTTGGTGGTTCTGTGATTTACATCCTACTACTTTTCTACCCAGTCTGTGGAAAATTTTCCTAGGCACAGCCTAACTACCACACATGCCTGTTTGTTGAGGGAGTTGTAGGGGGGGGGAACCCACAACAAAAACACACATTTGCAGGCATCTGGATGCTTAAACAAGCACCAGAGAAAGTTCATTAAAATAGAAATTGAAGTTAATTAACTAAGTGATGGTCTCTCTGTTCCCTTCCCTTTAAAGCCAGGCACATCCTTCCCTTGGTCTGCTGACTGGCTTTATTCAGCTCCAGTTAGTCCATCAAAGTGATGTATTCTGCTTACAAATTCAAGGCCCCAGCACATTTATCTCTTCCAGAAGGGGAATGGATTTGCATTTAAATGGATGTTCTGCACGTGTCTAAAACGCAGTTGAGTAATCAAAGCAGCACCATCGAAGCAGGAGAGCCCTTTGTGCTTGCCATTAATGGAACCCCCAAGATCCCTTCCAGATAGTCCTCCTAATTTATTTGTTTCATGGGTGGCAAGGAACAAAAATGGGAATGTTGGTGTTCTCCAGAAGGTTTCATAGTTTCAGTGTTGTTAGGGTGGAAGGGACCACAAGGATCATCTAGTTCCAACACCCCTGCCATGGGCAGGGACACTCTACCCTAGATCAGGCTGGACACGAGCCTCATCAGCCTGGGCTTAAACACCTCCAGGGACAGGGCCTCAACCACCTCCCTGCACAACCCATTCCAGGGCTTCACCACCCTTACATGGGAAGAACTTCCTCCTCACCTCCAGCCTGAATCTCCCCACCTCCAGCTTCATCCATTCCCCCTAGTCCTATCACTCCCTGAGAGCCTGAGCAGTCCCTCCCCAGCCTTCTTGTAGCCCCCTTCAGATCCTGGAAGGCCACAATGAGGTCACTGGGAGCCTTCTCTTCTCCAGACTGAACAGCCCCAACTCCTTCAGTCTGTCCTCACAGCAGAGCAGCTCCAGCCCTCTGCTCATCCTCCTGGCCCTTCTCTGGACACCTTCCAGCACCTCCAGATCCCTCTTGTCATAGGGGCTCCAGAACTGGAGGCAGTACTCCAGGTGGGGTCCCCAGAGCTGAGAAGGAGAGGGGAGAATCCCCTCCCTTGCCCTGCTGGCCACACTTCTCCTGCTGCAGCCCAGGCTCTGATTGGCTTTCGGGCTGCAAGTGCACACTGAGAGCTCCTGGGAGCTTCTCCTCCCCCAGCACCCCAAGTCTCTCTCCTCTGGGCTGCTCTCCAGCCAGTCCCTGCCCAGCCTGGATTGTGCCTGGGATTGCCTCCACCCAGCTGCAGCAGGACCCTGCCCTTGGTCTTGTTGAAGCTCTGAGGTTGGCTTGTGCCCACCTCTCCAGCCTGCCCAGCTCCCTCTGGATGGATCCCTTCCCTCCAGCTGTCTGCTGCACCACACAGCTTGGTGTCATCACAACCTTGCTGAGGCTGCACTCACTGCCACTGTCCATGGCACCCACAAAGATGTTGAACAAGACTGGTCCCAGGACTGATCCCCGAGGGACTCTGCTTGTCCCTGGCCTCCATGGGACATGGACCCATGGACAGCCACTCTTTGGGTGCAGCCATCAAGCCAGTTCTGTATCCATCTGGTGGTCACCCCATCAAACCCATGTGTCACCAGCTTGGAGACCAGGATGTGGTGTGGGGACAGTGTCAAAGGCTTTGCTCAGGGCCAGGTAAACGACATCAGCTGCTCGCCCCTCAGCTATTAATGCTGTCACTGTTCATAGAAGGCCACCAGGTTTGTCAGGCAGGATTTGCCCTTGGCAAAGCCATGCTGACTGCTCCCATCACCTCTTCACTACTCTTCTGAGTCAGAGTAGTGCCTCCAGGAGGATCTGCTCCATGATCTTTCTGGGCACAGAGGTTGCTTGGAATCAGATGCTTGTTTAGGGTTCAGCATCAAATTCAGACTCACGGGACGACAGCAACAACTCACCATGGAGGATGGTTTCTTCCCTTCAGAAGGGGGGGGGGGGGTGGAAAAGGAAACAAACAAATAAAGCTTCAAAGGGCCAGGGGAAGTTTGGCAGTGAAGCTGCTGCCACTAAGTGCAGCCAGATATCTGGGTGGGACTGCATGCAGTGAAAAATGGCAAGGACTGCTCCAGCCTGAATCAAGCAAAATCATTTACAAAGTCAAACACACTTGGAGGAGGAAAAAGCCAGGCTGGAAATGAAACTCAGAACTCTGGCAATCAGCTCTCCAATTCCTTTTCACTGGGCTGCTCTGGCTTTCGTCTGAACATGGGCAGAAAAGATATGTGAGTGTGTGTGCATTAAAACCAAGCAGCTACAGCTAATCCAAAAACTGCTACCAACCTTCCTGATGAATGGGGTATGGGATTGGCTTTGAATTTGGGGCTACAGTGATTCCAGTGACAAGCTGACCCCAAAAGCCTATCAAAATCCAAGTCAAGAGAGCAGCAGCAAGGAAGAAATGCATCTGTTTCAAAAGGACAAGACACAAGCAAGGCGAGGTGTAACGTGGGTTGTAGATGACATCCTCCACCAGAGCAGCCACCCCCTCTCCCAGCAATGTGTGAGGCACAGCAATGCCATTTGGCAGATGAAAGACACTGTTTCCTCACATGATAGAGGTTATCTAGTTGGAGATGTCCTGCTCGCTGCAGGGGCTGGACAAGATGATCCTTGAGGGTCCCCCTTGCAGCCTGCTGCCTTCCCCAATTCCACGATCTTGCACCACGCAATGAGAAATAAACCACAAATGTGGCAAGCCCCAGGTGGCACCACAGCTCTTGTTACTCTGGGGCAGATCTTCGGGGCACACGAAGGCTACGTGTTCAGATCACAGAGAAGATGGAAACACCTCCCTCTACTCCTCCTCAAAAAGCTCAAGCTCCACTTGTGCAGCCCTTCCTCTACGAAATCCCCACATTCTCTCCTGCTCTACTCACCACAATTTTGTTACCCAATGGAGGAGGCAAAAAAACCCATTCCCTCACTTGATTATGAGCCTGCTTTTCACTGCAGCAAGCAGCCAGAGCAGCTGAAGAGGTCTAAGGCACATGCAAATGGGCAGAGTTTGGAGCTCAGCACGTTACCCACTGCTGTTTTACTGCAGGGACCGTGCCGTTCCCCACCATGTAGAAAGCAGATGGGCTAAACAAGGCTAATAAAGAGACATTCATATTCCTGTTGCCTTCCTTGTAATAAGGTTTCCCTGTGGGCTACTA
This sequence comes from Colaptes auratus, assembly GCA_015227895.2. Taxonomy (NCBI): domain Eukaryota; kingdom Metazoa; phylum Chordata; class Aves; order Piciformes; family Picidae; genus Colaptes; species Colaptes auratus. The sequence goes on along the minus strand of JAAWVA010000038.1, from coordinate 514,424 downwards.
ATTTATCAGCCAGTTTATGACCACAGATCAGAAAGCTGTTGTACAAAGTGTTTAAGTCTGCTGCATACGTTCACCGTCTTTCCCTCTCTGCCTTTCCTCGGGCTCATGCTGGGCACCATGCACCAACAGCAGAATGTTCTGCTCCAGGACTCTTGAGCTTAAGGAGAAAGCCAGCTACTGCATGCTGCAAATCTCAGCTTTGCTGCTGAGCTCTCAGAGAGTGGAGATTTAGAAGTGACTCTTGGATAATCTGTTCATAGACTTTTTAAGTAACCAGCTGGAATTTAAGTGTTTCCACATCTCGTCTGCTGGCTGAACGGACACAAGCAAAGCACAGAGCAGCCCTCTAGCAGCATCTCTCTTATGAGGAGAGGCTGAAACCTGGAGAAGAGCAGCCTGAGAGAGGATCTTGTCAATGCTCAGCAAGAGCTAAAGAGTGGGGGGCAAAAAGATAGGGACAGATTTTTCTCAGTGGTGCCCAGCAACAGGACAAGAGGCAATGGGCACAAACAGGAGTATGTGCACATGAGGAGAAGCCTCTCTGAGGGTGACAGAGCCCTGGAGCAGGCTGTCCAGAGGGGTTGTGGAGTCTCCTTCTCTGGAGGCATTCCAAACACACCTGGGTGTGTTCCTGTGCAACCTGCTTTAGTGGGGGCTGGACTAGATGCTTCTTGGAGGCCCCTTCCACTCCCCCATGGTGTGAGCATGTGTGACTTGCCTGCCTGTGTGCCACAGCCTGCTCTTCCTCCCTCCTCTGCACCACACATCGATTCTTCTCCACCTTTTATTGCCTTAATGCAAAGCTGTGATAATGGGGGGGGGGGGGGAAGACACACACCACACACACTTGAACGACCTCCTCCTCCCTCCTCCAGCAGAACCATGAAGAGGAACGATGATGGCTGAGGAAATGCCTCCAAAGAGCAGCAGCAGCAGCAAATGAAAAACATGATTTGCTAATAAAACAGCTCCATTATCAGCTTTGCTCTCCACCTGCAACTGCAGTGCAGCTGAATTTCCCCCACCCCACCCCCCCCAATCTTTTTTTTCCTTCCCCCTCCTGGAACCTGAAACAGTTTCATTACAGCTTAAACATCTGACAAGACAGCTGACTACAGGCTTGTGAAAAAGCAATTATTTTGGACACTGATTACTTCCCATGCAGGCTGTGAGCGTTGGAACTGCAGATAGCTGGGAGAGGCTGCAGCTCTGGGTGATGGGCCACGGTAGCTGGAGGAGTTAATTAAGGCTGTGGCGTGAGGAGGAGAGAGGAACTCTGCAAATACCCAGCTAACAAGTCAAATTAATTGACATGAAATAACTTCATATGTTAATTAAATACAATTAATTTATTAGGGGAGAGGTGGGGGGGGAACACCCCCCCCCACCAACCCCCAGCATTCTAACAGCTAACTGGCGCATCTGGTGCAGCAGCTAACAACATCAAGTTCCCATAGCCACATATTTGTTATGAACAAGGCAACATGTTTAGGATGAGGTGGTTTGGGTTTTGAGCCACCAGGGGTGGTGGTGGTGGTGGTGACTGCACCACCAGGTTTCAAAACATTGAGATGAAATGGCAGAAATTAAAGAGCAGGCAGGAAGACACATTCTGCTCCCCCGAGCTGGGAGAGCGTTGCAGTGAAATTGGAGCTAAAAAGGTGGAAGCTGCAGGTGCTAATGTGGGTAATTGCAGAGACAGCTCAGCCCTGCAGCGCATCAGTGCTGCTGCCTCTGTCACAGCCCACACTTGGGCTCTGTGCAGCTCAGCCACAGCAGATTCTGATAGGACTGGGGGGGGGGAATGGAAAAAAAAACCCAACTAGAAATGGGTAGATTGAGATTGGATGTGGGGAAGAAGTTGTTCCCCAGGAGGAGGGTGAGACACTGGCACAGGTTGCCCAGAAAGGTGGTGGAAGCCTCATCCCTGGAGGTTTTGAAGGCCAGGCTGGATGTGGCTCTGAGCAACCTGCTCTAGTGTGAGGGGTCCCTGCCCAGGGCGGGGGGGTTGGAACTAGATGATCCTGGGGTCCCTTCCACCCCTGACAATTCTATGATTCTATTTTAGCACCCACCCCTACACACAGGGATGCCTTTGCACCCACTCCAAGTCCAGCTGATGTCTTATATTGAGGTTCAAAGGCTCTCCTTAAAATGACTTCACTCTTGAGAGAAAAAGGCACCCCAAAGCTGTCAGTCACTGCTGTAACTGCCTCTGGATTTCAGTGAGCCATGTCTAGTGCTGCTGCAAAGATGAGGAATCCTGGCACCTGAGCTCACAGACCACAATCATTGTTGTTTTCCAGAGAAGGCTGCATTGAGGAAGGTTGGGGTTGGATATTAGAAGAAGCTTCTTCACTGAAAGGGTTCCCAAGGACTTGAACAGGCTGCCCAGGGAGGTTGTTGAATCCCCATCCCTGGAGGTGTTTAAAAGATGCAGAGATGTGGTGCTGAGGGACATGAGGGACTCTGGCCAGCCTGATCTAGTGTGGGGTGTCCCTGCCCATGGCAGGGGGGTTGGAACTAGATGATCCTTGTGGTCCCTTCCAACCCTGACTGATACTATGGTTTAGCACCAGGCTTGACAGAGTTAGGGAATGGTTGGCCTGGATGATCTTCAAGGTCTCTTCCAACCCAGGCAATTCAATGATTCTGTGTAGGTTCTGTTTCCTAAAGCCTTTGGCAGATACTGTGTTCTTTAAGTACCATTTTATAGGTTGGGCACTGAGCAGTAGGATGGCTTAAGAAGTTTGCCCAAGTGAAACAAGAGGTGGAAGATCAAGGCTGGATGCTAACACAGATCCAGGAGTCCCATGACATACCCAAGCCTTTGCCTAGCTAGTGCAATTTGTTCTTCTTCCAGATATGAGCTTTCAAACCAATTCAAGTCAGAACTGAGATGAAAAGAGAAGAATCTAATAAAGAAATACAAACAAAGTACCAGAATCTAATAATCTAACAAACAAGAATGGAGTAGGCCTTCTATTCCTGGTACCTTAGGGATTTAAGTGCTGGGGCTTGGGGAACACATTGGGGTTTGTGAAACACCACTGAGGAATGAAGATCAGAAAACAAACCCTGGTCAAGATGGTATGTGGTAATGATGGGCAAGAAAGTTTGACACCAGAGTGGTGGGAAGCACCTCTGTGCCTCTGAGCACCTGGGCTGCCTTTGGCAAGTTGGCTTTTAAAGGTCTCGCCTCTGTTTGTCTCCACAGAAAACCAACAGGCAGGATTTGCCCCCTGGATCCTCAAGTATTGACCTGAATGGAATGCTCCCTTGCAGTACATCCCTTTGCCTTTTCCCCAGGAGAAGTCACAACGCAGGCTTTGGATATTTTCTTTCCAAGCCCTCAGCAGGGCACACACCTACATCCCTCTGGACTGATGCTTTTCTGCTGAGAGCTGCTGCCAGCAAATTCCTGGTTCCTGGGAGGTGAACATAAACAGGCAGAGCTCTTATTCTCAATAAGCAGCAAATTGGGATGCCAGGGAGAGACTAAGCTCAGTCCCCCTCCTTTGATTTTCCCTTTGCATAATACAAATAGCAAGAAATGAGCCCGAATGTGGCCAAAGTGCTTTCATTAGGGACTTCCAGTTTGCTGCTGAGATTGAAATTCTTGCCTTCCTGGCTTGCTGCTGTTGCATTAATTCTGTGGAGGTAGTAACAGGAGCCTCTTGTCTTTCTAAAGGCAGCCCTAAGTAAGGGGAAAATTCAGCTCAGTTTGCTGATCCAAACCAAAGCATAGATCTTTCTCTCTCCTTCTCTGACGCCCTGCAGGTCCATCAGCCCCTGGGCTACCAGCCAGTCTGGGTGAGCTATTCTCAGCCATTCCTTCTTTTTTTCCCTATAAAACATTTACTATTTACTGCAGCCACACTCTAAACCTAGATTTTTGTCCAGTTAAGGTGGGAAATAAGGTGGTTCTTTGCTGAAGAACCACTCTTTAATCGTGTCATAGTTTCATAGTTTCAGTTAGGGTTGGAAGGGACCACAAGGATCAGCTAGTTCCAACCCCCCTGCCGTGGGCAGGGACACTCTACCCTAGATCAGGCTGGACAGAGCCTTGTCCAGCCTGGTCTTAAACACCTCAAGGGACGGGGCCTCAACCACCTCCCTGCACAACCCATTCCAGGGCCTCACCACCCTCACGGTGAAGAACTTCCTCCTCACATCTAGCCTGAATCTCCCCACCTCCAGCTTCATCCCATTCCCCCTAGTCCTATCACTCCCTGGTAGTCTGAAAAGTCCCTCCCCAGCCTTCTTGTAGGCCCTCTTCAGATCCTGGAAGGCCACAATGAGGTCACCTGGGAGCCTTCTCTTCTCCAGACTGAACAGCCCCAACTCCCACGCCCTTACTGAGGGTAACAAACAAGCAGGGTGCTGTCCTGCTGCCCTCAATGTCTCTTGCTTTCACATCACCTATGAAACACTATCCTCAGTGTACAGAACCTGTTTGGTACTGTATTCATACACAAATTGTGTTATTTTAGTCCTCTTCCTTCTTAATTTAGGTAAGGTCCAACCATTCATCTTCTTGACTTCTATCCCCCAAGCTCAGCTCTGCTTTAATTAGGTACAAGGGTTTCACAACTAGGGATAAGGAATTCATTCACTGCTCCTCACTGGCAGGCAGATGTTTTGTCATTGTAATTATTCCTGCATCATTATCACCACTGGAGCATCTCTGTGATGATGAGAGGCTGAGAGACCTGAGGCCCTTTAGCCCGGAGAAGAGCAGACTGAGAGGGGATCTTAACGTTCATCAGTAGCTAAAGGGCCTGTGGGGGACAAGAGGATGGGGGCAAACTCTTTTTAGTGGTGGCCAGCAACAGGACAAGGGGTAAAAAGCACAAACTGGAACCCAGGAGGTTCCACTTGAACATAAGGAAAAACTTTGCTGTGAAGGTGCTGGAGCAGGTTCCACGGAGAAGCTGTGGAGTCTCCTTCTCTAGAGAGGTTCCAAACCTGCCTGGATATTGTGATCCTGGGCAAGCTGCTGTGGGGTGCCCTGCTTTAGCAGGTGGTTTGGACCAGGCGACCTCCAGAGGTCTCTTCCAACTACCACCATGCTGGAATTCTGGGATAATCTCAGTCTGCCCCTGCCTCTCATACACAAGGCAGAATGGAGGTGGAGAACAATCCTCCTCTATTTCTCTTTCCAGTCTGCAGCACTGGAACCATAGCAATTTCTCCCCCAGGACTACCAAACAAGCTGCTCCTCCCTCCCACCTCCTTTGTTCCCTGCCTTTTTTTAACCCATTTTCACCTGTTCTAGAGGGAACTTCCATCCTCAGGAGTTGGCTGTATCTGTTCTGGGACCTCTCCAGGACTTCCCCCAAGCCAGCTTGTTTGAAACGCTTTGTGCGGATAAAGCAGCAGAAGTTGCTTGATGAATTTCTTTCTCCTGAAGTGCACCACCCCTAAGGAGATGCTTGGGAAATGGTGTCTAAAAATAGCTATTTGGGTGATTCTCGCTACCACATCCAAATTTCAGAGTCCCCAGAGCTTGTCAACCCTTGCACTCATTCTGCCAAGTCTGATTTTTGACGACTAGAATAGAATAGGTTGGAAGAGACCTTCAAAATCATCAAGTCCAACCTATCACCCAACACCATCTAATCAACTAAACCATGGCACCAAGTGCCTCAGCCAGGCTCTTCTTAAACACCTCCAGGGATGATGACTCAACCTCCTCCCTGGGCAGCACATTCCAATGGCCAATACCTCTTTCTAGAAAGAATTTCTTCCTAACATCCAGCCTAAACCTCCCCTGGCACAGCTTGAGACTGTGTCCTCTTGTTCTGCTGCTGGGTGCCTGCCTGGGGGAAGAGACCAACCCCCACCTGGCTCCAACCTCCCTGCAGGGAATTGGAGAGAGCAAGAAGGTCTCCCCTGAGCCTCCTCTTCTGCAGGCTAAGCAAGCCCAGCTCCCTCAGCCTCTCCTCCCAGGGCTGTGCTCCAGACCCCTCCCCAGCTTTCTTGCCCTTCTCTGGACACCTTCCAGCAGCTCAACAGCTTTCCTAACCTGAGGAGCCCAGAGCTGGACACAGGACTCCAGGTGTGGCCTGAGCAGTGCTGAGCACAGGGGCAGAATGACCTCCCTGCTCCTGCTGGCCACACTCTTCCTGCTGCAGGCCAGGCTGCCCTTGGCCTTCTTGTCCCCCTGGGCACACTGCTGGCTCATGTTCAGCCTCCCATCAACCACTCCCCCCAGGTCCCTCTCTGCCTGGCTGCTCTCCACCCACTCTGCCCCCAGCCTGTAGCACTGCCTGGGGTTGCTGTGGCCAACGTGCAGAACCAAGCACTTGGATGTGTTCAATCTCAGGCCCTTGGACAGACCAGGATCAGGGATTACAAAAGCTCAACTCTGGTTTTTCTGAGAAGAGTTGGGCCTGAGTGAAACATCTCTGGGAGAAATTCCAGAAGTAGGGGGGAAACAAAAAAAAAAACCAAACAGTGGAAGGCATTAACTGGCCTCCAGTCCTTCAAACACCCTGAAATTACCTTCCACCAAAGCCTTGCTTGTCACTCCTTTTCCCCAGTGCCCCCTTTAGACTGGCTCCCCAGCCACTGAAAGTATTTTCCCCTGTAATGCAACACATTAGCTTCCAGCAGAGAAATGTAATTACCATAATAAGATTTCTTAAAACTTGGCTTTTATGTTGCCAGCTGCATTAAAATTTAAATCTTTTTGTCAAGTTCAGAAAACTGCTCTTAAAAGGAAAAAAAACCAAGGTGAGAAAAAGAGGAAATAGACACTAAAATCAATATTGTGAAGAGTAAAACAGTAAACTGGAGGGGATCAAGCTTTTCATTCCATTTTGCAGTGGGGACAAATAGAATCATAGAATCAGTCAGGGTTGGAAGGGACCACAAGGATCAGCTAGTTCCAACCCCCCTGCCATGGGCAGGGACACCCCACACTAGAGCAGCCTGGCCAGAGCCTCATCCAGCCTGGGCTTAAACACCTCCAGGGATGGGGCCCCAACCACCTCCCTGCACAACCCATTCCAGGGCTTCACCACCCTCATGGGGAAGAGCTTCCTCCTCACCTCCAGCCTGAATCTCCCCACCTCCAGCTTCAGTCCATTCCCTCTAGTCCTATCACTACCTGAGATCCTGAGCAGTCCCTCCCCAGCCTTCCTGGAGCCCCCCTCAGATCCTGGAAGGCCACAATGAGGTCACCTCGGAGCCTTCTCTTCTCCAGACTGAACAGCCCCAACTCCTTCAGCCTGTCCTCATAGCAGAGCAGCTCCAGCCCTCTGCTCATCCTCGTGGCCCTGCTCTGGACACCTTCCAGCACCTCCAGATCCCTCCTGTCACAGGGGCTCCAGACCTGGAGGCAGTACTCCAGGTGGGGATGTAGGCCTCCCTCAGGTACTGGATTAGAAGTAAAGGCAGAATGAATGACTTGTTTTATCACTTAGTGAATTGCTACGCTGTCAGTGTCGCCGTGGCAGCACCGCTGCCTCCGAAGGAGCACTTCACCCCTTGGAGCATTGCACAAAGCTGAGAGCATTTGCATCTCTTGACAATGCAGCTCACCAGGAGCTCATCCTACAATGGTAACACGTGTTTGAAAACTTCTCCTGCAATGGTTTGCTTTTCCCTCCTGGTGTCATTCATTATTTAGCCCCTCAGCCGCTTCCTCCTCAGTTTTCAAGGCCACTTCACCTCAGAACGTGGAGATCACAGGATCATAGAATCAGAATCATAGAATTGTTAAGGCTGGAGAAGACCTTTTACATCATTGAGTTCAGCCATAACCCAGCTACCATGGCCACTAAACTGCATCCTGAAAGGATACTTCTACAAGCATCTTAAACACCCCCAGGGATGGTGACACCACCACCACCCTGGGCAGCCTGTTCCAAAGCCTGATCATTCTCCAGTAAGGAGATTGTTCCTAATGTCCAACCTAAACCTCCCCTGGCACAACTTAAATCCACCACTACTTGTCCTATCCCTAGTTCCTTGGAAGAAGAGCCCAACACCAGCCTCTCTCCAGCCTCATTTCAGGTAGTTGTAGACAGCAATAAGTTCTCCCCTTAGCCTTCTCCAGGCTGAACCCCAGCTCCTCGTTAGGATGCCCTCCAAGCCCCTCACCAGTTTCATTGCTCTTTTCTGGACACACTCCAGCACCTCAATGTCTTTCCTATACTGTGGTGCCCAGAACTGAACACAATATTCAATAGAGCCAAGTACAGGGGCAGCATCCCTTCCCTACTGCTGCTGGACACTTGTCTTGGCACTTCCACATACCAGTGGAAAACAAATCTAGAAGAATATGGATGGGTTTGATTTCTAACAGCTTCACTTATACAATACAATAAATCCAGGTTGGAAGAGACCTTCAAGATCATCGTGTCCAACCTATCAACCAATCCAACCCACCTAAAACAACTAGATCATGGCACCCAGTACCCCAGCAAGTCTCCTCCTGAACACCTCCAATGATGGTGACTCCACCACCTCCCTGGGCAGACCATTCCGATGGGCAATCACTCTCTCTGGGTAGAACTTCCTCCTAACATCCAGTCTAAACCTCCCCTGGCGCAGCCTGAGACTGTGTCCTCTTGTTCTGGTGTTGCCTGCCTGGGAAAAGAGACCAACCTCTGCCTGGCTACAATCTCCCTTCAGGTAGTTGTAGAGAGCAAGAAGGTCACCCCTGAGTCTCCTCTTCTGCAGGCTAAGCAAGCCCAGCTCCCTCAGCCTCTCCTCCCAGGGCTGTGTTCCAAACCCCTCCCCAGCTTTCTTGCCCTTCTCTGGACACGTTCCAGCAAGTCAACCTCCTTCCTAAACTGAGGAGCCCAGAACTGGACACAGGACTCCAGGTGTGGCCTAAGCAGTGCTGTGTACAGGGGGCAGAATGACCTCCCTGCTCCTGCTGGCCACACTGTTCCTGATGCAGGCCAGGATGCCATTGGCCCTCTTGGCTGCCTGGGCACACTGCAGGCTCATGTTCAGCCTCCCATCAACCAGCACCCCCAGGTCCCTCTCTGCCTGGCCGCTCTCCAGCCACTCTGACCCCAGCCTATAGCACTGCCTGGGGTTGCTGTGGCCAATGTGCAGAACAGATCATCTTGATGGTACCAAGTAACAAGAGAGGAAACAGCCTCAGGTTTCACCAGGGGGAGGTTTAGGGTTATGTTAGGAACAATTTCTTTCCTGCAGGAGTGGGCAGGCCCTGGAACAGGCTGCCCAGGGCAGCGGTAGAGTCACCAACCCTGGAGGTCTTCCAAAACATAGAGACATGGCACTGTGGTTTCATGGGCATGGTGGTGTTGGATTGGTGGTTGGACTTGATAAGCTTTAAGGTCTTTTCCAACCTTAATGGTTTTGTGAAAGATTTCTCTTTTTTGTCTACTTATGGTGAATAAATGAAAAGACTGAGCACAAGATAAGAGAAACTCAATCACTTTCACCTCTGGAAAAACCCAAACCAGAGCTCAGTGACCACCAGCACAAGCCTTTTTTTGCAGTGTTTATGAGACCAGGGGAGTTGCAGCCACAAGCAGGCTGCCTTTCCACCCAAGGCAAGCAAAAGAGAGGATTGGGTTTAAGTAAGAACTTGTTGCCTTGACTCATCCCTCGCTCATCAGTGGCATCACGTTAATTAACAGGAGAGCAAACACTGAGGGTTTCTTAATGAGCAGAGCTGCTCCTCGGATGACAACCCTCAGGAGGACACTCCACACTCCCTCCACAAACCCAGCAAAGCTACCAGTGGGTTTAGGCTCAAAACTCTGTCAAACAAGGACCCCCAGAACAAGCCCAAGCCCGGATCAGACAGCTCCAGGCAAACCACGACAGCGCAGAGCTGCTGCCTTCTGGGCACACTGGTCCCAAAGAGTGAAACACAAATGCACAGTCTCAAGATTCTCACACTGGGGAGGAGGATGTGACAGCAAAAACATTTACCCAACAAAAAGATTCCATCTGTATCACATACATACAGTGCTACTGCCACCTTCTTCTTTCCCTTTAAATGCCTCAAAGATTAAATACACACAAAAGCATGAAATTGGTTACCCATCTGTAAGATGGGATGACAAAATCCCCCCCCCCTTTGCCTACAGAACAGTGAGGCACCAGCAAGGCAGGTGTAAAACAAACCAGGAAAACCTCCTTTTTTGTCCCCCTGAAATACTTGGAAAATCTCTCCCTTGCCTGAGACTCTCAGGCTGAGCAGTTTTAAAGGACTTCCATTGTCACAGACTGGTTTGGGTTGGAAGGAACCTTAAAGATCATCCAGTTCCAAGCCCCCTGACGTGGGCAGGGACACCTGCCACTAGACCAAGCTGCTCAAAGGCCTCATCCAAACTGGTTTTCAACACCTCCAGGCAGGGGGCATCCACAGCCTCCCTGGGCAACCTGTTCCAGTGTCTCACCACCCTCACTGGAAAGAATTTCTCTCTCATCTCCAGTTTAAATCTCTCCTCAAGCTTTAATCCATTCCCTCTCCTCCTGTGTCTATAAGCCCTTGTAAGAAGTCCCTCCTCAGGTCTCCTGCAGCCCTCTTCAGGTACTGGAAGTCTGCTCTAAGGTCTCCCTGGAGGCTTCTCTTCTCCAGCTGACCAGCCCACTGGTCTTCAACACCTCCAGGCAGGGGGCATCCACAGCCTCCCTGGGCAACCTGTTCCAGTGTCTCACCACCCTCACTGGAAAGAATTTATCTCTTATCTCCAGTCTAAATCTCCCCTTCTTGAGCTTTAATCCATTCCCTCTCCTCCTGTGTCTATAAGCCCTTGTAAGAAGTCCCTCCTCAGGTCTCCTGCAGCCCTCTTCAGGTACTGGAAGTCTGCTCTAAGGTCTCCCTGGAGGCTTCTCTTCTCCAGACTGAACAGCCCCAGCTCTGAATTGTATTAAACCGAATGCTAACTGATTTCCAAGGCACGGCCACAAGTGCCCTCAGGTGGGTCTGCAAATTTCTCAGCACTTCTACAAATAAACTGCACTAAAGCCACTGACTGTTGTTCTTGGAAGCTACTGCAGGTAGATTGAATTTAACACAAGGGCATAGAAGTTTTCTAGGGAGAAGATTTCCCCTTGTTTCACCCCTAAAACCACAGCCAGGAGGTAATGCATCGAATCCTCCACTGGAGCTGGAGGCAGCCACACTTGGACTGTAATCCCAGAGGCTTTTGGGGGAAATCAAGGGATGGCACAAGAATTCCCAGAGCTTTGTCCCCTGCCAAACCCACCTTGAAATAAACCAAACCCAAGTGCCAGACTTGCACTGCACTTTCTGCTGCTCCCAGACAAACAGAGATAAATTGATGCTCTGACCTTTCTCAGGGGTGGGAGACAGAGCGATTTCCTTCCCCCCCCCCCCCCCCTTCACACACCAGTAAGTGGATGTGACATTCAGCCAGGAGAGTATTGAGCTGCCAATATTCCCCCTGCGATTCGAGAGCCTGCTCGCTCAGCTGCTGCTCCTGGAGCAGGGATAATGGCAAAGCAGAGCCAGTGAAATGCTTCCCATGCACCCAGCTCCCGGATGGAACTGCTGCTTTGCTGGGGAAATTCCACTGCTGGCCTAACTCTGGTCCTTTCCTTCCCCCCCTGTGAAAAAATCACCAGCTCAAGATGGCCTTCTAAATGGAACTTCTCAGCCTGCTGCTGCATTTGGCCATTAATTGTTTCCCAACACACCCAAAAACACAGCAGCCTTGAGAGCTGATTTGTAATTAAGACTGATTGACAGTGGGACCTGATGATCTTAGGGGTCAAGGAATCACAGAATCACTTCAAAGCCTGCCAAGACTATCAAGTCCAACCACCACCTAATACCACCATGGCCATTAAACTATGTCCCCAAGTGCCATTTCTACAGGTTTCTTGAACACCTCCAGGGATGGGGGACTCCACCCCCTCCCTGGGCAGCCTGTGCCAGTGCCTGACTACTCCTTCAGTAAAGAGATTTTCCCCAATAGCTAACCTAAACCTCCCCTGGTGCAACTTGAAGCCATTTCCTCTCATCCTATCAATACTAGGGAGAAGAGGCCAACTTCCTCCTGGTTCCAGTCTCCTTTCACAGAGTTGTAGAGAACCAAAAGGTCTCTCCTTGGCCTTCTCTTCTCCAGCCTTAATGACTTTTTGAGTCTGTGCTTTGCATTGTGCACCTCAAGCCCATTCAGTCACACCTAATCCTTTGCATAGTTTAAGGATTTGTTTGAATATGCAGCAATTAATTTTACTTGAGTGTCCTACCATAGAATCACAGAGGTTGGAAGGGACCTCCAGAGGTCATCCAGTCCAAGCCCCTTGCCAGAGCAGGGTTGCCTAGGGCAGGCCACATAGGAATGTGTCCACATGAACATCACATTAGCCTGGAGAGGAGGAGACTCAGGGGTGACCTTACTGCTCTCTACAACTACCTGAGGGGAGGTTGTAGCCAGGCAGAGGTTGGTCTCTTCTCCCAGGCAGCCAGTACCAGAACAAGAGGACACAGTCTCAGGCTGCGCCAGGGCAGGTTTAGACTGGATGTTAGGAAGAAGTTCTATACCGAGAGAGTGATTGCCCACTGGAATCAGCTGCCTGTGGAGGTGGTGGAGTCACCTTCATTGGAGGTGTTCAAGAAGAGGCTTGATGGGGTGCTTGGTGCCAGGGTTTAGTTTTTTAGTTGTTTAGGTGGGTTGGATTGTATTGTACTGTATTGTATTTGGGTGGGTTGGATTGGTTGATGGGTTGGACGTGATGATCTTGAAGGTCTCTTCCAACCTGGTGGTGTATTGTATTGTATCTCCAGAGCAGGAGAGTCACCTTTGTGAGCAGCCCAGTGAAAAGTGCCTGGCTCCATCTTCTTGACACCCACTCTTAAGGTATTTGTCAGCATTGAGAACGTGTCTCCTCTCAGCCTTCCCTTCCCCAGCCTAAGCAGCTCCAGGTGTCTCAGCCCTTCCTCCTCACAGAGATGCTCCATTCCCTTAACGATCCTCATTGGCCTGTGTTGGACTCTCTCCGGTGGCTCCCTGTCTCAAACCGAGGAGCCCTGGACACAGTACTCCATGAGTGTGACTGCATCATTTCAGTAACAGATTAACACAGACAGGGACAGTAATGTTTTGCTGCAAAAAAAAAAAACCCACCCACAGCTGATTTTCAGTCAGCATTGTCTCCTCTAATGGCTCTGATTATCTGCTGCGTGGAGGTCTCTCTCTCCACCCCCCCATCGCTGCATCCTCCAGAGATGATACCACAGCAAGATAAAAGGGCCAGAGAGTAATGATCCTGCTTTTCATTCCCACTGATCTCAAACCATTGTGTAAAGTACATAAAAGCCTCCTACACACAACTGCCAGATCTAAAGGATTACCTGGGAAATACAGAAGGAAATCGGTTTGGTTATTTTTCAAGGATCAATATCGGGGGGGGGGGGGAAGTAGTTAAAAAAATCCTTTTATCTTCTTCTGAACTCCTTTTTCCCCCCCCTTTTGTACCTAACCTATTAGCTTGGCTGCAGAAGGATCTGATAACAGAAATATCTCTAGCAGCACAGATGCTTCTACTGCTGTACTAGAGGTAGATGAATTTGGAAGTAGAACCAGAATTACAACGGCCATTTTTTTTTACATAAGTACTTCCCAGCCTTCAGAGAGAGCTTGCTCAGGTTCCAGCCTAAAATAACAACCCCAGAAACGCTTCAGAGGATGACAGGGAATGGCCTCAAGTTGCTCCGAGGGAGGTTTAGAATCCTTGAGGTTGGACGGGACCTCTAAGGTCACCAGGTCCAGCTATCAACCCAACACCACCAAGGCCACTGAACCACCACAACATCTACCCATTTTTCTAACAGGCCCAGGGATGGGGACTCCACCACCTCCCCAGGCAGCCTGTTCCAGTGCCTGACCGCTCTTGCAGGGAACAAATTGCTCTTTGTGTCCATCTTAAGCCTCCCCTGGCACAACTTGAGGCCATGTTCTCCCATCCTATCGCTTGTTGCTTGGGAGAAGAAATCAAACTTCACCTCACTCCAACCTCCTTTCAGGGAGCTGCAGAGAACAAGGTCTCTCCTAAGCCTCCTCTTACCCAGGCTGAACAATCCCAGTTCCCTCAGCTGCTCCTCATAAGCCCTGTTCTCTTTTTTAGGTTGGACTTCAGAACAAACTTCTCCACCAAAGATTCACAAAGCACTGGCACAGGCTGCCCAGGGAGGTGGCTGTATCCCCATGCCTGGAGGTGTTTCAAAGTCTCAGAGGTGTGGTGCTGAGGGACATGGGTTAGCACCTGATTTGGTAGAGCTAGATAATGGTTGGACTCAGAATCACAGAATCACCAAGGTTGGAAGAGACCTCAAAGATCATCAAGTCCAACCTGTCACCACAGACCTCATGACTAGACCATGGCACCAAGTGCCACTCACTGACCTGTAAGGTCTTTTCCATCCGAAATGATTCTATGGCTCTATTCAACAAGCCCAGAAATACCTTACTCTGACTTCCAAATCAGAAAGAAAGGTCTTACCACTCAAAGCTCCTCAGACAAGTGTGTTTTGAGGTTTTATTTAACTGGACTTGATGATCTCAAAGGTCTTTTCCAACCTGGTTAATTCTATTCTCTTCTGATGTGATGGATAAATGAGAGGAGAGCCCCAGCTTGCTTATCCACAGCTGCCCCAACAGCGAAAGAGCAGCTTTTGGTGGTACACCAAGCAGATGATATCTTTCCAAGCTGGAAGTTAAAGGTGCTTGGGACTAGGGAGTTGCCTCTCCACGCAGGTGTTTTGTGATTTACAGGAGCCAACACACAACACTGCAACTCCCAGGCCAGCTGTCAAGGTGGGAAAGGGGAATGTGTGCCCTGCCACATAGGTGAAGAGATCCGTGCCCACGTTTGAGCACATCAACCAGAAGCTCTTATTGTCTGCTGCACCGTGATGCTCATGATGGTTTCATCTGCAGTCAGGCAGGTGTTGCTCAGACTGCTTACACCTGCTCCTCTGCCACTCACAATCACTAAACAGCCTCTGAAAAGCATAAGGTTGGAAAAGACCTCAAAGACCATCAAGGCCAACCTCTCACCACAGACCTCAGGACTACTAAACCGTGGCACCCAGTGCCACATCCAATCCCCTCTTGAACACCTCCAGGGATGGGGACTCCACCACCTCCCTGGGCAGCACATTCCAATGGCTAACAACTCTCTCTGGGAAGAACTCTCTCCTCACCTCCAGCCTAAACCTCCCCTGGCACAGCTTGAGAGTGTGTCCTCTACTAAATAAAGTGGTCTTTCAGGGGAGAGGGGGGGTAAATACCCAATTGCATCTTCCCAAAGAAACAAAGGTCAATCAGATTTGCAAGGAGGAATCATAAACCTCTTATTTATGACATAATGGTCCTTAGACTGGGAGACCTGGATGTCTGGCATTGGAACAGGCTGCCCAGGGAAGTGGTGGAGTCACCATCCCTGGAGGTGTTTAAAACGAACATGTAGCACACTTGGGGACATGGTTGAGTAGCCAGAGTGGTGTGGGGTTGATGGTTGGACTTGATGGTCAGACTTGATGGTGTCAGAGGTCTTTTCCACCTTAATGATTCTAGTGTGAGGTGTCCCTGCCCATGGCAGGGGGGTAGGAACTAGATGATCCTTGTGGTCCCTTCCAACCCTGACTGATTCTATGATTCTATAAACCAAGTCACCTTCATTTAGTTCCAGATAAACTTCTTTGGTGTGAGGGTGCTGGAAGCCTGGAGCAGGCTGCCCAGAGAGGTTGTGGAGCCTCCTTGTATGAAGGGATTCCAACCCCTCTGGCCATTGTGCTGCTGGGCAAGCTGCTGTGGGTACTGTGCTTTAGCAGGAGGGTTGAACTGGATGATCTGCAGAGCTCCCTTCCAAACCCTACTATTCTATGACTCCAGATCTTACCAGGGCACTGTTAGTCAGCTCTTCCATAGACTTACTGGACCAGTGAGGTCCAGGAGCTACAGCAGGAGTCCCTATAGGCACACCAAGTAATTTCCAACAGCATTACAGAGACTTTAGGATTCTCAGTGCTTCTGAAAAGAAAGCACAGTGAATGGATGCACCTCAAATCCAGGGAAGGGAAAAGAAATCACCTTCTATTTTCCCACTTCTACTACAGGATTACAGATCACAGATTTTGGTTGATAGGTTGGATGTGATGATCTTGAAGGTCTCTTCCAACCTGGATTTATTGTATTGTATTGTATCACGGGATGTTAGGGCTTGGGAGGGACCTCCCAAGATCATCCCTGCCAGAGCAGGGCCCTAGAATGCAGCACAGGTCACACAGGAACACATACAGGTGGCTCTTGAAAGTCTCCAGAGAAGGAGGTTCCACAACCTCTCCGGGCAGCCTGCTCCAGTGCTCTGTGACCCTCCCAGGGAAGAAGTTCCTCCTCATGTTGAGGTGGAACCTCCTGTGCTGGAGCTTATATCCACTGCCCTTAGTCCTATCAAACAAGAGCCTTAACACTGTGCAGAAACCTCCATGCTGCAAGCCATGTATGCAAATTATTAGAGAAAAGCTACACCTTCTAGTGCCATCATCCCCACCTTCTGCTCCACCTGTAGTGGGTCAGAGGAGAGATTCAGACTCACAAGGAGCCAAGGCCATCTGAATTTCCAGCCGACACGGTGCCAGCCTCTCACCGTTACGCGCCGGGGCCTTCCTAGCACCGGGAGAGCTCTAGACATTCTGAGGGAGAAAGGTGGAGTGCAAAGTAATGAAGTGAAATACTTTGCTGCAGCTCACAACCTCATGCTTGAACAGCCTCCAACATGTAGAAGGTTCTGCCTTGTCTCAAGGCGGGGAAAAGCGTTCGCAATAAGCTGCCGAAGCGTCCAGCTTCCACCTCCTCCTCCACCCAGCGCAGCCTCCGAAGCCTACAAGACTCAGAGCTCCCTGCCAAGGGGCTTTACAGCCACATCTATTTTTCCCATACATATTTCCTGTAGCCTGTGGACTGCAGGGTTGGGCTGGACGAGCTTTTGAGGCCCCTTCCAAGCCCTAATGTTCTGTGATTCTCTGACTGGGTATGTGGCCAAGCACAAGCAGCAGCTGCTGAGCTGAGCTGGTTGGGTAAAGAGGTTTGTGCAGCTCCAGCAGAGCCTCTCCGCCCGTGGGTAAGGATTTTCACCCACCTGCCTCTGAATATTTATGGTTGCAAAGTGCAGCTGCACTGGAGCCGGTTTGTCTCACCCTGAAACATCCCTGGAGACCTCACTAAGGCATTTTGTTCATGCTTCAAAGAGGACAGCTACTCAAAATGCAAGCTGGGTTGTACCAGACACTCGTACAGCCGGGGTTATTAGTGTGAAACAGATGTAGCTTCATGCTATGGACTCTGTTTTGAACCTCAGGACCTGACTCATAGGAATCCTTAAGGTTGAAAAAGGCCCTTAAGATTATCAAGTCTAACAGTCAAACCAATTGCCCCATACCAGCTAAGCCAGGTGCCAGGGCCATGTCTACATGTTTTTGAACGCCTCCAGGGATGGTGATGCCACCACAGGCAGACAGTTCCAGGGCCTGACCACTCTTGCAGGGGAGAAATTATTCATAATATCCAACCTAAACCTCCCCTGGTGCAGCTTGAAGCCATTTCTTCTTGTCTTGTTACTTGGGAGAAGAGACCAGCCCCCACCTCACTACAACCTCCTTTCAGGAAGGTCTTCTCTCAACCTCCTTTTCTCTGGGCTGAACACCCCCAGATCCCTCAGCTACTCCTCCCCAGCCCTGGTCTCCAGACCCTTCCCCAGCTTTGTTGCCCTTCATCTGGGCATTCCCCAGCATTCCAATGTGGAATGAGGGACAAAACTGAACCCAGGTGTGGCCTCATCAGGGGGGCAATCACTTCCCTCGTCCTGCTGGCCTCAATATTGCTGATCAAGGCCAGGATGCTGGTGGCCTTCTTGGCCACCTGGGCATGAGCCAGCTCATGTGCAGCCACTCTCAACCCACATCCCCAGATCCTTTTCTTGCCAGGCAGCTTCCAGCCACTCTGCCCCGAGCCTGGAGCATCCATGGGGCTGTGAAGCACACAACAATTCAATCAGCTGCTGCAAGGTGTTCAGGAGAGCTGTGAATGTGGATCTCCCACCTCTCAAGCAGCTGTGACAGAGTTACTGTGGCAGTATAGGTAAGGATGGAGATGCACATCCATGGACACCAGTGTGCAGCTGGCTGTGTGACCATACTGTGTGGCTGTAAAATGTGTGTTTTACCACCATGGATACGTCTCCAACCCCCTCTCTGTTTCCAGGCAGCTTGTTTGCAAAGCATCACTGCAGAAGCAATAGTGTGAGTGTCTCTGAGGAGGAAAGAGCTGTTTCCTTGCAGCGCTCTGACTCTCCATGTCATTCAACAAACATCATCTCTGCTGCTTCCCCTGGCACCCCACTGCTGGTGTTCCCATAACAACAGAGGAGATGGTTCCAGTGACACTCGCTCCTCATCCACAACCCAAGCAGTCAAGGGGAACCAGATCTGCTAAAATACTTTCAGGATCTTCAAGGCTCAGCTCCTTACCCAATAACTCTGTCTTGCAGAGAGTGAAATACATCTGCAACAGCTCTTACACTCATCCACTATCCATTTAAGGGGGTGGGGGGGTGGTTATATGAATAAGCTTGTAAGCCATGAGCTTATAAAGGACAAACAAAAAAAGGCAGAAGAATTAAAAAATTAAAATAAATTAGCTGAAAAGCTGGAGGGGAAGAGAAAAAGAAAGAAAATAGAGGCTGGAATAAAAGAAAAAAAAATAATCTAAGAGAGCTTCAAGTTTTGCAGTCCTTAATTTCCCCCCTGAATCACAGGGAGCTTTACATGTTGAAGTCCATCGAGAAGTTTCACAGCTCAAATCGTTTTCTAGGTGGAATTCCCCAGCGCAGAACAACACAGAGAGGCTTACAGCACCGTACAGGGAGACACAAATCACCTCCTGGCTGATAAGCATTAAAACAATAAAGGCTGTTTGTACAGTCAAGGGGAACAAAAGGAAAACCGCAGAGTTAATTGGAAAGTCAGCAGAGGAATCACCTAACACTCCCTCTTCCAAAAAGACCTCAGACTTCACAGAATGGATTGGGTTGGAAGGGACCTTTCAAGGCCTTCAAGTCCATCTAGGGACATCTGCAACTAGAGCAGGTTGTTGGTGAGCAAACTGAGCTGCAATGGTTCTAGGGATGGGGCATCTCCCACCCCTTTGGGCAACCTGGGGTAATCTCTGTGCCTTGAGTCTTTTCCAACTGAAACCACTCTGTGATTCTCTGATTTGTACCAGAGTATAGTATCATAGTATCAGTCAGGGTTGGAAGGGACCACAAGGATCAGCTAGTTCCAACCCCCCTGCCATGGGCAGGGACACCCCACACTAGAGCAGGCTGCCCAGAGCCTCATCCAGCCTGGGCTTAAACACCTCCAGGGATGGGGCCTCAACCACCTCCCTGGACAACCCATTCCAGGGCTTCACCACTCTCATGGGGAAGAACTTCCTCCTCACCTCCAGCTTCATTCCATTCCCCCTAGTCCTATCACTACCTGAGATCCTGAGAAGTCCCTCCCCAGCCTTCTTGTAGCCCCCTTCAGATCCTGGAAGGCCACAATGAGGTCACCTCAGAGCCTTCTCTTCTCCAGACTGCACAGTGCCAACTCCCTCAGTCTGTCATCATAGGAGAGGTGCTCCAGCCCTCTGCTCATCCTTGTGGTTCATTTGTGGTTCAGTTTGTCACTGGGTCAGGTTCATCCTGTGCCCTGCTCCCTCCCCACAGTCAGCCTTGACACGGGAGCACGAGTACCTAAGGGACACAGGGGCTGTGTGCTGCTCCTTATCACAATGACCTTTCCCTTGCTGGGCTCTCTGATTAGCTGTTCTTAGCAAGAGAGACATAACAGCACTGTCACATCTCGGTGACAGGAGTAGAGAGGGTCTGAGTAAGGCATCAAGCCACAAAGAACTCACCATCTAGGTGATGCATTAGAGCCCTGATGGGTTAGATTTGTAAAGGGGAATAAAACAACCCTGGTAACGTCAGCAGAAAACGGCACCTGGAGCTTATGTCCTAACAAGAAATGGCATAGCTAAGTCTCAGGCTGCCCATGGAGAAAGGTTAGCCCAGCCTCAGGAGACCTTCCTGACAAACAAAATCATCAGGTCAGAGAAGCACCAGCAGATCAGCTTGCTTTGCTCTCAGCCTGATCCCACCATCACCCCTCATGCTGCCGCCCAGGACTTGTTCAGCCCCAGAGGGAGCTCTGTGAGCATCCACAGCTCAGCTGGCACGGCAGGAGCCTCCTGGTGCTCAGTTTGGAGCCAGAGAGTCACAGAATTGTTATGGTTGGAAGAGACCTTTAGGATCATTGAGGCTGTTAACAGAGCACTGCCAGGTCACCACTAAACCATATCCCTCAGCACCACATCTCCACAGCTTTGAAATTCCTCCAGGGACCAGGACTCCACCACTGCCCTGGGAAGCCTGGGACAGGCTTTGACAGCCCTTTTGGGGATGAAATTGCACCTCATGTCCAACCTAAACCTCCCCAGCACTTTCCCATCCCAGCTGGTCTGGGGAGCCCAGAACTGGACACAGTACTCCAGATGTGGTCTCAATACAGTGCAAGGGATGGGAAGCTGCAAGAGATGCTCTGCTGTGTGCTGGCAAACGAAGGGTGGGAGAAGAACCTGAGGGTCGAGAGCTGTGTCTGAAAAGTGAAACACCACCTCTATACCTCCCAGAAATGAGGAAAACCTTTCATTAGTCAGGTATGCCCTGTGCAGACTGGGAACAAACAACCAACGTTTCATCAAGAGTCTTGCAATATTTATTCATCCCTGACATTAGCTGAGCTAATTAATGAATAAGAGTTACTGAGAGCAATTCCCCAGCAGGATTATCATTGAATTAGGAGAGTAATTGTTCAACAGAACTTTGTTCAGCTAAAACCTCTCCTCTGGCAAGAAATTGCATGTGCAGCTTGCCCTAAGCTTCAATCCCATCATTATTTCAGGGTGAGTTATTTCTGACCTGGGTAACTCCATGCTTCCTTGGGGTACTGCAAGTCACACCAAGCTGCAGTTCCATTTTCCTTGTGCTTCCCCATGACACAAAACCTGTTGTCCTTTCCTTGGTCACACAGTCCCAGCACCAATCCTAAACATGCACCAGGCACAGTCCAGTAATGAGCACAGTGCTTGTGCTCCAGCCCAGTGAAAGACAGAATCACAGAATGGTTTGGGTTGGAAGGGACCTTAGAAATAATCTAGTTCCAACCCCCCTGCCATGGTGAAGAGGTCTAGTGAGGGATCTTATGAGGACCAGCTGAGGGAACAGTGACTGGCAGGGGAGCAGCCCAGAGGAGAGAGACTTGGGGGTGCTGGGGGAGGAGAAGCTCCCCAGGAGCTCTCAGGGTGCACTTGCAGCCCGGAAAGCCAATCAGAGCCTGGGCCGCAGCAGGAGAAGTGTGGCCAGCAGGGCAAGGGAGGGGATTCTCCCCCTCTGCTCAGCCCTGGGGAGACCCCACCTGGAGTACTGCCTCCAGGTCTGGAGCCCCTATGCCAAGAGGGATCTGGAGGTGCTGGAAGGTGTCCAGAGCAGGGCCACGAGAATGAGCAGAGGGCTGGAGCTGCTCTGCTGTGAGGACAGACTGAAGGAGTTGGGGCTGTTCAGGCTGGAGAAGAGAAGGCTCCCAGGTGACCTCATTGTGGCCTTCCAGGATCTGCAGGGGGCTCCAAGAAGGCTGGGGAGGGACTGCTCAGGCTCTCAGGTAGTGATAGGACTAGGGGGAATGGACTGAAGCTGGAGGTGGGGAGATTCAGGCTGGAGGTGAGGAGGAAGTTCTTCACTGTGAGGGTGGTGAAGGCCTGGAATGGGTTGTGCAGGGAGGTGGTTGAGGCCCTGTCCCTGGAGGTGTTTAAGCCCAGGCTGGATGAGGCTCTGGCCAGCCTGCTCTAGTGTGGGTGTCCCTGCCCATGGCAGGGGGGTTGGAACTGGATGATCCTTGTGGTCCCTTCCAACCCTAACTGAAACTATGAAACTATGAACTGAGGCTGTTCAGTCTGGAGAAGAGGAAGCTGAGGGGAGACTTCATTGCTCTCTGCAGCTCCCTGCGAGGAGATTGGAGTGAGATGAGGGTTGTTCCCTTCTCTCCAGAAGAGAGGAAATGGCCTGAAGTTGCACCAGGGGAGGTTTAGGTTGGATATGAGGAACAATTTCTTTGCTGAAATTGTGGCCAGGGGTTGAAACAGGCTGCCCAGGAAGGTGGTGGAGTCTCCATCCCTGGACATGTTCAAGAAACCTGTGGCCATGGCTCTTTGGGGCATGATTTAAAGGCTTAGGCTGGTGGTTGGACTGGATGGTCTTAAAAGCATTTTCCAACAGAAACTATTCTCTGGTTCTGTAATTTATACCACATGTGTCCCATTTGATAAACCAAATCCTGCTGCTTGTAGTCCTCAAATTACATTAAATTAGCCTAATAACCCTGAAATTAACCTCAATATGTACAGATTAGCTAACCTGAAGCAGCTATTACCTCATGGGATTAGGCTGCAGCCTGAGGACCTGCCAGACTCATTCTGCCTACTGCGATGAGCCCTCATCCATCTCTGGGATAACCATAGCTTACCAGCAATGGAGAGCTCGACTGGAAGAGCTGCAGCTGCTGTTCATGCAGGGTGAAGGAATGGATGGGAGAGAACCTGGAGCACAGAGCAGCTTCCCTTGATACAGTAAATTAAGGGGAAGCACCAGCAATCAGCTCCTGTTGCCAGCAGCAAGAGATCAGCAACGCCTCGGAGCTGTGGGGCACCCAGTGCTGCTCCCTGTCCTGGTGCTGCGGGTTTGATGCAGAACAAATGTTTTCCCATCCCCAAACTCAGGCAAATTCGCATCTGACTGGAAGGGAGCTCCGCTTTGCCGTGTACTCTGCCTCCCTCTCCTGGCCTCTTCCCTGGCACTGTCCGAATCAAACACTCTGGTGCAAAGTTCGACGAAAGCAGCGTTAGCCGCATTAGGATATTTGTCCATTTAAGATTCCCAAAGCCTATAGATGAGGGCGGTGGAGCCCTGAGGAAATCCTCTTCATCATTAACCTCCCGACCCGGCGCCGAGGCTTGCAAAAAGAGATTTTGCCACGGACTGGCAGCTGGAACAAACGCCCAACAAAGGGAAAGATAACAGACAAGCCAAAACACCAGTAATCCCTCTTCAAGATCACAAGCAGGACAATCAAAGCCTAACAATTCCTACTCTGTTTCTGCAAAGCAACGATTATGATCACGCTCTCCCATTAATCATTTCAAACTTAGTACAAAATGCACTTCCCAAGGGACAGAGAAGGGGAGGGGGAAAGCATCAATCTTCAGGCACCATTCCTTAATTCAATCAACAAGGAAGGCAGGCAGGCAGCAAACCTCAAGTGAAACATTAGGGAGCTCAATGGAAGTTAAGCATAACAAAACCCCCACTCTCCACAGGGAAACCATCCTGGAGCCCAGTCAAACAGCACCGGGGCATTCCCAGGTAACTGGGGCCAGATGGGTTTTAAAAGCCAAAAGGGGGAATGGGGAAGGGGAAAAAAAAAAAAGAGGGGGGGAGAGAAAGAATGAAAAAGAAAACCCCTACTTAACCCCCCCCCCCCCCGTTCTACTTAGAAAGCAAAGCAGCAGCTCCAGCCTGCACTTGTGTTTTCACATGGATTAAGATAAATCCATGCTTAATTGCTGGCAACGTTGGAACTGTCAGAGTTCTGGGTGTATCTGGAACACAGTGGAGTGCTCAAGATCAATCAGATAATTAGCATTAGCTGCAATTAGTTTCATGGCTGGACTTGATCATCTCAGAGGTCCTTTCCAGCCCGGATGATTCTGTGAGTCTTGAGAATCTCATTTCTATTTCAAGCTTTCCCAGGTGGCCTTTGCTACCCAAAGCTGAGCAGCTTCGCTTTGAGGGTGGTGGAACACGGGAACAAATTGCTTAGGGGGGTGGTGGATGCCCCATCCCTGGAGACATTCAAGGTCAGGCTTGGTGGGGACTCTGGGCAACCTGATCTAGATGGGGATGTCCCTGTATATTGCAGAGGGGTTGGAAACACGATCGTCTCGAAGGTCTCTTCCAACCTGGTTTATTCTAGTCTAAAAGATGAGCTCTAGAGCTCCCTTCCCACCCAAAGCATTCTGTGATTACGTTGTGTTTGGGGCATTTTTTTCCCCCCACATGGTGGCCAAGTGAGATTACATGGTAGAAACAAGAGAGAATGAATGGCAATAAGCCCCTTCCTGACTGATGCCTCTCATTTCAGCCACCTAAGGAATGGCAAATTTTACCCAAAATGCAGAACTCCATGGGGTGAAAAAAGAAAACAATCATAAAATAATCTCACTTCTGCAATGCCTTTTCTGGACTTCCTACATATAGAGAGAAATCCATTAAGGAGTGAATGCAATATAACCAATTGTGAGGGTTAAATTACTCTCCTAGCCCAGTTAGGGTTTGCCTTTAAAGATAAAGGTTTGGTTGTTGTTGGGTTCACCCCCACAGCCCTCCCCCCCGAGACACACACCCACACCCCCACCCCACATCTTCAAAAGCAGCATTCTGCTGTTCACAGAACACAAATCCCAGCTTATCAATTCAGGTAGCTGACATTTATAACTCTTGATGTATTGAGTCCTGTGTCCAGTTCTGGGCCCCTCAGTTCAGGAAAGCTGTTGAGCTGCTGGAAGGTGTCCAGAGAAGGGCAAGAAAGCTGGGGAGGGGTCTGGAGCACAGCCCTGGGAGGAGAGGCTGAGGGAGCTGGGCTTGCTTAGCCTGCAGAAGAGGAGGCTCAGGGGAGACCTTCTTGCTCTCTACAACTCCCTGAAGGGAGGTTGAAGACAGGCAGGGGCTGGTCTCTTCTCCCAGGCACCCAGCACCAGAACAAGAGGACACAGTCTCAAGCTGTGCCAGGGGAGGTTCATACTGGATGTTAGGAAGAGATTCTCCACAGAGAGAGTGATTGCCCATTGGAATGTGCTGCCCGGGGAGGTGGTGGAGTCACCATCACTGGAGGTGATTAGGAGGAGAATTGATAGGGTGCTTGGTTTAGTTGATTAGGTGGTGTTGGATGCCATGATCTCGAAGGTCTCTTCCAACCTGATTTATTCTATTCTATTCTAGTGTGCTCACCACATCATTCACTAAAGCCCTGGCTCTGGAGGGGAGAAAGCAAGAAAAAGAGAGAAAAACAAATAATCATCTCAGCTTTCAGTCCAGAAATTGCATCTGTTTACAGAGAACATTTAACAAGCAGAAACCCAAGCTCCAAAAACCTCTTTTTCCTACTTCTTTTAAAGCAACCAACTGCCCAGAGCAGTAGCCTGACTCGAATCCAGAGGAATTTGTGTTGCAGGCTCATTGGTTTGCAGGTCAGCGTGTTATCAGCATATTGACAACCACAACAGCAAACTGAGAGATAAAGCCCAAAGAAAAACCAACTGCTCTCAGCTCTGCCATGAGAAAGGCACTCCCCAAGCGTTCTTCCTTTCCATAGCAAGCTTTTCCTGTAAGGACGTTTGTGATCTCTCGCTGAACACGTTCAAAGAAACACAGAACACAGTCTGACCCCAGCTTCTTTCACTTAAAAGCCAGCGAGCACCTGCTAGGAAATCGGTGGATTGGCTGCTGGAGGAGCTCTTTCCCCCAGCACTGCCGGAGAAGGCGCCGGCACAGCCGCCACCGGGTGTCAGCACCACAGCACAGAGGACATGGATGTGAAACCCACCAGCTCGGCAAGAGCACCAAACTTGCTCAAGTTATGGGCATCAGCCTCAGCCATCAACAGGCTGAGGGGTGCCTGGGATGTCGAGGGAGATTTTCTAGAGTCACCAAATCCCAGCATGGGGGGGTGTGGGGGGGGGGTGGAAGGGACCTCTGGCGATCATCCAGTTCAACTCCCCTGCTAAAGCAGAGTACCCACAGCAGCTTGCCCAGCAGCACAATGGCCAGGGGGGTTGGAATCCCTTCATACAAGGAGGCTCCACAACCTCTCTGGGCAGCCTGCTCCAGGCCTCCAGCACCCTCACACCAAAGAAGTTTCTCCTCCTGTTCAGGTGGAACCTCCTGGTTTCCAGTTTGTGCCCCTTGCTCCTAGTGCTGTCCCCAGGCACCACTGACAAGAGCCTGGCCCCAGCCTCTTGCCCCCCACCCTTTAGCTCTTGCTGAGCATTGATCACATCCCCTCTGGAGCGGCTTTTCTCCAGGCTCAACATCCCCAGGGACTCCACTGGACTCCTTCCCCCTGCCTCTCTTGAACTGGGGAGCCCAGAACTAGACTCAGAACTCAGGGTGTGGTCTCAGTAGGGTAGAGGGGGAGAACCACCCTTGACCAGCTGACCACACTCTTTCTAATACACCCCAGGACACCATTGGCCTTCTTGTCTGTGAGGGCACATTGCTGGCTCAGAGACAGCTTCTCATCCCCCAGCGCTCAGTTCCTTTTCTGCAGAGCTGCTTCCCAGCAGGTCCCCCCTCACCTGTACTGGTGCAGGAGGCTATTCCTCCCTAGGTGCAGGACCCTGCACTTGCCCTTATTAAACTTCAAGAGGTTCACCTCTGCCCAACTCCCCAGCCTGGCCAGGTCTCACTGAACGGCAGCACAGTCTGAGGGGGTGTCAGCCACTCGTCCCAGTTTGGGATCATCCAGTCAAGGACAGAGCTATTTCTTTGAGTCCTTTGCCATGGTTGCTCACCAGCAGGTGAAAGACAGAGGAGGAAGGAAGCCAAATTCCTTTGCAATCATAAAAATGCCATTTTTGGTTTAGCCTGGCGTTTGACACATTGCTGGAATCCTCTCAGACTAAACAGAGCCCTCCAGGCACGCTGTGGTGAAGATCTTTAACACAGCAGGGAAAATAAGACAACCGTTTTGGCAACGTGCTAACACAATAGCCAGGGAAGCTGAAAACCTTCCTTGTTAACAGTTCCTGGAAGGAATATCCCCAGGAAGTGCCTGGAAAGCCTTTGCCACCTCTGAATTAGGAGGGGGCTTTGCAGAGAGACTGCAATTGGCATGGAGTGCAAATCTGCATGTCAATACCTGAGCTGGCATGGGTGCTCCCAGCTCTGCCTAGACAGCAGAAAGAACAAATTCAGGTCCCCAAAGCTCTGTGCTGCCGCAGCCAGGGCACCTCCCGTGCTTCCAGTTCATTTAAGGGAAGTGTCTTTGCACCACATTGCACCTGCCCCACAAAGCTTGCAGCCCATTCAGCTGAATGAGCACGAGCCAGAATGTGCCAAGGTGGCCAAGGAGGCCACCAGCATCCTGGCTTGGATCAGGAGCAGTGTGACCACCAGTGCCACTGGTGAGGCTGTACCTCGAGCACTGGGTTCAGTTTTGGGCTCCTCAGTCCAAGAAGGACACCGAGGTGCTGAAGCAGGTCCAGAGGAAGGTAAATGGATGTCCTTCAGCTGCTCCTCCCCAGCCCTGTTCTCCAGACCCTTCCCCAGCTTCTCTGGACCTGCTCCCAGCACCAAAATGTCCTTCTGGTAGTGAGGGGCCCAAAACTGAAGCCAGTGCTCAAGGTGTGGCCTCACCAGTGCCCTGTCCAGGGGCAGGCTCACTTCCCTGGTTCCATGGGTCACACTCTTGCTGATCCAAGCCAGGATACTGGTGGCCATCTTAGCCACCTGGGCACTGGTGGCCATCTTAGCCACCTGGGCATACACTGGCTCATGTTCAGTCAGTTGCTAACCAACACCCCCAGGTAGAAAAGCCATCCCTTTCTCCATCCCAACCTGTTTTCTCTTAGCACAGAGATTTGATGCCACAACACTTCTAATTCCCCAAACTTAAGGGAATCCAAGCATCCTTTCCCCACCTCTACAACTTGGTGTATTTTATCCCCTTCAAAGCCAGGACGAACATCGTGTTTTGTTTTGGCTCTGGAGCAATATTGTGTTTTGGAAAGGCTCAAATGTTTTTTCATTCCCTCACTGCAGCCCTTGCATTAAGCCAGGATGGCAAAGCACAGAGGCAACAGCTCAGCTGATTTCCCAGCTAAGATGCTGATTGCCTGAATATGCTCTAATGAATTGCTTCCATTCAACCACATCAGAATTTAGGCACCTTAAAAATATATCCACTTAGACAATTCTCATCTAGCAAGACCCAAAGAGTCCCCACCTTCCATGAAACAGGATAAAGCCACAGTAAAAGCAAATACCTTGCTTAATGCCCTTCATCCCCTCCTCCTTTTTAACCACCCATGGCCATTAAAATTGCCTCAAAGACCTCCAAAGAAAGAAGGGGAAACTAATTGGTGTTTGTAGCTGCAAATCCAATCACACACAGGTTTTCAGCCCATTCTTTTGGTGGTGTTAAAATAAAAGGAAAGGGGGGGGAGGCGGGGGGGAAGATGATTTCTTTCCACTTGGAAGGCATTATCATATCCTTAACACTTTGTTATTTGTGGCCATTCAGTGACCAAACCAAATGTGTCTGTCAGGAGCGTGGATGAACACTACCCATAATTTAATCAGGAGTAAATCAGCTGGCAAGTGGTTCCTACACAGATGCTGCAGTAATTGAGTCTCTCTATCAAGCTGACAGGGAGCAATTTATACTTAATTTAGGCAAAAATAAATATTTTCAAGACTTCTTTTTTTTCTCCCCTCCCTCCCCACTCTATTGTTTCTCTTCTGGTGTCCTCACATTATGGGAAAGCTTTTTCCTCCCAGTCTGAAGAGCAAACCCCTCCTGCTGTGTATGTTATCACAGTATCACAGTATAACCAAGGTTGGAAGAGACCCCAAGGATCATCAAGTCCAACCTGTCCCAACAGACCTCACAACTAGACCATGGCACCAAGCGCCACGTCCAATCTCCCCTTGAACACCTCCAGGGACGGCGACTCCACCACCTCCCTGGGCAGCCCATTCCAATGGCGAATGACTCGCTCAGTGAAGAACTTCCTCCTCACCTCGAGTCTAAACCTCCCCTGGCACAGCTTGAGACTGTGTCCCCTTGTTCTGGTGCTGGTTGCCTGGGAGAAGAGACCAACCCCCTCCTGTCTACAACCACCTTTCAGGTAGTTGTAGAGGGCAATGAGGTCACCTCTGATCCTTCTCTTCTCCAGGCTAAACAATCCCAGCTCCCTCAGCCTCTCCTCACAGGGCTGTGCTCCAGACCCCTCCCCAGCCTTGTTGCCCTTTTCTGGACACGTTCAAGTGTCTCAAATGTCCTTCCTAAACTGAGGGGCCCAGAACTGGACACAGTACTCAAGGTGTGGCCTAACCAATGCAGAGTACAGGGGCAGAATGACCTCCCTGCTCCTGCTGGCCACACTATTCCCAATACAGGCCAGGATGCCATTGGCCTTCTTGGCCACCTGGGCACACTGTTGGCTCATGTTTAGGTGGGTGTCAATCAGCACCCCCAGGTCCCTCTCTGTTTGGCAGCTCTCCAGCCACTCTGACCCCAGCCTGTAGCTCTGCATGGGGTTGCCGTGGCCAAAGTGCAGCACCCAGCACTTGGACTTATTAAATGCCATCCCATTTGGACTCTGCCCATCTGTCCAGTCGGTCAAGGTCCCTCTGCAGAGCCTTTCTACCCTTTAACTGACTAACATCTGTTCCCAACTTGGTGTCATCTGCAAACTTGCTGATGACTGACTCAACCCCCTCATCCAGATCATCAATGAAGATGTTAAAGAGGATGGGGCCCAGCACCGATCCCTGGGGGACGCCGCTGGTGACTGCACAGCTATAGGCACCTCCACACAGCTCCATACTTACTGGGGTGCCCACAGCCACTGGGCCCTCTTCCCTCCCATGCTGTTCTGTGCTGCTCTGGTTTGGAGCAGGTTGACCATGTCTGCCCAGCACAAGGAATACCCTACAGAGCAGAAGTGACAGAGGGGTTGGCCTGCCCATGGGGAAGGTGGGAAGCAGACACCCCCCCCCCCAGAACTGAGCATTGTGCTCAGCTCCCAGCTCCTGCTACTTGTTTGATCAGATGCCAGAAGACCTGAGAGCTGCTGTGGGGAGTATAGCACCGGATCCACCAGTGGGAATGTGGGGGGAGAGCTGCAGTTTAAGCCAAGCATCTCCCACTTCATTAACACCCAGACACCCTATACTCCTGGGGTTGGAACAGACTGGTTTCCTCCCCTCTGCCAAGCAGGTACAATCCATTACACTCAGGACATGATCTGCTATCTGGCCACGAGACACAGCTGAGATCTGCTGTAGGAGACCCCTGACCATCATCTCAGCCATGCACCACAATTCCCATGAGCTTCTCAAGCCAAAAAGAACCAAACCAGGAAAGCCACTCACAGCTAACCACCCCTCCAGTCTGTCATACCCCATTTTGCCCACTGAACTGTGGTCTCCATTGATTTCCCATGCACTCCACATCGATATTTCTAGAGTATTAGCCAGTCATTGTCTCTTGTCCTGCTGCCCTTTGGAGCCCCGTGCAGCACCCTTGGGTCACCTGCAGCTTCTTGACTGCGTGACCCCAGCACAGTGTCTGTGTGATTCAAAAGAGAGAACCTTGTAAAGCAATAAAAGCCATAACCAGCAAGAGGACCTCATCCACAAGAGCCTGGCTGCTGTTTTCCTCCTGGGGAGCACAGCCTCACCTAACAAAGTGAAGGGAGAGGTAAATGTCACTTTTTTTAATCCTTGCTAACAGTTCATTCCACTGGATGGAAAAGAAAAGTAATAAATGATCTTCCCATTTCATCTCTGTGGCCCTTTAATCTATTCAGCTCAGGCAGGAGCACCTCATCTGTCAAGGAGGATCTCTCTTTATTGCTTTTCTGGGAAGAGGTAAATGACTTTGCCTCCCAGTGCTGGAGCTGGTCCCAGAGAGAATCAGATTATCCCATTTGCCCCTGGAAGACAACACTCCAAGAGCTTCTGGAGCAGTTTGTTTCTGAGGCATTTCTTGTCATCACAGAGAAGCAAAGGTTTGGTTGTGACAAACAGGACATCCCTCCCTACACCAGCAGGTTCAGCAGGACAAAACCATGCATGAGAGGCTGGCAGGGGTCTCATCCACACCTCCTTACGCACTGTAATGATGAGCACAGAGATTTATACCAGTGGCTTTCAAGCTGCTGTGACCCCAGGACATAAGCCTGTAGGATAGCTTCACCCCAAAGGAGCAGAAACCTTCATGGCCAGGCAGATTTACAGCAGTGAGGGCCCCAAAGCTGAACCCAGGACTCAAGGTGTGGCCTCACGAGTGCCAAGTACAGGGGGACAATCACCTCCCTACTCCTGCTGGCCACACTATTCCTGATCCAAGCCAGGATGGTGCTGGCCCTCTTGGACACCTGGGTCCACAATGGCTCATCTTCATCAGCTGTCGACCAGCAGCCTGAGGTCTTTTACTGCTGGACATTTTCCAGCCACTCTGCCCCCAACCTGACGTGTTCAGGGGGCTGTTGTGACCCAGGTGAGGGACCCAGCACTTGGCCTTGTTGAACCTCATACAGCTGACCTCAGCCTATTGATCCACCTACCTCTGCAAAGCCTTCTTCCCTCTGAGCAGATCAACACTCCCACCCAGCTTAGTGTCATCCCTAAACTCACTGAGAGAACACTCAAACCTCTCACCCAGATCATTGGTAACAACATTAAAGAGAACTGTTATGGGGTTTTGACCCTGGTTTCCCCAAAAGCAGGAAATCTGCTCAGGTCCAGACCTAGCCTGAGGCATGCTAATCAAACAAGACCATTGCAATCAGCTTTGGAAACAGCCTCAGTGCCACATATCACCTCTTGGGAGAGCAAATGAAACATCTTGTTATCATGAAACATTTATTACTGACTAATGCTGGTAGGAAACCCAACATGCTAGGCACCAAGGAAGGCACTTCCAGCCCTGATTCCATCTGGTCTCCAACCAAGCCAAGCAAATTTTATGCTGACTCTTTTCTCCTGCTGTCCAGAAGAGGAAAGCAGAGCTGTCACAAAAGGTTTGCTCATAGCTGGAGCCTGAGCTCACTGAAGTGTTCTTAAGGAAAGCCAGGACCAGAAAAGATGACAGCTTTGATGTGAACCCATTAAGTCATCCTTCACCATGACAGAAAATAAAGAGAGGGACTCAGCTCCCCAGGTGCCTGCTGGGCACCACTAACCTCAGTGTTTGGGAAGGTCAAAAATGATCAAGGGGCTGGAGCACCTCTCCTACATGGTCAGGCTGAGGGAGCTTGGGTTTTTCAGCCTGGAGAAGAGAAGACTCCAGGGAAACCTAATCGAAGGCTTCCAGGACCTGAAGGGGGCTACAAGAGGGAAAGCTGAGTGACAGTGCAAGTGAAGGATAATCTGGGGAAGTTTCAGTGCAACATCTGAAAGTCTGGAAGATTTTCAAGTTACTTCAGCTTCCTTGTTCATTCTGGTCACATAGAATCACTGAATCATTAACACTGGAAAATGCCTCTAATCATAGAATGGGCTGGGCTGGAAGGGGCCCTAAAGATCATTGAGGTACCACCATCTGCCATGGAGGGGGACACCTTCCACCAGCCCAGGTTGCTCAAGGCCCCATCCAACCTGGCCTTGAACACCTCCAGGGAGGGGGCACCCCCAGCTTCCCTGGGCAACCTGTTCCAGTGTCTCACTACCCTCACTGTAAGGACTTTCTCCTTAATCTCCAGTCTAAATCTCCTCTCCTCAAGTTCAAAGCCGGTGCCCCTCATCCTACCACCACAAGCCCTTGTAAAGAGTCCCCAGGTACTGCAAGGCTGCTCTAAGGTCTCCCTGAAGCCTTCTCTTCTCCAGGCTAAACAGCTCCAACTCTCCCATCCTGTTGCCATAGGTGAGATGCACCTCTGACCTCTGCACCCTCTGACCATTTTTGTGGCCTCCTCTGCACATGCTCCAACAGCGGGTCCAGATCAAAGCCCAGCTACCCACCCAAAGCCACACTAAACCACGTGCCAAAATGCCCTGTCTGCATCCTCCTTACTTCATAATCAATGGAAAATTAATTGGCAATTCATTTTAAAAAAAGGAAGCCTGACAAATCAGCAGCATCTCTGAGCCAGAGAATTAATGGGAGCTGACAATTAACCTAATGGAGCTCTGAGTTAGAGAGTGCTACGTGGTGGTAAGGCCAGAAATCTGCAGTGTACTGGAGAAGGTGATGAGACACTGGAACAGGTCATGGAAGCCCCCTCCCTGGAGGTGCTCAAGGCCAGGTTGGATGAGGCCTTGAGTGCCACCCCCAGGGGAGGGGGTTGGACCTAAATGATCTTTAAGGCTCCTTCCAACCCAAACCATTCTGTGACTCTCTGAAAGTTGCTTGGAATTCGCCCATATAAAGCAAAAGGTTTCTCAGCTGAGCCTCACCCCTCAAGCCCTCAGCTCTCCTCCTCACTCCATGTATTTGATGCTTGGTGTGAAGGCAGAGGGGAAATACCCTTCAAATTCTTCCTGTCACTCACTTTTATGTTTGGTAGTGCCAATCATTAATCTTTTAGACTTCCCCCCCCCCTTTCCTTTATTGTTTTTTTTAATTCAGAAGCTGTCAAATGGAAAATCTCTGAAGCCTTTCATTTGGCATTAGCAAGATTTGTAGTAGGAGCCTGTGCCAGCTTCAAATGCATGCTTCACACAAGAAAGATCCCCCAGCAATGCCTGGGGGGCAGGATTTCAGAGGAAATCAGGAAGATTTAGGACTGGGTTATGAAGACAGCCTCTAACTCAAGTGCTGCTCTTGGAAACCAGCACCCTTGTGGTTAAGCTGAACCGGGTAAAACAGTATCACAGTATCACAGTATAACCAAGGTTGGAAGAGACCCCAAGGATCATCAAGTCCAACCTGTCCCAACAGACCTCACAACTAGACCATGGCACCGAGTGCCACGTCCAATCTCCCCTTGAACACCTCCAGGGACGGCGACTCCACCACCTCCCTGGGCAGCCCATTCCAATGACGAATGACTCGCTCAGTGAAGAACTTCCTCCTCACCTCGAGTCTAAACCTCCCCTGGCACAGCTTGAGACTGTGTCCCCTTGTTCTGGTGCTGGTTGCCTGGGAGAAGAGACCAACCCCCTCCTGTCTACAACCACCTTTCAGGTAGTTGTAGAGGGCAATGAGGTCACCTCTGATCCTTCTCTTCTCCAGGCTAAACAATCCCAGCTCCCTCAGCCTCTCCTCATAGGGCTTGTGCTCAAGGCCTCTCCCCAGCCTTGTTGCCCTTTTCTGGACACGTTCAAGTGTCTCGATGTCCTTCTTAAACTGAGGGGCCCAGAACTGGACACAGGACTCAAGGTGTGGCCTAACCAATGCAGAGTACAGGGGCAGAATGACCTCCCTGCTCCTGCTGGCCACACTATTCCCAATACAGGCCAGGATGCCATTGGCCTTCTTGGCCACCTGGGCACACTGTTGGCTCATGTTTAGGTGGGTGTCAATCAGCACCCCCAGGTCCCTCTCTGTTTGGCAGCTCTCCAGCCACTCTGACCCCAGCCTGTAGCTCTGCATGGGGTTGCCGTGGCCAAAGTGCAGCACCTGGCAGCAAGGATTTCCTGCCTCGGGTCACAGCAGCTTTGTCTTCCCCCATGCACCATCTCCTGTGCTCAGTGCAAACCTACCAGCCCCAGGTAAACGCAAGCAGCGCAACCCAGCAAACAAATGCACTGAGGCAGAGTAAACTTGGTAAGATGAGCAGCCACAGCACAGCAGGGCAGAGCAGGAAGATAGCAAATTAGTTTTCCAAGGAGCATCCTGTGCAATGGGCAAGCAAACAGTGCCTCAGAGGGCAGGGGAAGATCGAGTGCTTGTGCAAAGGGCAAAGCAGCTTTGGAGCAGGGCTCCCATGTGACAAGGCACTCTTTAGGCTAATGTTGTGATTAGCATTTTCCATCCTAGGGGATTATGCAAATTTACATAAACTCTGCATGAATAATCAGCCAATTATTCACAGAAAAACTTTTCAAGTCTTCCATCAAACAGAAAGATGTGCAGCTGGCAGGAGGAAAGTTATCTCCAAGACATTCAGGAGTTGTTTAATCAGAGCAAGTGATTGAAGAGCAGCAGGAGGAGAGAGGGGCAACGTGTGCAGGAGAGCACCAAAGTGATAGGACAAGGGGCAATGGTTTAAAATTAGAGAAGAGCAGATTTAGGTTGGATGTTAGGAACAAGTTCTGCACCAGGAGGGTGGTAGAACACTGGAATGGGTTGCCCAGGAAGGTGGTTAAGACCCCATCCCAGGAGATATTCAAAGTGAAGCTCAAGAGGATTCTGGGCAACCTGATCTAGTGGAAGATGTCCCTGCTGACTGCAGAGGGGGGTTGGTCTATATAACCTTTAGAGGTCCCTTCCAACCCAAACCATTCCATGTAAAGATATAAACAGACATAAACTGGAGCAGGGCAGATTTAGACTGGACATTAAGAAGTTGTTCTTTACTCTGAGGGTGGTGAGAGACTGGAACAGGTTGCCAAGGGAGGCGATGGAAGCCCCATCCCTGGAAACATTCAAGGCCAGACTTGACAAGGCTCTGAGCAACCTGATGTAGTGGAGGGTGTCCCTGCCATGGCATGGGGGTTGGAACTAGATGATCCTGGGGGTCTCTTCCACCCCCTGACAATTCTGTATAATTGGGGATGTCCCTGCTGACTGCAGGGTGGGTGGGCTACATGACCTCGAGGGGTCCCTTCCAACTCAGTGCATTCTATGATATCCACAAACCCATCAGCCTGATCTAGGGTAGAGTGTCCCTGCCCATGGCAGGGGGGTTGGAACTAGATGATCCTAGTGGTCCCTTCCAACCCTAA
The DNA here is from genome assembly GCA_015227895.2 of Colaptes auratus. Taxonomy (NCBI): domain Eukaryota; kingdom Metazoa; phylum Chordata; class Aves; order Piciformes; family Picidae; genus Colaptes; species Colaptes auratus. The sequence continues at coordinate 478,685 of JAAWVA010000038.1, read as the reverse complement.
CTGAAACTATGAAACTAAGTTCTGCTCTCAGGTGTGTTGTGTGCATAGAAAGTCATTGCCACAAAAAGAGAAAGCTCACACAGATGTAAGTCACACCCACACACAGCCTCTCATTTGCTTTGAGCATCAGTGATGTTCCTGGCAGCCATCCTTACATTGCACTGCACCAGATGTTTAGAAATCCTACCAAAATGGTCCACCAGAGGGAAGAAAACCTCATGGCTGAGTTACTGAGGTGGGATTCCAAAGCCCTGGATCCTCAGGCTTCCTCTCTGGCATTTCCCCTCTATGAAAGGGAGAGGAAAAGCAAAGCAAACCAAAATCACCACCTATGTTTTCCCACTAGGATGATCTGAGTCATTTGGAAAAGAACCCAAACCTCAGTGAGGATCAGGGCTTTCTCACACATCTCTTTCATGTGACCTCCTACATAACAGACCCACAGCCCCCTTTGGACTGATCCCAGGCCATGCAATAAGAGATATGAGCACCAAACCCTCAGGAAAGTCTGCCTGCCATTTCCTTGGAGGCAGCAGCAGGATCACAGGCCTGATTAACTGAGTGCTCATCAGCGACCAGGTCATCCTCAACCTGCAAAAGCACTAGGAGAGGCACGACAGAAACCACCCAGAGATCTGCAGCAAAAGCCCAGTGCATGATATTTTGGATCCCACCACATAAACAGAAACACTGCAATCCAAACATGATTAGTTACAGAACTGGCTGGGGAGGAGAGAGAGAAAAGAGGTGAGAAAGAGAGAGGATTGGGCACCTTGGTGCTCATCTTTCAGCAAGTATCTTCTCCATCACTGACTAACAAATAACCACCAGCAGGTCTGAGTAAAACCAGCCCTAGAAATTCAGAGCAAGTGTTGTTATGGTATCATGGCAGAAGCCCAGGCTTTCTCCATGGCCCCAGGTAAACAAACAGATCCATTCTCAGAGCAACCTGCAAGCAGGGGTAGAAAGAGAGAGGTCTAGAATTCATCAGCCCAATCGATCAGGTTTGGGAGGTCAGGTAGGAAGGAGGTTATGCTAGTGCAGAGCTCTGAGGCATCTAATGGAGCAGGGCAAGGAAAGCAAGCAGCAAAACAAAACTGGGGGAAAATGGCATTAGTTATGCTACAGCCTCCCTCTTTGTTATCCCCAAGGCAGAGGCAGCAGGTAACCAGGCCCCACTGTAGAGGCATCACAAATGCATGAAAACAACTGGGGAAAGGGACTGGGTTGCCAAGTGTTATGGTAACAGAAACAGCCAGAAAAAAAAGCAAGAGATGCATCAAACAAATTGTCCTTCATAGAACTGAGCACCAAAGCAGAGATCTGCACACCTAGAGACACTCTGTACTGCAGCAGCCACCTAGCAAAGCACCAAAACAACCTTCAGACTGAATGTCCCCATCCTGAAATTGGGGAAAAACAGTGGCTGGGTTGTGGACTCATCTAAACACAGACAGGAACTTCCACAATCAAGAGAAGAGCAGCTTGGGCCAATCCACATTAACCCCAAACCACACACTCACCCCAACCCTTGCCCCTAATTTTTAACCACTTGAGCACACATCTCCTAAAACCACTCTGGGGAGAAGTTGAAGCAACCGCGAATGCACCAGGGGTCACTCCAGCTGCCCCACGGAAAGCACTTGGGCTTGGGAAGATCTTGGGGAACAGGACAGGGGAGGGAAGAGAATAAGGACACTGCAGACCAGGAGGTGGGATGCTGAGGGTGTCCCCATGCATGTTGCCCTCTTACCTGCTTCCATCAGCTGGCACTGCTGCCCAAAACTTGCGAGAAGGTGACGGAGCCAGCGCTGGAGGCTGGAGGGGAGTCCATAGCTCTCGTCGGGTCCCTTGTGTTAGTCATGGAGCAGAGCCCAGCAGCTGTGAGAAGCCTCCCGTCCTCCCCAGGTCCTCAGCGGCAGGAGGAGGCCTCCACTGAGCAACGGTGCCTCTTCCCAAGTCCAGAGGATGCTCCTTCCTCTGTTTCAGGGGTGAGCAACAGCAGGCATGTTTCAGTTGGGTGTTGCCAGTATATTCATTGAGACCTGTCTCTGCCTCTTCCAAGAGTTTTGTGGTCTGTCCTAGGCAGGTCTAGAGGCCTCAGGCATGAAATGGCATCCAGCAATGAGGCTTGACCCCTTCTGGGGTATCTGCCATAGTTACAGCAAAGCCAGGAGTCTCTTCTCTTCTCCTGGAGCAGAGAGGTCCAAGCCAGCAGCTACCTCATCCATCAGCTGGGCACATCTTCCCTTGAGGAGACCCGGGAGTTTTCTCTCCGTGAAGTACCAGGCACCGCTGGATGCTGATCCAAGAACTGCCGATCCGTTGGGATGCTGACACTCCGTCCTTCCAGCCCGCTCGCCACCAGCGACCGAGGACACCCGGAGATGCTGAAGCACCGGGCAGGTCTCTGCCTCTCTGCGGGGTTTGGAGCCGAGCTTCACCTCAGCAGCTCGGAGGAGGCTTGCAGCCGGTGCCCGCCGCTCGGGGGCTGCGCGGCTCTCGCCTCCTCGGCACGGGCGGGCAGCAGCCCCGGGGCTCGGCCAGCTCCCGGCAGGAGCCCCGCCGCGGGTTAGTCCCTGCCGGGAGCCCGGTGTCCCCTTCCCCCAGCCGAGCAGCCGAGGGGGAGGAGACTGGAGCCGCTGCTCAGTGACATCCCGGCCGTGCTGCAGTGGCCGCCCCCCCTGCCCGGCCCTGCAGCAGGGCTGCTCCCGGAGCTCTTCTGGAGGCACCGGGAAGTGCAAACTCAGCCAGGCAGCACCGAGCCGCCCGCCTTAACCCCCCTCACTCCTGCTTCCCGACGTGCTCCAGGGAAAAAAGGGCAAAAGGCAGCGAGGGCTGGAACCCGAAGCTGCCAGGTTGTGCCCACGGCCCTGTCTGCTCCAGGGCTACAGCTGCTGCCCGGCTGCAGCTCCTCCCTCCTGAGCACCAGGTGAGGGTGGTTAAATGGAAGAGGGGCCGAGAGTTAACTGCCAGGCAAGTCTGACACAGCTGATTCATATTAACCCGAAAAGGTCCTTCTGCCAAGGCAAAGAATGCTGACTCTAGGAGCTCTGCTTAATTTTGTCCTCTGTGAGTCATCCCTTTTGGGGAGAAAGGTTACCTCACAGCTTGGAAAACACCCACCAGGACTTGGGTGGAAATATCAAACTGCCAGATGATAGCAGCAGAGTCACAGAATCATAGAATTGTATTGGTTAGAAGTGAGCTTTAAGATCCAACCATTCTCTAACTCTACCAAGTCTAGTATCATGTCCCTAAGCATCCCATCTCTGTGGCTTTTAAACCCTTCCAGGGATGGGGATTCAACCACCAGCCGTGGGGAGCCTGTCCCAGTGTTTGAGAACCCTTTCAGTGAAGAACTTTCTTCTAATATCCAATTTAAACCTCCCCAGAAAGGCCAGGGTTGAGCAAAGGAGTCACCTGCAGGTAGCCCAAAAGGCAGCTGAAGCAGGTGATTGATGTTCTTGGCCCCTTAATGCAGCCAGCTGAGGCAAATTGACCTGATTGGGGACACCTGGAGAGGGTTAATCAGCAGGGAATTGAAGTCTCCTGCTTTGTGCTGGTGGGACCACAAAGAGGCAACCTCAAAGCCCCTTTCCCCTAGGTCCCTAGCAAAACTATTCTCTCTCTTCAAGATTTCAGGGCTTTTGGTGCTGCAGAACGACTCACAGATATATTTTCCCTCCTCCTCCATTCCATTATGCATGAGGAAAGTGCATCACAAGTCCTTCAAAAGCAGAAAGCCACAGAAAACTCGTAGCCAACCCATATTCTGTAGGTGCTAAGGAGTGTGGGATGGGTACCTTGGGTGGAAGAAAGCTTCCCAGAGAGGAAATAAAGTGGGAAAGTGTTAAAGCCTGTTTGGTGTTTGACCTCAGGAGCGTGCCTTGGAGCCACCATGCTGGGGAGGTGGCAGGCTGGCCACCACCTCCTGCTCTCTGCAGCCTTTGCTGGTTCTATGTGGGGCACTGAGGAGAGCAGAGCACACTGCAGTGGTTACACAACAGGCTGAGTGGCCACGCTTCATTTAACACCATTGTTCCCAGCTTGCAGCCATGAGATCAAGACAGCACATGGCCCTAAAATCCAGAAGGCAAGCAAACAAACCCTCTTGTTTGGGATGGTTGGGGAGATGTGGATCTGACTGGCGTTGAGCAGCACCTAGCCCAGCAGGATGCTGGGAGTAGATCATCAGGAGCTGAGCAGCACCTGATCTTCACAGCAGGCCAAGGGCTGCTCCAGGTTAATCATTACCCCGTGGGGGTACAGACATTTTCCTGTGACATGTTGGGGTTGTTCAGCCTGGAGAAGAGAAAGCTTCTTGTGGCCTCTCACTACTTAAACAGGTTGATAAGAACACTGAGGACAGACTTCTGAGCAGGGTTTTTTGTGACAGGACAAGGGTGATGGTTTAAACTAAAAGAGAGAGATTCAGGCTGAAGAGAAGAAAGAAATTCTTTATGCTGAGGGTGGTGGGACCCTGGCCCAGGATGCCCAGAGAGGTGGGAGACATCCCATCCCTGGGAACAACTCCAGGTCAGGTTGCTTGGGGCTCTGAGCAGGCTGCTCTAGTTGGAGATGGTCCCTGCTGACTGGAGGGGGCTGGAGTAGATGACCTTTAAATGTCCTTTCCCACCCAAACCAGTCTATGATTTTTCACTTGTTTCACTGCAGCTCCCCTGAGTGTCACTCCCTCACCTGATGGCTGCATTCCTGTGCCCAGACCCCAGTCCCTGCAAGGTCCCCTCCTGCAGGTGTCACCGCTAACCCCATCAGTACAGCAACTGACCCCACACGGGGAGTAACTGCTGATAACCCAGAGAAGTGCAATCCAAACGAATTTTTCAGATGAAAAACTAAAATACTGAGGTCAGGAATAGCTTGGCCTGACTCTGGGGCTCAATTTAGGAAGTGCTGTGCTTCAGGCAGTGAAAGAACCTTGTGCTGTCCTGGCAGTGTGGGAAGAAGGTGAAAGGGAGAGGGTCAATCCGTTCTTGTTAGTAACTGGGAGCTGCTTCTGCTCTTCTAAGCCGTGTGCTAAACTGGGAAGTTTCAGCTTCCTTTAAGCTTAATGAGACATAGAAACCATGGCAGCATTCTCAAAAGACTTCCACCGGCAAAAGAAAACCCCAACCAGGTAACTTGCTTACCTCTGCCAGCCCTTCTCAAACCGCTAAGTGTTTCCTGACATCGTTCTCTGCCAGTGCCCTCAGGGCTGCCAGACCAGAGTCATCTGTCTGGCAGCCTGGTGCTGGGAAATCCTGTACGCTGCAAAGGGCTGTCCTTAGTACAGGGCTCTAAGAGCTGCCCTGTGGCCACCAAAAAGGAACACAAACGATGTCCAGAGGCTGTGACCACCTCAGCCCGAGCTCTCATGGGTGGTTTTGCCCCATGGGACTTGTGAGCAGTCATTAGCAATCAGTGGCTCTGAAAGCCGGCTCTCTGACAGCCTGCCTAGCAATGCAAATTCACTCTTTATCTCTGCTTGCTCCCTCTGAGCTCTGGCACAGCTAAAGCCTTACCTAAGGGGCAGACTTGGTCCTGTGTGCTTTTGATTACCAAGGAGAGGAGAGAAGCAACCTTTTCAAAGGACAAATCCATGCAAGCAACACCACAGTAGACTTCAAGTGATCTAATTCCTTCATCTCAGATCTGTCAGACTGCTGTGTGGCATCCCTTCTTTGAGAACCTAGTCCTACCCCAGGCTGACATCAGCTTCCTAAGAACATAACTTTTCTGCCTAGCAGAGGAGTTCCTGATGGAGCCAAACAGGAAATTTCCTCTGATGCAGTAAAATAAGCAGCTTAATAGCACCACAGTTCAGGTACCATCAGATCACCAAGTGCAATGGAAAGTTCATCTAAGATACCTTCATCAGCACTTGGTCTGGAATGAGCAATGTCTGTGCTGACAAGTCTCCCCAGCTCATTTCATGAGGATGTGACAAGCAGGACCAGGGCAGGGATTGTCCACTGTGCTTTCAGCACTGGTGAGGCCAAATCTGGAAACCTGGATTCAGTTTTGGGCCCCTCCCTCCAAGAAGGACATTGAGGGACTGGAGCATGTCTGGAGAAGGGCAAGGAAGCTGGGGAAGGGTCTGGAGAACAGGGTTGGGGAGGAGCAGCTGAGGGACCTGGGGTTGTTCAGTCTGGAGAAGAGGAGGCTGAGGGGAGAGATGTGGTGCTGAGGGACACAGGTTAGCACCAGCCTTGGTAGAGAATGGTTGGACTGAATGATCTTAGATGTCTTTTCCAACCAAAACAATTCTGATTCCCTGATTTGCTCCACACTGATGCTCAGCTGATCTGACAGGGAGTTCAAAAGTCCTGGAAGGCAAAAGGGGTGGCTTTGTGCACCTCCAGCAGCCAGCCCACGGTGGCAGCAGCACAGAGCCAGGTCACATCAGGACACAAGAACCTTGGTGAGTGCTGGCTAATGGAGATCTGCTTCTCTTCCACGTCTAATTATCTGACTGAGCAGACCACAATGTGCCCCGTGAGTAGGTATGAAAGGGAAGGAAACTGGCTGAACTCTTTCCACCAAGAGAGCAGGCGTTTCATCACAGTGATGTTAACAGCTCCAGAAATACCCTGTGCAAGAAATGGGAGTTATTCACAGCAGCCTTCTCAGGGACAAAGATTCTAGAGTGGAGGAGGACACAGGAAAGCACACAGACAAATTCAGATGTTGCCCTAAATGAGATGTCAGCAGCAACATGTGGTAACAAGGAGGAACTCATTTCTCATGTGTCAGAAGTCAGCCTGTTATAAGGCAGAGACCCTGAAAAGAAGGAACAGATAAGGATTTCTGCATCTGCTCCCAGCACAGCTTCCACTGTCACAAGGGCTGGCAAAAGCCTTGTTTGGATGTGTGACTGAGTTAGCTGTGGTTTCTTTGTGTGGGGGGGAGAATTTTCTCACCCTAACACAGGATGCTTGGGGAAATGTGGATGCAAACATTGAATCATAGAATGGCCTGGGTTGGAAGGGACCTCCAAAGATCATCCAGTCCAACCCCCCTGCAGTCAGCAGGGACATCCTCCCTGCTCAGGTTGCCCAGAGCCTTGCTGAGCCTGACCTCGAACATCTCAAGGGACGGTGCTTCAACCACCTCCCTGACCAACCCATTCTGGTGTTGCAGCACCCTCATGGTGCAGAACTTGTTCCTAAAATCCAATCTAAATCTCCTCTTCTCTAATTTCAAACCATTTCCCTTGTCCTTTGGGAACACTCCCTCTGCAGCCTTCTCGTAGCCCCCTTCAGGTGTTGGAAGGCCGCTATTAGGTGTTCCTGGAGCCTTCTGCAGGCTGAACAACCCCAGCTCCCTCAGCCTGCCTTGCAGCAGAGATGTCCCAGCCCTCTGATTATCCCTTTGCAGACAGCACTGCTGAGATCAGAACCGGAATGTTTGTGGAATTCTTATGCCTGTGTCATGCAAGGAGAATGGACTCTTTTAAAGATCTCACAATGGTTTTGAAGCAATGCACTTAAGGTTTGGCATCAGAGCCAGCAATTAAACACATTTCTCCCTTCCTTCAGATGGCATCTCCATCAGTTCTTGGCTGAAAGGGAATTTCATTTGGTTGGGGTTTTATCCTTTGCAAAGAGTGGCATTTTGAATCGTAGAATCACAGAATCCTTAAGGTTGGGAAAGACCTCTGAAAGCATTGGGTCCAACTGTCAACCCAACACCACCCTGGCCACTAAACCATGTTTCAAAGTGCCATGGCCACGGGTTTCTTGAACATCTCCAGGCACAGTGACTCCACCACCACCCTGGGCAGCCTGTTCCAGTGCCTGACCACTCTTGCAGCAAAGAAATTGGTGCCCAGCCTGCACCTCCCCAGGTGCAACTCGAGGCCATTTCCTCTCATCCCGAATGTCACAGAAGGAAATGATGTAAGTGATGCTGAGGGGGAAAGTCCTACTCTGAAAGACTCAGAGAATTCTTCAGGTCATTGGGTAGTTTATTAAATGTAAGTCTGAAGCATGGCTTAATTAAAGCATAAAAATGCTCTCAGAAAAGAAATGCCAACTCTGAAAAGACTCTAATCAGTCAGTGCTAGGCACAAGGAGAAGCTGAGCTCAGACACAGACATTATCTGTCAGGACAGAGCACAACAGGAAATAGTTGGCTATTTCATGTCCCAAGGTTAAATTAAGATGAATTCCTAAATCAATACAGCCCAGGTAAGCCTTAATCACAGCACTTAATTGAGAGCCCAAAGTTCAGGGAGTCTGTCAGTTAAGCAATGTGGCTGTAGGAAGATTTAATGTGTGAGAGAGCAAATCTGTAGGTGACAGGATGTGACTGTAATGACCAACAGCACAGATTTTGTGATGCAGTGGTACTCCCCAAACAGCTTCAGCTGGAGGGGTGAGGAGGAGATGAGCCTGGAGATAACAGCCACTTGCCTGGTCCTTTGTTCTGACACTGGCAAAGCAAGGGCAAAAAACCAGTTTAATAGAAAGAAAAGCAATGCTGTGGAGCTCTGCTGGAGTCAAGGTGACCCAAAACTTAGCAGAGCAGTGAAAGGGGAGGGGGGGGAAAAGCTATTTGCATGTGCATCTCATATCTAAGCTAGTATTTCCAGAGCAGTCTCAGCTTTAACAACTGCCTCTTCTTCTTCCAAGGCAGCTGCAAAGCAAGTCATAAAACAAATGCAGCACAGCTTGAGATTCCCTGCTCCCCCAAGCACCTGTCTGCCCCCTCCTCTTCCTCGCTGGAGAATAAGCGACGATTGTTCAGGATTAGTAGGCCAGAACGAGCTTCTCTGTCAGCTTCCCAGGCTGGCTCATCCCTAAACCCAGAGCAATGTCTCTTGCATCAAAAGGCACAGCGCTATTTCTGTATGCCCTCAGGTGCCCTGGGGACAGCAGGCTGGGAGCTTCCACTGTTCCTTTCACCAGGCTTGCTGCAAGCCATCAGCCACAACAGACTCGGAGCAGTGACCTGGCTTGATGTGTGCCAACGACCCCCAGGAGAAAGGATCATTGCTCAGAGTCCAGGGAAAGGTTACTCAGCAGTGCTGGGTGGATGTGGCTCTTTCTGCTGCTCTTCCACAGCTCCCATGAGCTGACAAGCTGTCAGGGATCTCAGGAGTGAGGTGCTTGTGTCCTCCATGTCCATTAAGGGTTTTCTTCTTGAGGATGCACAATACTCTCTACCTTCTGCAGCTTTGAAGGATGATTTACAACTGGCACTGCCATCACACACTGAGGCAGCCTAACTGGCTTTCCTAACCAAGATTTTTGTGAGGGGATTCTGCCACCAGCAGCACCACAGACCAAGCTGCCCAGGGAGGTGGTGGAGTCAGCATGCCTGGAGGTGGTAAAAAATGTGTAGACGTGGGATGTGGTTTAGTGGCTATGGTGGTGTTGGGTTGATGATTGGACTCAGAGGTCTTTTTCAGCCTTAATGATTCTGGTCTTTGTTGTTTGCATCCTCCAGCCTCTGCAAGCAGCACAACACACAGAGTGGTCCAGAGAACAGAACTAAAGCAGCAGCTTCACTATGAGCAGGTTCTTCTCCTTAGCTGTTTTTGAAGGTAGTCTTCACCCCCAAAAAAGCTCTTACAAAAGGGAGTCATCGGTGCTGCTTGGTGTGACAGCTCAGACAAATGAATGCAAGCAGGTAGCTGTTCAGTGAAGAGTATTTCAGAAGACTTCTCGTGCTGGGAGAGACAGTTTGGTAAAACCTGATCCCTCAGAACTCAAGTGGAACTGAAAGTCCTTTAATAAAAATCAGGTTGGCTGCAAGACTGCCCAGGGGAGCTGGACTGGCTGTGAGGCTGCTGCAGGCGAGGCGGTGACGTGTGATGGTGACAACTGATTTCTTACTAACAGGTCAGATTTATAATGCATAAGGAATCTTCAGATTTCTGGGGCAAATGAGCCATTTTTAGCCCATGTGAAATGAATTTTAATACCTAGACTTCAGCTGTTGCCGAAGCTGTTTGCTGGAGCTGCTCTTGCTCCGGTGCTGAAGGCATGCGCTCTGATCCTGAGCAATTCCCTTACAAAAGTGCCCTGGGCAAGGTACAGAATTCCCCTCAAGGTGTGGTGATGAAGCATATCCTCTAACAGAGGTGAATGAAACCAGGACCATTTCTAGGAAGTAAATTTTAGGCTTCATTTAGCACATTTTAGGTTTGATGACCACAGGGGTGTTAGGCTGGACTCAAGGATCTTCGAGGTCTTTTCCAACCAAAACAATTCCATGACTAAAACCCCTCCCGCTTCATGCCCTGCTCGGTCTTTCACCTTCTGACAGAGGACAGCAACCCTCCAAGGTCATTCTCATTGTGTGGCTTCCACAATGCTGTAACACTTCAACAAGAGCTTTGGCTTTGAATGGAGAGTCCAAGCCACAAAGGGCCTGTGTGCTGCTCACCCAAGCGCATAGACCCACAGTCTGAAGCTGTCAGCAGAGCTCAGGCTGCAGTACTTACTGTTCACATGCATGGAGCTTGGTCGACCAAGATGACATTTCTATCTCCTTCCTCCTCTCCTGTTACCCACCAGAAAAAACCCAAACCATTCACAGAATCATAGAATTGTCTGGAGGGAAAAAACCTTTTAAGGACATGGAGTCCACATCCCTCAGCACCACATCTCTTTAAACACCTCCAGGGATGGGAATTCAGCCACCTCCCTAGGCAGCCTGGGCCAGTGTTTGAGAACCCTTTCAGTAAGGAAATTTCTTCTAGTGTCCAACCTAATCCTCCCCTGGGGCAACTGACAGCAGTCTCTCTTGTCCTGTCACTTGTTCTTGGGAGAAGAGACCAACCCCCACCCCAGTCCAACCGTCTTTCAGGGAGTTGTAGAGAGCCAGAAGGTCTCCCCTCAGCCTCCTCTTCTCCAGGCTAAACCTCAGTTCCTCAGCTGCTGCTCACCAGCCCCTTCCCCAGTTTTATTGCCCTTCTCTGGACCTGCTCCAGCCCCTCAACGTCCTTCTTGGAGTAAGGAGCCCAAAACCAAACCAGGACTCAAGGTGTGGCCTCACCAGTGCTGAGTACAGGGGACACTGCCTTGGCCCTGCTGGCCACACCACTGCCGATCCAGGCCAGGCTGCTGTTGCCCTTCTCAGCCACCTGGGCACACCCTGGCTCATCTTCAGACAGACACCCCTAGGTCCTTTTCCAGCAGGCAGCTTTCCACCCTAGAGCACTCTTCATCTCCATTTGGCAGACCTGCTTTGCTGACAGCACAAGAACCACCTCCATACTGCAGTTTGTCACGTTAATTTATTGTTGTTCTTTACATGGCAGTGTCTGTCTGTCTGTCTGTCTGCCTGTCTGAGCTTCCAGTCTCACAGGGCACCGTTCAGAACCCAAGCACCAGCCAGGTACCACCACATCATCAGATTCTCATGAGAGCACTGCAGAGCTACTGCAGTCAGCCTCACAGATCCCTACCTGCAAAACCTGAGCTTCTTCCCCACCCTCTCCTCCAGTTTTCACAGGAATTGTGATATTAGTCAGGGCAAATTCCACCTTTCAGCAGCAGGCACGGGGAGGTTAAAAATTTGCTGCAAAACAGTGAAATTCTGCCTCAGGGGCAAGAAACAGCAAAGGCAAACATTCCTGAACTTACTGGGAAGAAAATGTCCTCCTCATGCTGGAGAAATGGCACCATTTTGAGGGGATCCTTTTCTTCTGCAAGGAAAACCAGCTCCCCTCTCAACCCCCCCACCTCCCTACAGCCTGCATTTGTTATCTCAGGGAAAGTGAGATGAAATGTTTGGTGCAACCATTGGTTATCTCTTGTCACTGCCACAGCTTAGACCCTTAGACCCCATCTTTATTGATGATCTGGATGAGGGCATCGAGTCCATCATCAGTAAATTTGCAGATGACACCAAGCTGGGGGCAGGAGTTGATCTGCTGGAGGGCAGAGAGAGGTTGCAGAGGGACCTCGACAGGCTGGACAGATGGACAGAGGCCAAGGGCAGGAGATGAACACATCCAAGTGCCAGGTTCTGCACACTGGCCACAGCAACCCCAGGCAGTGCTACAGGCTGGGGTCAGAGTGGCTGGAGAGCGGCCAGACAGAGAGGGACCTGGGGGTGCTGGTTGATTGTAGGCTGAACAGGAGCCTGCAGTGTGCCCAGGCAGCCAAGAGGGCCAATGGCATCCTGGCCTGCATCAGAAACAGTGTGGCCAGCAGGAGCAGGGAGGTCATTGTGCCCCTGGACACTGCACTGGTTAGGCCGCACCTTGAGTCCTGTGTCCAGTTCTGGGCCCCTCAGTTTAGGAAAGATGTTGTCTTACTGGAGCGTGTCCAGAGAAGGGCAACAAGGTTGGTGAGGGGTTTGGAACACAAGCCCTACGAGGAGAGGCTGAGGGAGCTGGGGTTGCTTAGCCTGGAGAAGAGGAGACTCAGGGGTGACCTTATTGCTCTCTACACCTACCTGAAGGGAGGTTGTAGACAGGCAGAGGTTGGTCTCTTCTCCCAGGCAGCCAGTACCAGAACAAGAGGACACAGTCTCAGGCTGCGCCAGGGCAGGTTTAGACTGGATCTTAGGAAGAAGTTCTATACCGAGAGAGTGATTGCCCACTGGAATCAGCTGCCTGTGGAGGTGGTGGAGTCACCTTCATTGGAGTGTTCAAGAAGAGGCTTGATGGGGTGCTTGGTGCCAGGGTTAGTTTTTCAGTTGTTTAGGTGGGTTGTATTGTACTGTATTGTATTGTATGTATTGTATTGTATTGTATTGTATTGAGGTGGGTTGGATTGGTTGATAGGTTGGACTTGATGATCTTGAAGGTCTCTTCCAACCTGGTGTATTGTATTGTATTGTATTGTATTGTATTGTAGAATGGACCCTTCCAATGGACCAGTACAATATAAAGCTATGTGCTGTGGTCTCCCAGTTGAGCAAGACATGTTATAAAAGTTTTCAAAACCAGAGCATGTACAACCAGGGACATAAAGGCATGCCTTTAAAACTCTAAATACATATTTACAGCTTTCTGTGGGAAACCAGAACTCCTCTAGGGGGAAAAAAAAAAACCAATGTCCATATATCACAACAATTTACACACTTCCCTCCTTGAGTTTGGCAGTTATTATACTTAATACCATCCTAAAACCAAAACCAAACCCAACCAAAACAACAACCAAAAGGCAGCAAAAATAAATTGCACACAAGTGACCTCTCATAACCTCATTGGTATGCCTTAAAGGCACTAAAAACTCAGCAGCATCACTGCCAGAAACTTTGCACTTCATTTAATTCCTGTTGTTGGTAGCTGAGGGGGCCTGTGGAGAACTGGTTGTTTAAAGCAGGACTGGGCTGTGTGGCAGGAAAGCTCCTCAGCAACAATCCTCAAGAGAGCAGAGGGCAGGCTGAAAGAATTGGGGTTGTTCAGCCTGGAGAAGAGAAGGCTCCAGGGAGACCTTAGAGCTGCATTCCAATATCTGAAGGGGACCTACAGAAAGGCTGGGTAGGGGCTGCTCAGGAGGGCCTGTGAGGACAGGACGAGGGGCAATGGTCTGAAACTGGAGCAGGACAGGTTTAGGTTGGACATCAGGAGGAAGTTCTGCACAAGGAGATTGGTGAGACACTGGAACAGGTTGCCCAGGGAGGTGGTTGAGGCCCCGTCCCTGGAGACATTCAAGATCAGATGAAGTGGCTCTGGGCAGCCTGATCTAGCTGGAGGTGTCCCTGCTGTGTGCAGGGGCGGTTGGACAAGATGGCTTTCAAGGGTCCCTTCCCACCCAGTGCATTCTGTGATCCTATGAAAAGAAAAAGCAAAGGAAATGTGCAAAACTAATGTGACCCAGACTGGTGAGAGAGCTGTGTGTGCACATCAGCTGCTTTGAGATACAGATAAGGCCAGAAAATGTGAGTCCTGTGCTGTGTGACTAAGATTAACCAAGCTGCCTAGCAGATCTGGATCCTCACTTCTGACTGCTTTTAATCAATAATGAGAATCTCAGACTTCCAAGGCTGCTGTGAAACATTTCAGACTCTGTTTGGAATTCATACATCACACAATTCAAGAGGAAATTATTGCTAGCAGAAAGCTCAAGAGGGGACAAATCCTAGAGACCCTCCACTCTAGGGAAGGGACAGAGCAGCCAGCATAGTCTCAGCTCTCCCCACAAAGCCTGTGTCTCAATGGTCTCACAGTCTTGAAGTGGAAGCATCATTTCCAGCATGGGAGGGGATGTAGCTTTTCATGGCTTGTCAAGTCCTCAGCATCTCAGCCTTCCCCCAGACCACAATTGCACTTAGAAAGCCTCCAACAGGGAGTTATCCAAAAGAATCTGTAGCTGGATAGTACAAGATCCCAAAGACTTTTTCCTTTCCCACTCCAACTGTGTGTAGCTAAAACATTTTTACTGTGACCAAACCCAGTGTTCTCATTTAAGCTTTGTCTTCATTTTTAACCACTGGTTCCAATCAAAACTAGGGGAAATGAACTGCTTTCAGTAATTTCATACTAACAATACATGAGTCCTATATTTATGATGATACATATAAAATGGATCCTTGTTTGGACTTGCCCAGGGTGGTGGGAAGGAGTACTGACTGTGGACTTGTTTTTTTCTTCACTATCATGTGCAAACACAGATGTGTGCCCATCTGTGTGGAGTGCAAAGGCAAGGGGAGGAATGTTTGATTGAAATAAGGGGGAACAAGGGCAAGCAGTCCCCTTTACCTCCTTGAGAAATCTCAAAACCAGGCACTACCTTAGAAGGGATCCTGCAAAAACCTGTCCAGACAGGAGGAAACCCTTCTCTGAGGTGAAAGCTGCAGGGGCCAGAAGCACATCCCTGCCAGAGGATCTATCTGTGAGTGATTGTCACCATTTTGGAGCAAGAGGTAAGAGGCCTTTTTGCACTGTGTGTTACCAGCTGACCTGGGTGTTTCTGCAACTTGTCTTTGCTGGATTTCCTCTCTACAGGATGACTGAAGCTGAAGAGGCTTGTACTGAGGGCTGTAAACACAAGATCCACCTTTAAGGACAAGTGCTGCCAGATACTGCAACAGCAAGATGTGTTTGATGCTCTCACTAAATAAATCCTGCCTAGAATGAGTCACCTAGCTGGCAACGAAATGTAATGGCAGCTCTTCAGAAAAGGAGGCTTGGCCCTTCGTGAAACTGGGTTCCCAGTGCACTTCACAGAGATCACCTAACAGGTGGCCTTCCCAAAAGCTTATGGGTCCTGATGTGCTTTGAAAGCAATGGCATCATGCCTGTTAAAGCTACTGGTACAAAGTCAAGAGATTGGGGTACCCACAGGCATCGGCTGTGGAAGCCCCAGCAAAACCTGCTGCTCCCTCCAGGGGAGGGCTGTGGGCTGCCCAGCTCCTTACCCGTTAGGATGCAAAGGAGAAATCAAAAGGCTGTGACAGTCTTTTCCTAACCGAGTTGCATAGTATGTGAACCCTCTCTGTGTTCCCCAGCAAAGGAGGCTCACCCGGAGCCATCGCCTCTCTGGACACAGTTCTTCTGCCTGCAGATCTCAGAACGTTGCTCCATGCCACTCCGCTGGCTGTTGAGGTGTGGGCTCCATGTGGCAGGGGACACCGAGATCACCCTCTCACCAGCATCCACGGTTCACACTCTGGAGAAGGCAGGAGCCCTGCTCTGTTCTCTCCCTCTGAAAGGAAGGACATGACAGAAGCACACCATTGATCCAGCAGAAGAAATCGCTGTGCTGAGGAACTGTTCTCACCTAGCCTGAGGAAAAGCAGAAGAGGACAATGCTTGAGGATTACTTCACCTCACCTTTGCCAGACACGAGTTGTTAGTACCTAAAAATACACAGAGAGCTGCATTTATTCAGCCAGCTTGGAGGGTAACTGCCCTGTTACAGGGAGCTGGAAGCGGGATGCATCACTCAGTGAATGCTCTGAAGGGCAGCTGCCCATGACTTGACTTTGGGTTGGGGTTCCCGGGACTAGATGGTCTATCCTGCAGTTAGGGATGCTAAGCTTCATCAGCAAGCACTCCCATTATCCAGGAGGTGATAAACTTGAGAACTTCATTATCTTTTCCCCTACATGTCATTTTTTGGAACATACTTAACCAAGAACAGCTTTCAGGCTGCAGCATCTGCTTTTGCTGGCACTCGCCTTGCCTTTAGCTTTACGTGTGTCAGGCCAAAGCTCCTCAGCTATTACATCAGCCTAAAGGAGGTAGTTACCTGCCTGTTGCAGGTGTGGAAATGAAGGAGCAGAAGACACAGTTCAGCTTCACCAATAACACTGGACCAGGTCATTGATTTGCCCAAGCCCATGCACCTTCATTTCACCAGTTTCTCTCACCACAAGCCCCAGCTCATGTTTCTGTTGTTACCATGGCACTGCCATTTGCATTGTCATACTGATCTCTGAGCTTCTGGCACTCAGCAAAAGCAGCCAAATATAATACCATGGAATCATAGTATGTGTTGGGTGGAAGGGATCTACAGAGGGACCTCTAGAGGTCCTCTGGTCCATCCTCTTTCAGCAAGCAGGGGCATCTTCAACTCCATCCATTCCCATGCATGGTCAGAGTTAATATTTGTTCAGCATTTACCCATAGGGCCTAACAGATTTCAGAGCACTTTGCCCACTCTGATCAGATACCAAGACCACTCCTTCCAAGATGGGGACACACCCCATCCTTACAAAAATTGCCAGCGTCTTCAAGCCCCCACAGGACCCAGAGGAGCAACATCTCAGGGCCTGAAAGCTCATAATCAAAAGAAAATCTCCTTACACCTTCCACAGGGCTAAAAAGCTGCCCTAAGAGATCCTTTTGATGTGGAGTATGCAAGTTCATGTCCCTAGAGAAGGCCTTGTCCCTTGTGCTTGGTTTAAACTGAGAGGCCCTGTTTCTGACACAGCTCTCCCTTCCCATCTGCCTTCTCAGCAGTGATCAGTGACAAAAGCAAGGACCCTGTGGGGTTTTCTGAGGCTCACATGATAGCTCTGAAGTGTTTTGCACTTCTTCCCCTCAGACACACAAGCTAGGTGAGCTCTGTGCATTGCTGTACCTGCACTGGTGGGGCATGCAGCAGGGTCTAATCCTTGCAGACGTGGGCTGCGCTGCAGGTGGATTTCTGCATTGCTTGGTGCTGGCGGTAGGCGAGGAGGAGGAGGGACATCTAGAGGCCATGCGGAGCCTGTAACTGCACAGAGAAGCAGAAGAGACTCACACACATAGAATCACAGAAACACGGAATCATTAAGGTTGGAAAAGACCTCCAAGATCGTCACAGCAAGCCACAAACACAATACCACCCTGTCCCGAAGTGCCATGTCCACACTATTTTTTCAAGCCCCCAGCACCTCCTGGGTAGCCTGTTCAGGGATGTTTCAGGGAACACAGGAGAGACATGCTTTAGGGTCCTAGAGGGGCTTTAGTAAGCTCTGAGATCAAAACCCTACACTCCACCCCCACTGCCACTTCTGAAGGCAAGAGGGGTTTGTGCCTCGCTCTTAAGTCACCCTCAGTTTAAGCAGGAAACAGACAATGTCAACTGGAAGCTGCATCCAGCTTATAGAATCACAGAATCATAGAATCAATAAGGTTGGAAGAAACCTCAAAGATCATCAAGTCCAACCCATCACCAAGACCTCATGACTACTAAACCATGGCACCAAGGGCCACATCCAATCCCCTCTTGAACACCTCCAGGGGTGGGGACTCCAACCACCTCCCTGGGCAGCACATCCCTGGGCGAACGACTCTCTCTGGGAAGAACTTCTTCCTCACCTTGAGCCTAAACCTCCCTGGTGCAGCTTGAGACTGTGTCCTTTTGTTCTGGTGCTGGGTGCATGGAGAAGAGACCAACCCCTCCTGGCTACAACTCCTTTCAGGTAGTTGTAGACAGCAATAAGGTCTCCCCTGAGCCTCTCTTCTGCAGGCTAAGCAACCCCAGCTCCCTCAGCCTCTCCTCATAAGGCTTATGCTCAAGGCCTCTCACCAGCCTTGTGCCCTTCTCTGGACACATTCAAGAGTCTAAATGTCCCTCTTAAATGAAGGACCCAGAACTGGACACAGTGTTCAAGCTTCCCACCCAGGTTCAGCTAGAGTCCCAGCTGATCTCCCAGGACAGGTTTTAAAGCACAAAATTTAAGCAAAAGGAAATTACTTCCTAGCAGCATACCACCCCATCTGCTCATTTGTCTCAAGGTCTGCAGGACACTTTTGCACTAGAGCACTACAGACTGACAGTGACACTTACAGGTCACTACAGCAAGCACGCCACAGGGCCTTTAGCAGATGAAGTTATTTCAATCGAATTTTAAAGTGACTCCAAGCATCCAAAGTGAAAGAGAAAATTGGAGATTAACATCTCTGTCAGTTGTGATTTCAAGAAGCCTGAGTGCATGAGTCAGAGCAAGGGAGGGAGGAAAGCTCATGCTCGGAAAAGTTCTTTACAATGGGAGTGGGAACAGTGGAACAGGTTGCCAGAGATGTGGTAGAGGCCATACCTGGAGATATTAAATGATGGTGCCCTGAGCAACTGATCTAGTTGGAGGTGTCCCTTCAGGCAGACAGGGTTTCATAGTTTCATAGTTCATAGTTTCAGTTAGGGTTGGAAGGGACCACAAGGATCATCCAGTTCCAACCCCCTGCCATGGGCAGGGACACTCTACCCTAGATCAGGATGGCAAGAGCTCGTCTAGCCTGGTCTTAAATACCTCAAGGGACAGGGCCTCAACCACCTCCCTGCACAACCCATTCCAGGCCTTCACCACCCTCACGGTGAAGAACTTCCTCCTCATGTCCAGCCTGAATCTCCCCACCTCCAGCTTCATCCCATTCCCCTAGTCCTATCACTCCCTGATAGTCTGAAAAGTCCCTCCCCGCCTTCCTGTAGGCCCCCTTCAGATCCTGGAAGGCCACAATGAGGTCACCTCGGAGCTTCTCTTCTCCAGCCTGAACAGCCCCCAACTCCTTCAGTCTGTCTCACAGCAGAGCAGCTCCAGCCCTCTGATCATCCTCGTGGCCCTGCTCTGGACACCTTCCAGCACCTCCAGATCCCTCTTGTAATAGGGGCTCCAGACCTGGAGGCAGTACTCCAGGTGGGGTATCACCAGAGCTGAGCAGAGGGGGAGAATCCCCCCTTGCCCTGCTGGCCACACTTCTCCGCTGCAGCCAGGCTCTGCTTGGCTTTCCGGGCTGCAAGTGCACCCTGAGAGCTCCTGGGGAGCTTCTCTCCACCAGCACCCCCAAGTCTCTCTTCCTCTGGGCTGCTCTCAGCCAGTCACTGGGTGGACAAAATGACCTTTGAGGGTCCCTTCCAACCTGATGCATTCTGTGATTCTATGCCTTATTCTCAGCACACACAGCCTCAGTTCAAGATGTACAACCAAGCTAAACTTCCTAACACTAAACCATACCAAAAATAGTATATAAAAAAAATATTCCCCTCTTGTTTCTCAGTTCAGCATCTTTTGTTTCCTGCACATACTTGCACCCCTCCTGGTGCAGGCAGATGCTGTTTGCTCCCCCACCACCACCCAGCTCTGCACCCCATACCTGCAGGCATAATGCCTACCTGCTATATGCAAGTTCTTCCAAGGTCTAACAAAGCCAACCACTTATGTTCCTCCAAGGAACATTTTGTGAAAGAGATTTTATACATAACAACACAGCTGAGAGAAGTGAAAAGTTTGGGTTGCCTGTTGCTCACTTTTTGTTTTGTTTTGGTTTTTTTTTTTCTCCTTCCAGGTTTATTTGGAGAGTCCAATCTCTACCCTTTAAAGGAGATTAGGCTCCTGTTTGTCCTCCCCCACCCGTTTTGCAGTGCAGAGTAACTGCACGCTGCGCACCAAAGAAGTGCAAAAGTTTCCATTACAGCAGCGGAACCAAAACCACAGCGACTTTGGAAAGCAAGCAATTATTATTCCAAATAAAAGTTTTGTGGCTCAAATCATCTGCCAGACTTGGTCATTGTTCTGTGCAATTCCTGCTCTCCAGCTTTTGTGACTTTATGCTGAAGCATTCAGCTAGAATGGTTTGGGTGGAAGGGACTTAAAGATCATCTAGTTCCAGCCCACCCCCCCCATGTGTAAGAATTCAAAAAGTGGTAATGAGGAAGTCA
>JAAWVA010000038.1:427157-458131 GCA_015227895.2 Colaptes auratus | reverse complement strand
CTGCTGAGCTCTGCTGCACCTGCTGGGTGCTGCCAGGCACCCAAAAGCAGAGGCAGGATTAAAGAAGGAACAGAAAGCAGCACCAAGTGTTGATGGTTCTCTCCCCAGATGTCAGCTTCCTGCACTCAGCCTGCCACAGCCCTGCAGCACAGGGGGGCTTGGGTGCTCTTCTCTGCCCTGGGAAAGCAGCAGCCCCCTCCCCAGTATTCCCACTGTGCCCCAGCAGGTTGCTGAGGACCCCAGCTTGGCTCAGGGTGAGCTGGAAATGAGGGCTCCAGCCAGGGACCATCTTTTCAGCTGGGTTTGGGTTCTCTTTTGGGGCAGGAAGCTGAGTGGTAATGAGCTCTTGTGTGGCTGCACAGGGAGGAGCAGCCTGCTCCAGGCCTCCAGCACCCTCCCTCCAAAGAAGTTCAAGTGGAACCTCCTGGGTTCCAGTTTGTGCCCTCTGCCCCTTGGCCTGTCCTGGGCACCACTGAGCAGAGTCTGCCCCTAGCCTCTTGCCCCCCAGCCTTTAGCTCTTGCTGAGCATTGCTCAGCTCCCCTCTGGGGCTGCTCTTCTCCAGGCTCTCAGCCCCAGGGGCTCTCAGCCTTTGCTCCTCACAGTGCTGCTCCAGGCCCCTCAGCAGCTTTGGAGCCTCCCCTGGACCCTCTCCAGTACTGTCCCTCATGAACTGGGGAGCCCAGCACTGGCCCCAGTCCTCCAGGCGTGGTCTCACCAGGGCAGAGTGGAGGGGGAGGAGAACCTCCCTTGCCCTGCTGGCCTCACTCCTCTTCATGCACCCCAGGCCACCCTTGGCCTTCTTGGCCACGAGGGCACACTGCTGTCCCATGGATAACTTTTTGTCCCCCCCAGATCCTTTCATGGCTGGGGGGTTCTGTTGCTTCTGCCCCCTGGCTCAGGGTCTGTGGCCTGTGCCATCCTCCTGCCCCTTGCGAGAAGGGCAATAAGCAGGAGGAGGCTCGGTGCAGGGCCCGCAGCACCAAACCCTTGGAGGGGGCTGGGGCTGGTGCCAGCAGATCCACTCACTGAGCACCCATCTCCCACTGCAGGTTCCCTGTGCCCCCAGCCAGCCTGTGGGCAGCAGTGAGAGCAGGAGGTTCACCAGCAAGCACAGCAAGAAGGCACTGAAGGCCAGCCTGACGCTGGGCATCCTCCTGGGCATGTTCTTCGTGGCTTGGCTCCCCTTCTTTGTCACCAATGTGACACAGGTAAACGTGCTGGGGGGGGGTGTGTTGGGGTCTCCAGAGGTTTTTCACTTCCAATCCAGCTGGGTCCAGTGGGAGGCAGCTGCAGGTCTGGCTGGAAAACCTCTGGGACCAATGGGAAGGAAAAACCTCTCCAGGCTGCTTTGGGTTGGAAGGGACCTTCGAAGCTCATCCAGTCCAACCCCCCTGCAGCCAGCAGGGACATCTCCAACTAGAGCAGGTTGCTCACAGCCCCAGACAACCCCACCTGGCCTTGCAAAAGGGAAATGTTGGCATGAGGAGGACTCGGGGGTGTGCGGGGGGTGCAAAGATGGACAGGAGATGGCACTGGTGCACGAGTGGGCCAGCCCAGCCCCAGCCTGCCCTGAGCTGATCCCCAGCAGTGTGGGCAGCAGGGGCAAGGGAGGGGATTCTGTCCCTCTGCTGTGCTCTGCAGTGCTGGGGCAGCTCTGGAGTGCTCAGCACAGACAGAGACCTGATGGAGCAGGGCCACAGCAGTGCTGGCAGGGCTGGAAGCCCTCTGCTGGGAGGCCAGGCTGGGAGAGCTGGGGTTGTGCAGCCTGGAGAAGAGAAGGCTCCAGGGAGACCTCCTGGTGGCCTTGCAGTGCCTCAAGGGGAGATCAGCAAGCTGGGCAGAGACTTTTTCTCAGGGCCTGCTGTGCCAGGCCGAGGGGGGTTGGTTGGGAACTCAAAGAGGGAGATTGAGAGTGGAGAGAAGGGAGAAATGTTTGCCCCTGAGGGTGCTGAGAGCCTGGGCTGGGAGGTGTCCCATGGCTGGAACCATTCCCAGGTCAGACTGGGGCTGTGAGCTGCTCTAGTTGCAGCTGTGCCAGCTGCAGGGGAATTGGCCTGGATGCCCTTTGGAGGTCCCTTCCCACCCAAAGCAGGCTGGGACTCCAAGCCTGGCCAGCCCCTGCGGAGCGGGGCTGAGGTGACAGCCGCGGCTGAGCCCTTGCTGCGTCCCCGCTGCAGGCAGTGTGCGGCTGCGTCCCCGCTGCAGGCGGTCTGCGGCTGCATCCCTGCTGCAGGCGGTCTGTGGTTGTGTCCCCGCTGCAGGCAGTGTGCAGCTGCATCCCCGCTGCAGGCAGTGTGCGGCTGTGTCCCCGCTGCAGGCAGTGTGCAGCTGCATCCCCGCTGCAGCAGTCTGTGGCTGTGTCCCTGCTGCAGGCACTCTGTGGCTGCGTCCCTGCTGCAGGCAGTGTGCAGCTGCATCCCTGCTGCAGGCGGTCTGTGGCTGTGTCCCCGCTGCAGGCAGTGTGCAGCTGCGTCCCCGCTGCAGGCGGTCTGTGGCTGTGTCCCCGCTGCAGGCAGTGTGCAGCTGCATCCCTGCTGCAGCAGTCTGTGGCTGCATCCCCGCTGCAGGCAGTGTGCAGCTGCATCCCTGCTGCAGCAGTCTGTGGCTGTGTCCCTGCTGCAGCAGCCTGTGGCTGTGTCCCCGCTGCAGGCGGTCTGCGGCTGCGTCCCCTCCGGCTTCTTCGACGTGCTGACCTGGCTGGGCTACTGCAACAGCACCATGAACCCCATCATCTACCCACTCTTCATGAGGGACTTCAAGCGGGCCATGGGCAAGTTCCTGCCCTGCTGCCGGCGCTCGGGGGAGCCTCGGCCCAGCGCCATCTCCCTCTCCATGAGGAACTCCAACAGTGGGCCCCGAGCTGCCACCTCCCTCAAGAACGTCCTCACCCTGCAGGCGGAGACTGACTCGGTGGACTCCGGGGGGCTGGGCTACGAGCAGGGCCCGCTGCCAGCTGCCGACGGCTCCGCGGCTCTGCCCCACGCCCCCTTGGCCGACCTGTTCGATGCGGAGCCTCCGGACACCGAGCTGCAGCCCAAGCGGCTCAGCACCCCCGTGGCCTGAGTTAGGGCACCCCAACGCGGGGGGTTAGGCGCTTCTGCCTGCTGGGGAGGGTCCCCCAGCTCAGTGTGAACTCTGCAGAAGGGGACAGTTGCCACAAGACACCTCCCTGCCCACCCAGTGCTGCTGGAGCCCCTCTGAACAAGGTGAGCATCCGCTTGGGGCTGTCCCCACCGAGTGCTCCAGGGGGAGGTGTGAAGAGTGCAAAGCCACTTGGGGGCTGAACCCATCTGCCTTGTGCCCCCCTCTCTGCAGCCCTCCTTTGCTCACCATCACCAGCTCCTCAGCCTTCTCCAAGAGCTGCTGCTTTTCCTCTCTGGTTAGTCTGCCCCTCAGACTCCAGAGCCTTCTGGCAGCCCACACCTCCCTACACTGAGATCACAGCTCAGAGTCAGCGTCCAGAACATCCTGGAAGGCAGAGCATCCTCATCAGCTGGAGTACTTTGAAGTCCCATCCCAGCATCCTGAGCACCCTGGAGTCCAGGTTACTCCTCAGTCCAGCACATCCAGAGCATCAGAGCATCCAGAGCACTGCTGGCACCTTGAGCATCCAGAGCACTGCTGGCACCTTGAGCATCCAGAGCACTGCTGGCACCTTGAGCATCCCAGCATGCAGAGCATCCCTGGCACTTTGAGCATCCAGAGCATCCCTGGTACCTTGAGCATCCCAGCTTCCAGAGCATCCCTGGCACCTTGAGCATCCCAGCATCCAGAGCATCCCTGGCACCTTGGGCATCCAGAGCATCCCTGCCACCTTGAGCATCCCAGCATGCAGAGCATCCCTGGCACCTTGAGCATCCAGAGCATCCCTGGTACCTTGAGCATCCCAGCATGCAGAGCATCCCTGGCACCTTGAGCATCCCAGCATGCAGAGCATCCCTGGCACTTTGAGCATCCAGAGCATCCCTGGTACCTTGAGCATCCCAGCATGCAGAGCATCCCTGGCACCTTGAGCATCCAGAGCATCCCTGGTACCTTGAGCATCCCAGCTTCCAGAGCATCCCTGGTACCTTGAGCATCCAGAGAATCCCTGGTACCTTGGGCATCCCAGCATCCAGAGCATCCCTGGTACCTTGGGCATCCCAGCATCCAGAGCATCCCTGGTACCTTGAGCATCCCAGCATCCAGAGCATCCCTGGCACCTTGAGCATCCCAGCTTCCAGAGCATCCCTGGTACCTTGAGCATCCAGAGCATCCCTGGCACCTTGAGCATCCAGAGCATCCCTGGTACCTTGAGCATCCCAGCATGCAGAGCATCCCTGGCACTTTGAGCATTCCTTCATCCAGAGCATCCAGAGCATCCCTGGTACCTTGAGTATCTAGAGCATCCCTGGCACTTTGAGCATCCCTTCATCCAGAGCATCCAGAGCATCCATGGCACCTTGAGCAACCAGAGCATCCCTGGCACCTTGAGCATCCCAGTTTCCAGAGCATCCCAAGTCTCCCTGGTGCCCAGAGCACCCCTGTGGCCTTTTCCCCTCTGGTCAGCCTGCCCCTCAGCCTCCAGGCCCTTCCAGCAGCCCAGCCCTCCCCTCCCCACACTTAGACCACAGCTCAGAGCCAGCCTGCAGCCTCCCAGCTCGGCAGCTCGCCCCCATCTCCCCACACGTGCTCCGAGAGCCCCAGGGCAAGCCGCGTCTCCTGCCTCACACAGGAGAAGTCTGGGGCTGCTGCAGCCCACAGGGCAGCTTCCTGGGGCTCTGTGTCCTGGCCAGGCTTGGGCTGGAGCTGCCTCTGCCGCCTGCAGAAGGCAGGAGGAGCTGCAGCAGGGTGGGCTCACGAGCAGGCCGCCCCGTGGGGGACTGGAGCTGCTGCGGCAGGTTCAGAGCCGCTCCTCGGATCCCCGGCCAGGCCGTGGGTGGGAGCTGTGCTTGGGGCTCTCTGGGTATCCTGACAGGAGGAACTAACCAAGAGAAGCTTCCCTTCAGCTTTCATCCCACAGCTTCCTATTTCTGGAGCAGGACCACGGCACTTAGTTCTGGCAAGCCATCAGGTTGTGGATGATGCCATTAGACAAGAGAGGGTTTCCCCCTCCCCCCCCCACTGCCAATGAGAATCTAAAGGCATGTTGGCTTCAAAATGACAGCAACCACCCCTCCAGAGCCAGAAGTGGAGGGAAGAGTGAGTAATGTGCTGAGTGGGCACCTAACAAAAGCCCCCAATAAACCCTCAATGCTTTCAGCAAATCCTCCCTCAAGTGCCTTCGGGTGCAGGGCTGAGCCAGGGCTCGGTCGCTGCCCTCCCTGGGCCTGGACCCTGCAAGCTCTGCTGCCTCTTGCCCAGCTCGCAGCAGTGCTGCTGCTCCTGGAGCTCCTGAGTCATGGAATGGTTGGAAGGGACCTCAGAGATCATCCTGCCATGGGCAGGGACACCTCCCACCAGCCCAGCTTGCTCAAGGCCTCATCCAGCCTGGCCTTGAACAGCCCCAGGGAGGAGGCAGCCACAGCCTCCCTGGGCAGCCTGTGCCAGGCTCTCCCCAGCCTCACTCTGTACACATAGAATCCTAGAATGGCTCAGGCTGGAAGGGACCTCAGAGACCATCCTGCCATGAGCAGGATGAACTAGACCCAGCTGCTCAAGGCCTCATCCAGCCTGGCCTTGAACAACCCCAGGCAGCCACAGCCTTGAACAGCTCCAGGGATGGGGACTCCACCACCCCCCTGGGCAGCACATCCCAAGGACCAATTCCTCTGTCTGGGAAGAACTTTCTCCTCACCTCCAGCCTAAACCTCCTCTGGCACAGCTTGAGACTGTGTCCTCTTGTTCTGGTGCTGGCTGCCTGCCTGGGAGAAGAGACCAACCCCCACCTGGCTCCAACCTCCCTTCAGGCAGCTGTAGAGAGCATTATTCAAAGGGCTTCAGAGATGCCTTACCCCAAAGGCCACACAGGGAGCTAAAGCAGGGCTTGAGGCTGGGGCAGAAGGGGGTGGAGGCCAGTTTGGGAGGTAGAAATCAAACAGATTGGGGTTCATCCTATGCCTGGAGGTGTTCAAGAGGGGCTTGGATGTGGCCCTTGGAGCCATGGTTTAGCTGTCAGGAGGTGCTGGGTGCCAGCTTGGACTTGCTGAGCTCTGAGGTCTTTTCCAACCTTATTGATTGTATGATATTCTCTTAAGTGTTGCTTTTACTCACAAGCCAATTCAGAGTCTGTCCAGAGAGGGCTTTTAGGGCTGGAGAGGAGTGTGGGACCCAAACCCAAGTCACTGTGGGTTGCTGGCTTTAACAAAGCCTGGCAGGAAGTCTCCCCCAAGCCATAAACCCTACAAACCACTCTGCTGCTTCTGCTGTCTTGCACCTGGGGACTCAGAGTGTGTCTGTGACAGCACTGAGGCCTCACACACTCAGCACCCTCAGCCTGCAGCTAGGGAAAGCAGGCTGGTGGCTGGAAGGAGCCCAGGAAGCCCTGGCAGCAAACCTGCAGCAGGCTGGGGGAAGGAGCCAGGCAGCCTGAGCCTTTCACCTCCCTGGGTGGCAGAACAGAAGCATGGCACTGAGACACACACCTGGGCAGCCAGAGCCTGCATCCCACCTGCTCACCTGGAAACCAAGAACCAGATGCACCAGGGATGGGAAAATGTGTTTTACTTCCTTAGTGACGAGCCCCTCTCCACCACCAGCTGAAAAATGCCCCCCCTGAGCCACCTGCTGTCCCAGGAGCCACACGGCAGAGCCACAGCCTCCAACCTGGCAGCTGCTTCCCCCCAGGACAAACCAGCTTTGTGTGAGGAGGGAAGAGCTGCTGCTTCAGGAGCCAAGCAGGGCTCAGCCCCTCCAGGCTGGGCTCAGCCCCTGCAGGCTGGGCTCAGCCCCTGCAGGCTGGGCTCAGCCCCTGCAGGCAGGGCTCAGCCCCTGCAGGCAGGGCTCAGCCCTTGCTCTTCCCTGGGAGCTGCTGCTTCAGGAGTCAAGCAGGGCTCAGCCCCTCCAGGCAGGGCTCAGCCCCTCCAGGCAGGGCTCAGCCCTTGCTCTCCCCTGGGAGCTGCTGCTTCAGGAGCCAGGCAGGGCTCAGCCCCTCCAGGCAGGGCTCAGCCCCTCCAGGCTGGGCTCAGCCCCTCCAGGCTGGGCTCAGCCCTTGCTCTTCCCTGGGAGCTGCTGCTTCAGGAGCCAGGCAGGGCTCAGCCCCTCCAGGCAGGGCTCAGCCCTTGCTCTCCCCTGGGAGCTGCTGCTTCAGGAGCCAGGCAGGGCTCAGCCCCTCCAGGCTGGGCTCAGCCCCTGCTCTCCCCTGGGAGCTGCTCTGGGTGGCTGCTCAGGCAGCTTTGGTCGGGTGCCAGCCGGTGCCACACTCCGGGCACTGGGAACACAGCTCCAGCCCTGCCCACAGGCCCCTGGGACTCCCAGCTGGCAGCAGTGCCAGTGCTGGCTCAGCATCTCTGCCCAGCACAGGCAGCTGTGGCTCACTGCTTCACCTGCTGCCTGTCCCCACAGGGCACTGAGGTGTCCCCCCGAGGGCAGGGGCAGGGCTGCTGGGCAGCTCCTCCCTGCTCTGGCTCCTTGCTCCCCTCGGCCCCAGGCTGGCTGCCTGCTGCCTGCTCAGCTTCCTTGGCTGCAGGCTTGCAGAGGCTGCTGCTGCCCTTCTCCTCCTGCCAGCACTCCTTGGTTTTAATGCCCACAGCTTTCAGGATGGTGTCCATCTGCTTCATGTAGTCCAGGTGCCCGTTCACCTGCAAGAACAAGTGCCCAGATGGGAGTGAAGGCTCTCCAGGCTCCCCCCAGGCTCCCAAGGTTCTCTCCAGGGTCCCAAGGCTCCCTCCAAGCTCTACAGGCTCCCCACAGGCTCTCTGGGCTCCCTACAGGCTCCCAAGGCTATTTCCAGGCTCCCTCCAGGCTCCCTCCAGCCCCTGCCTGCAGCCCAGTTGTGCTCCCAGCTCTGGCTCTTCTACCCCTGCCCCTACCTGTCCCCATCGGAGGTGGCTCTGCTCCTGTGAAACCAGTGACACAAAAGGTGCCCAGGGGGCCAAGAAAGCCAAGGGCATCCTGGCCTGCAGCAGGAAGAGTGTGGCCAGCAGGGGCAGGGAAGTCCTTGTGCCCTGTGCTCAGCACTGCTCAGGCCACATCTGGAGTCCTGTGTCCAGCTCTGGGCTCCTCAGGTCAGGAAAGCTGTTGAGCTGCTGGAAGGTGTCCAGAGAAGGGCAAGAAAGCTGGGGAGGGGTCTGGAGCACAGCCCTGGGAGGAGAGGCTGAGGGAGCTGGGCTTGCTTAGCCTGCAGAAGAGGAGGCTCAGGGGAGACCTCCTTGCTCTCTGCAACTCCCTGCAGGGAGGTTGGAGCCAGGTGGGGGTTGGTCTCTTCTGCCAGGCACCCAGCACCACAACAAGAGGCCACAGTCTCAAGCTGTGCCAGGGGAGGTTTGGGCTGGAGGTGAGGAGAAAGTTCTTCCCAGACAGAGTCATTGGCCCTTGGGATGTGCTGCCCAGGGAGGTGGTGGAGTCCCCATCCCTGGAGGTGCTCAAGAGGGGCTTGGATGTGGCCCTTGGGGCCATAGTTTAGTTGTCAGGAGGTGCTGGGTGCCAGGTTGGACTTGCTGAGCTTTGAGGTCTTTTCCAACCTTATTGATTCTATGATTCTATGACTCCCAGTCCAAGGGGTCCCACAAGAGAGCTGGGGAGGGGCCTGTTACAGGGGATTGCAGTGACAGGATGAGGGGGAATGGATTGAAGCTGGCAGAGGGGAGACATTAGGAAGAAATTCTCTCCAGTGAGGGTGAGGAGCCCCTGGCACAGGCTGCCCAGGGAGGTGGTGGCTGCTCCCTCCCTGGAGGTGTTCAAGGCCAGGCTGGATGTCAGCTGCACCCTGGGACAGGACAAGTGGCAGTTGACAGAAGCTCCAGCACAGGAGGTTCCACCTCACCATGAGGAGGAACTTCTGCACTCTGGGAGGCTCCCAGAGCCCTGGAGCAGGCTGCCCAGAGAGGTTGTGGAGCCTCCTTCTCTGGAGCCTTCCCAGCCCCATCTGGATGTGTTCTGTGTGCCCTGTGCTGGAGTCTCTGCTCCTGCTCTGGAAGGGGGGGTTGGACTGGCTGATCTCCAGAGGCCCCTTCCACCCCCTGCCATCCTCTGATGAAGCCTTGAGCAAGCTGGGCCGGTGGGAGGTGTCCCTGCCCATGGCAGGGGGGTTGGAACTGGCTGATCTTTAGGGTCCCTTCCAACCCAAGGAAGAGTGGCCAGGGACAGCCAAGCAGCCAGCTCCTACCTGGGGAGCCAGTGGGAAGCACTCTGCCCACGTCCTGCCTCTGGGAGGTTGTGCAACACCCAGCTGCTGCTGGCAGGCCTCATGTGCAGGCTGCCACCTGAGCAAACAGCAGCCAGCCCAACCCAGCCCAGCTCAGTCACTGCCTTGCTCTCCCTCACAGGGGCTGTCAAATCAATCAGTCCCACTGGAGCCATCAGGAAGCCTTTCATAACTGCCTGTGCTGAGGGGGAGGACGTTTCTCTCCCTCTCCCTGGAGCTTTCCTGGCAGGCAGACAGAAGCCAGCCTGAGCAAGGCAGAGTGCCCTGCAGGGGAGCTCCTGCTGGGGCTGAGGCCTCTCAGCTCTCCACTCCTCTGAGGATTTCTCCTGCTGCCACAGCAATGAGAGGCATGATGCCCTTTGGATCCAGTCCACTTTGCCCCATGGAGGGACTGGGAGATGCCTAAAATCCTGAGGCTGCAGGGCTGCAGGCTGGGGGCAGAGGGGCTGAGAGCAGCCAGGCAGAGAGGGACCTGGGGGTGCTGGGTCACAGCTGCCTGAACATGAGCCAGCAGTGTGCCCAGGGGGCCAAGAAGGCCAAGGGCAGCCTGGCCTGCATCAGGAAGAGTGTGGCCAGCAGGAGCAGGGAGGTCATTGTGCCCTGTGCTCAGCACTGCTGAGGCCACACCTTGAGTCCTGTGTCCAGCTCTGGGCTCCTCAGGTTAAGAAGGACATTGAGAGACTTGAAGGTGTCCAGAGAAGGGCAAGAAAGCTGGGGAGGGGTCTGGAGCACAGCCCTGAGAGGAGAGGCTGAGGGAGCTGGGCTTGCTTAGCCTGCAGAAGAGGAGGCTCAGGGGAGACCTTCTTGCTCTCTGCAACTCCCTGCAGGGAGGTTGGAGCCAGGTGGGGGTTGGTCTCTTCTGCCAGGCAGGCAGCCAGCCCCAGAACAAGAAGACACAGTCTGAAGCTGTGCCAGGGGAGGTTTAGGCTGGAGGTGAGGAGAAAGTTCTTCACAGAGAGAGTTGTTGGCCATTGGGATGTGCTGCCCAGGGAGGTGGTGGAGTCCCCATCCCTGGAGGTGTTTAGGAAGAGCCTGGATGAGGCCTTTGGTGCCATGGTTTAGTTGATCAGATGGTGCTGGGTGAGAGGTTGGACTGGATGATCTCTGAGGTCTTTTCCAACCTGGTTAATTCTATTCCATTCCATTCCATTCCATTCCATTCCATTCCATTCCATTCCATTCCAGTCTAATCCTTATCCTATCCCATCCTAAAATATTTTCACCCTGAGCTCCTTTGCCTCATCCTTCCACCACATCTTAAGAGTCAGAGAGCTCCCTGCCCATGGCAGGGGGCTTAACCTAGATGATCCTTGGGGTCCCTTCCAACCCTGACTGATGCTATGACCCTAAGAAGTGGCAGCAGAAAGGGAGCTGGAGCAGAGCTGTCTGCAGCAGGGCTACAGATGCACAACAGCAGCTGAGCAGGCAGCAGCTCTGCAGCCATCCTTCACTCAGCTGAAATGCAAATCCTGCTCCCCTGGGAGGGGGAAAAAACACCCCAGAGAGAGGCTGCAGTGAGCCAGGCAGGAGAAAGCCTGCAGCCCCCTGGGGTCAACAGAAAGAGGGCCTCTGGAGAGGAGTCATAAAGAGGAGGGGGACATGGGCTGAACCAAGAGGGAAAAGCCACCCCCAGGGCCATAGAATCAATGAGGTTGGGAGAGACCTCAGCAAGCCCAAGCTGGCACCCAGCACCTCCTGACAGCTAAACCATGGCTCCAAGGGCCACATCCAAGCCCCTCTTGAACACCTCCAGGGATGGGGACTCCACCAGCTCCCTGGGCAGCACATTCCCCTGGCCAGCTGCTCTCCCTGGGAAGAGCTTTCTCCTCACCTCCAGCCATCCACTGCTTCACATCTTTGGCCACTTGTCTTTCCATGCCAGCCACAGATGGCCCTGCTGGCTTGGGACTGGTGAAGCCAAATGGCTGTGGGGGCTTGTGGGGACGCTGAGGGAGACAGCCCAGTCAAGATGCAGAGAGAGAAGAGCAGCTCCAGCGCTGGAGCAGGCTGAAAAGCCTCCACTGGAGCACTGCCCCGTGGGAAGCCTTCTGTTGTGTTCTGCCAAGTGTCTCTTTTCTCTGCTCAGCACCAAGCCCTGTGTTTCCTGGCAGGGGCTGCACACAGCTCAGCTCTACTGAATGAAAGGAGCTGGTGACAGTTGGGTATTTATGGGCTCAGTGGGCTGGTGCTCCACAAAGAGAAGTCTGGAAGCCCTCTCCAAGCGCCTCGGGCTCCTGAGCAGCCCCCAGCAGCTCGTGGGGGGCATGCAGGAGGAGCCAAGGCAGGCACAGAGGGCATGGAAGCAGCTGAGTGCTGAGCCTCTGCCAGGAACTGAGGTGAGGCAGCAGGGTGTGGGGCAGCAAAGTGCACACCCAGGCTGACCAGGAGCCACAAGCTGAGGTCTGCATGGCTGGCAGAGAGGAGCTCCTGGGGAGCAACGGGAAGGCACCGAGCTCATGAGCTGGCTGAACAGACCTGAGGTGGATGCTGAGGCTTATCACTGATGAGGGCAGATAGCTCTGAGGGACCCAAATGCCTGGCAGCAAGGCAGGGGGATTGATTCCTGCTTCCTGGCCACCAGCACTGCCGGAGGCATCGGCCCCCGGGGCTGGGGACCACAGATCTGCTGTGGCTGCGAGCCGGCTCCTGCACCAGGGTGGCAGTGCGGCCCTGGGGACCAAGGTCCAAGGGCCACCTGCCAGCCTGAGTGCTGGGGAAGGCTCCACCGAGATAAGATTGCAGGCTGCACCTGCTCCCAGCCCTGTGCTTGAGCTCCACGTTGCCCAGCTGCTGAGCTCAGCTCCCTGTGCAGCCCAGCCAGGGCGCTCCGGCAGGCCAGGGGCACCCTTGGGTCTCCGGGAGGGGAACCCCAAACATGGACTCCTGGAATGGCTCAGGTTGGAAGGGACCTCAGAGGTCACAGAATCACCAAGGCTGGAAGAGACCTCAAAGATCAGCAAGTCCAACCTCTCACCCAGCACCTCCTGACTAAGCCATGGCTCCAAGTGCCACATCCAGGCTCTTCCTAAACACCTCCAGGGATGGGGACTCCACCACCTCCCTGGGCAGCACATCCCAATGGCTAACAGCTCTCTCTGGGAAGAACTTTCTCCTCACCTCCAGCCTAAACCTCCCCTGGCACAGCTTGAGGCTGTGGCCTCTTGTTCTGCTGCTGGGGAGAAGAGACCAACCCCCACCTGGCTCCAACCTCCCTGCAGGGAGTTGCAGAGAGCAAGAAGGTCTCCCCTGAGCCTCCTCTTCTGCAGGCTCAGCAAGCCCAGCTCCCTCAGCCTCTCCTCCCAGGGCTGTGCTCCAGACCCCTCCCCAGCTTTCTTGCCCTTCTCTGGACACCTTCAAGTCTCTCAATGTCCTTCTTGAACTGAGGAGCCCAGAGCTGGACACAGGCCTCCAGGTGTGGCCTAAGCAGTGCTGAGCACAGGGCACAATGACCTCCCTGCTCCTGCTGGCCACACTCTTCCTGCTGCAGGCCAGGCTGCCCTTGGCCTTCTTGGCCACCTGGGCACACTGCTGGCTCCTGTTCAGCTGCTGTCCACCAGCACCCCCAGGTCCCTCTCTGCCTGGCTGCTCTCAGCCACTCTGCCCCCAGCCTGTAGCACTGCCTGTGGCCAAAGTGCAGCACCTGGCATCATCTGCTTCACCCCTGCTGCCAGGGGTAGGGACACCTCTCAACCAGACTCAGCTGCTCAAGGCCTCATCCAGCCTGGCCTTGAACACCCCCAGGAAGGAGGCAGCCAGAACTCCCCTGGGCAGCCTGTTCCAGACTCTCACCACCCTCACACAGAACTTCTTCCTCAGCTCCAGTCTAGCCCTGCTCTGCCTCAGCTTCAAACCCTTTCCCCTTGGCCTGTCTCAGACACCCTCATGAACAGTCCCTCTGCAGCCTTCCTGCAGGATCCCTTCAGGTCCTGGCAGGCAGCTCTGAGGTCCCCCTGGAGCCTTCTCCTCTCCAGGCTGAGCACCCCCAGCTCCCTCAGCCTGGCCTCCAGCCCTTGGATCACCTCCTCTGGCCTCACTCCAGCAGCTCTGTGTCCTCCTTCTGCTGGGGACACCGAAACAGGAGGCAGAAAAAGCAGAGGACAGGAAAGTGCTACTTACCACAGATGAAAGGTCCATGTTCACCATCCTCCTGTCCTCCAAGTCCACTGGCTGGAGGCCTGCAACTTTGATCTGGACAGAAGAGGTTCTGTACACAAAGCCCAGCAGCCAGTCCCCCCTAGGAGCAGAGGAAGAGCATGAAGAAATCCTTTACCAGCCAACTCAGTAATTCCTCAGACCATGAGGAGCTCCAGGAAGCACAGGGATGTGAGGGCCAAGCCATGGGGCCCCATGCCTGGAGATGTTCAAGGTGAGGCTTGACAGGGCTCTGGGCAGCCTGATCTAGCTGAGGGTTGGACTGGCTGAGCTCTGGAGGTCCCTGTTTGGTGATCTGGACAAGGGGATTGAGTCCATCCTCAGGAAGCTTGCAGCTGACAGCAAGCTGGGGGCAGGAGTTGAGCTGTCAGAGGGCAGGAGAGCTCTGCAGAGGGACCTGGCCAGGCTGGACAGAAGGGCAGAGGCCAAGGGCAGGAGATTGAACACATCCAAGTGCCAGGGGCTGCACATTGGCCACAGCAACCCCAGGCAGTGCTACAGGCTGGGGGCAGAGTGGCAGAGAACAGCCAGGCAGAGAGGGAGCTGGGGGTACTGGGTCCATGTCCTTGTGTTGGGGGCTCCAGACACAGCCCTGCAGGTGAGGTCTCCCAGAGCAGAGCAGAGGGGCAGGATCCCCTCTCTCCATCCCTGGCAATGGGCACTGGCAGCCCAGAAGGCCAATGGCAGCTTGGCCTTGTCTCTGACCCAATGTACTCCCCAGGTAGTGCCCTGTGCCAGTGCCTGACCACACTGAGCTCCTCAGGCTGCCAGCTGGAGGCAGAGCAGCCTGTGAGTGTCTCCTGAAGGTTGAACCTGAGGGACAGACCTCCAGAGGGAGGAAGCTCTGTCCCTGCCCTCTCTGAACCAATGTCCTCCCCAGCTACTCCCCTGTGCCAGTGCCTGACCATCCAGAGCTCCTCCTGGAGGCAGAGCAGCCTGTGAGTGTCTCCTGAAGGTTGAACCTGAGGTGAAAGGCCTCCAGAGGGAGGAAGCTCTGTCCCTGCTGTCTCTGACCTAATGTCCTCCCCAGGTTCTGCCCTGTGCCAGTGCCTGACCACACTGAGCTCCTCCTGCAGGCAGAGCAGCCTGGGAGTGTCTCCTGGAGACTAAACCTGAGGGATAGACCTCCAGAGGGAAGCAGCTCTGTCCCTGCCCTCTCTGAACCAATGTCCTCCCCAGGCACTCCCCAATTCAAGCAACATGTTTTAAAAGGGATAAAATGTCCCAAATCCTTTGAGAGTGGCAGCAGGAGAAGGAAGCAGGGGACTGAGCACACACAGACCTGCAGTAGCCATTTATGATCCTGCCTGACACCACCCTGGTGATGGCTTTCCAGTGCTTGGCATCTCCTTCCACTGGAGCTCCCAGCAGGACCACATCTTCAATGATCCCTTCACAGCCTGTGGAGATGAAAGCAGAAGAGCTCAGGTGGAGAAGCTGGCTCAGAAAATCTCTCTCTCCAGGTGTGCACCACAGAGCCCAGCTGGCAGTGCCTTTGGGCTGGGAGAGGGGAGGTTGAGGACTGGGGATGAGGAAGAGATTCTTGCCAGGGAGGCCTCAGAGCAGCCTTCCAGCACCTGCAGGGGCTCCAGCAGAGCTGGGGAGGGACTGAAGTGGCAGGAGGAGGGGGAATGGTTTGGAGCTGGGAGAGGGGAGATTGAGACTGGAGATGAGTTAGGAAGAGATTCTTTCCAGTGAGGGTGGGGGGGGACACTGGCACAGGCTGCCCAGGGAGGCTGTGGCTGCCCCCTGCCTGGAGGTGTTCCAGGCCAGGCTGGAGGAGGCCTTGAGCAGCCTGGGCTGGTGGGAGGTGTCCCTGCACATGGCAGGGGCTTGGAGCTGGCTGAGCTTGAAGATCCCTTCCACCCCAAACCCTTCTGTGATTTTGCATCCTGCCACAGAAGCCACAGCCCAGCTGCCCCCTCCCTGGAGGTGTTCAAGGTGGATGAGGACCAGAAGAGCCCCAAGGAGGAGACCAGGATCTGGCTTCAGTGTGGCTCTGTTAGGCTCACTCTGGATTGGATTGAGAGCAGAATTCCTCTGGTTTGAGGATTCCCACCTCAAGGCAGCAATGAAGCTCTGGTGCACAGCTGCCCAGAGGCAAAATCATTGAATCAATCAGGTTTGGACAAGACCTCAGAGCTCAGCAAGTCCAAGCTGGCACCCAACCCCTCCTGACAGCTAAACCATGGCTCCAAGGGCCACATCCAGGCCCCTCTTGAACACCTCCAGGGGTGGGGACTCCACCACCTCCCTGAGCAGCACATTCCAGTGGCCAATTCCTCTTGCTGGGCAGAGCTTTCTCCAAGGGCCACATCCAGGCCCCTCTTGAACACCTCCAGGGCTGGGGACTCCACCACCTCCCTGGGCAGCACATCCCCCCTGGCCAATCTCTCTCTCTGGGAAGAACTTTCTCCTCAGCTCCAGCCTCAACCTCCCCTGGCACAGCTTGAGGCTGTGTCCTCTTGTGCTGGTTGCCTGGGAGAAGAGACCAAGGCCCTGAACACCTCCAGGCTCAGCTGCCTCCATGCCCTCCTGCCTGGCCTTTACTGCCTTGATCCAGCTCCTTATTCATCAGTGGCTCTTGGTGAGGCTTAAATGGTTAATGAGTGTAATTAGCTAGCCAGAGGGGGGTGGGGAAGGCAGGCTGCAAGCACACTCACTGCTGACTCAACTCCAAGATGCAATCTCCACCAACTGAGCCCAGAATCATTTTCCCTTCCTCTCCTCCCTTAAAAATAGAATCTATGACTAAACAGAGCCACAATGGGGCACAGCTTGGCAGATGGTTTGCTGCTTGACTTTGGGGAGACAGCCACCACCAGCACAGCAGATGACAGTGGCATCTCAGGGCCTTCAAAGGGAAAGGTGTGGAGGGGGAGGGGACACACACACACTCGAGGAATGAGACACAAGAGCTGCACAGAGCTCCCCAGCAAGGCAAAGCCTCCTCTGCCAAGGGCATGGTGGCATGTGGGGCAGCTGCCAGGCTGACCTGGCAGCCCAGTGGCACAAAAATGTCACCTCCTTGCTCTGCAGGCTGGAGACCACAGTGGCTGGAGCACCCCCAGGGGTCAGGGCTGGGCCCCATCCCCTTCATTGTCTTCACTGATGATCTGCAGGAGGGCGTTGAGACAGCCATCAGCAAATGTGCAGATGACACCAAGCTGGGAGCAGCTGTTGGTCAGTCAGAGGGCAGAAGGGCTCTGCAGAGGGACCTTGCCAGGCTGGGCAGATGGGCAGAGGCCAACAGGATGGCATTCAGCAAGTCCAAGTGCCAGGGGCTGCACTTTGGCCACAGCAACCCCAGGCAGTGCTCAATGTCCTCCTTGGAGCGAGGAGCCCAAAACTGAACCCAGTACACAGCCCTCAAAGTGTTCCAGGAGGACTCTTCCTCTTGCAAGAAGAACTTCCCTGCTGGCATTAAGGAAAACAGAGGAGAAAAGGCTCAGGAGATGACTTTTACCTTTTTCTTGAGCCATTTCCTGCAGGCAGAAGTAAATGACTCTTGCTCCCCAGGCTGAAGCCAATCAGTGTGACAGGTCTCTTGCCCTAAGGAGGAAGGGAAGGAGCAAAAACCATCACACTCCTGTCCCACAGGCTCCTGCCAGTAGCCCTTCAGGACCAGGGAATGCTTTTAGCATTCTCTGTTCTCTTTTCCTTTGCACCAGTCTTGACTCTCTGTTCTCAGAGTCCCCTGAGCTGAGCTGGCCTGGCTGGGGCTACAGAGAGAATCAACAAGGCTGGAAGAGACCTCAGAGCTCAGCAAGTCCAAGCTGGCACCCAACACCTCCTGACAGCTAAACCATGGCTCCAAGGGCCACATCCAAGCCCCTCTTGAGCACCTCCAGCTAAGCCACCTCTCATTTATCACCTGGACCTCCACTTACAGCATCCTGCAATCCCAGCATGGGTTGGAAGGGACCCCTAGGAATCATCCAGTCCAAGCCCCCTGCTCCAGCAGGGCACCCACAGCAGCTTGCCCAGCAGCACAATGCCCCCGGGGGGGTTGGAAGCTCTCCACACCAGGAGACTCCACAACCTCTCTGGGCAGCCTGCCCCAGGGCTCAGCACCCTCACACCAAACAGCTTTCTCCTCATCTTCTCCTGGGTTCCAGTCTGTGCCCACTGCCCCTTGCTCTGTCCCTGGGCACCACTGAGCAGAGTCTGGCCCCAGCCTCTTGCCCCCCAGCCGTTAGCTC
This sequence comes from Colaptes auratus, assembly GCA_015227895.2. Lineage (NCBI taxonomy): Eukaryota > Metazoa > Chordata > Aves > Piciformes > Picidae > Colaptes > Colaptes auratus. The sequence continues at coordinate 440,493 of JAAWVA010000038.1, read as the reverse complement.
TTGCTGAGCATTGCTCAGCTCCCCTCTGGGGCTGCTCTTCTCCAGGCTCTCAGCCCCAGGGGCTCTCAGCCTTTGCTCCTCACAGAGCTGCTCCAGGCCCCTCAGCAGCTTTGGAGCCTCCCCTGGACTCTGTCCACCAGTTCTCTGTCTCTCCTGAACTGGGGAGCCCAGAGCTGGACCCAGGACTCCGGATGAGGCCTCTCCAGGGCAGAGTGGAGGGGGTGGAGAACCTCCCTTGCCCTGCTGGCCACCCTCTTCTTCATGCACCCCAGGCCTTGTAGGCCACGAGGGCAGATTCTTTTGGCAGTGGGGAGCCCAAAGCTGGACCCAGAGCCTCAGAAAAGCTTTCAGCTGAACAGAACAAGTGTGGGCAGCACTCCTCTGATTCACTTGGCACTTCTTGCCCACTGCAGCAGGCAGCTGCTGCTCATGCCCATGCAGCACTTTTCCATTTCTCAGCTTATTATTCCTTTTGGACTCCTTTTGGACTCAGGTTATTATTCCTTTTGGACCTTCCTGACCAAGCTCTCAGCTTGCACAGCAGCACTCTGAGCTGGGTTAGGAACTGGCTGGAGGGCTGAGCCCAGAGAGTGGTGGGGAATGGTGCCACAGCCAGCTGGCAGCCAGGCACCAGAGGTGTCCCCCAGGGATCAGTGCTGGGCCCCAGCCTGTTCAATATCTTTATTGATGATCTGGAGGAGGGCATTGAGTCCATCAGCAGTGAATTTGCAGCTGACACCAAGCTGGGGGCAGGAGTTGAGCTGTCGGAGGGTAGGAGAGCTCTGCAGAGGGACCTTGCCAGGCTGGAGAGAAGGGCAGAGGCCAAGGGCAGGAGATTGAACACATCCAAGTGCCAGGTGCTGCACTTTGGCCACAACAACCCCATGCAGTGCTACAGGCTGGGGACAGAGTGGCTGAGAGCAGCCAGGCAGAGAGGAACCTGGGGGGAGTGGGTGACAGCAGCTGAACAGGAACCAGCAGTGTGCCCAGGGGGCCAAGAAGGCCAAGGGCAGCCTGGCCTGCAGCAGGAAGAGTGTGGCCAGCAGGAGCAGGGAGCTCATCCTGCCCTGTGCTCAGCACTGCTTAGGCCACACCTGGAGTCCTGTGTCCAGTTCTGGGCTCCTCAGGTCAGGAAAGCTGTTGAGCTGCTGGAAGGTGTCCAGAGAAGGGCAACAGAGCTGGGGAGGGGTCTGGAGCACAGCCCTGGGAGGAGAGGCTGAGGGAGCTGGGCTTGCTTAGCCTGCAGAAGAGGAGGCTCAGGGGAGACCTTCTTGCTCTCTGCAACTCCCTGCAGGGAGGTTGGAGCCAGGTGGGGGTTGGTCTCTTCTGCCAGGCAGGCACCCAGCCCCAGAACAAGAGGACACAGTCTCAAGCTGTGCCAGGGGAGGAATAGGTTGGAAGTGAGGAGAAAGTTCTTCCCAGACAGAGGAATTGGCCCTTGGGATTTGCTGCCCAGGGAGGTGGTGGAGTCCCCATCCCTGGAGGTGTTTAGGAAGAGCCTGGCTGAGGCCCTTGGTGCCATGGTTGAGTTGATCAGATGGTGCTGGGTGAGAGGTTGGACTGGATGGTCTCAAAGGTCTTTTCCAACCTGGTTAATTCCAATTTCAATTCCAATTCCATCTCTAATTCCAATTCCAATTCCAACTTCAATTCCAATTCCAACTTCAATTCCAATTCCAACTCCAATTCCAATTCCAACTCCAACTCCAACTCCAATTTCAGTTCCACTTCTAATTTCAGTTCCACTTCTAATTCCAGTTCCACTTCTAATTCCAATTCCACTTCTAATTCCAATTCCACTTCTAATTCCAATTCCACTTCTAATTCCAATTCCACTTCTAATTCCAACTCCAACTCCAACTCCAACTCCAATTCCAGTTCCACTTCTAATTCCAATTCCAATTCAATTTTCAATTCCAGTTCCACTTCTAATTCCAATTCCAATTCAATTTTCAATTCCAATTCAATTTTCAATTCCAATTCAATTTTCAATTCCAATTCAATTTTCAATTCCAATTCAATTTTCAATTCCAACTCCAACTCCAATTTCAGTTCCAATTCCATTTCTAATTCCAACTCCAGCTCCAGCTCCAGCTCCCACGACACCAACCTGACAGCTACCTATCAAACTTTACCTCCCAAGGGCCAACCCACCCCACTCCCCCCCTCCAGCCCTCCTGTGCCTGGGTGATTTGCAGCCCCTTACCTGCTGCCTGCTGAGCAGGACCTGTGCCAGGTGCTTGCCCACCTCGGCAGAGCGGTGCAGACAGACCCCCCAGGGGTTGTCAATGACACTGGCAGCAGTCAGCAGTGATGTTGGCCAGGTCAAGGCTGTCACAATGCCTGCAGCACACAGAGCAAACAGCACAGCACAGTCACCCAGCTGGGCCTGCTCTCAGGGAAAGGTCAAAAGCAAGCTCACAGATTGCATGGGGTGGGAAGGGGCACTCAAAGGCCATCTTGGCCAACCCCCTCTCCCCCCCACTGCAGGGACACCTCTGACTAGAGCTAGGGCTGGTCTTGAGTGTCTGCAGGGATGGGGCCTCAACTACTGCCCTGGGCAAGCTGTTCCAGTGCCTCACCCCCCATCATGGTGCAGAACTTCCTCCTGATGTCACAGAATCATAGAATCAAGGAGGCTGGAAAAGACCTCAGGCATCATCAAGCCCAACCTTTCCAACCTAAACCTCCCCTGCTCCAGTCCCAACCCACTGCTCCTCATCCTACCCCCACAGCCCCCTCCCCAGCCTGCCTGTGGCTCCCCTGCAGACACTGAAATGCAGCTCTGAGGTCCCCCTGGAGCCTTCTCTTCTCCAGGTATCTCAGCCTGACCCCACAGCAGAGGTTCTCCAGCCCTCTGATCATCTCTGTGGCTTCCTCTGGGCTTTCTCCAGCAGGGCCATGTCCTTGTGCTGGGGGCTCCAGACACAGCCCTGCAGGTGAGGTCTCCCCAGAGCAGAGCAGAGGGGCAGGATCCTCTCTCTCCATCCCTGGCAATGGGCAATGGCAGCCCAGAAGGCCAATGGCAGCTGTGCTGCCATTGGCCTTCTGGGCTGCCAGTGCCCATTGCAGGCTCCTGGCCAGCCTCTCCCCCACCCAGCACCCCCAAAAGTCCTTTCCTGCAGGGCTGCTTTCAATCTCCTCACCCCCCCCAGCCTGGATTGATGTTAAGGATTCCCCAACCTGGCTGCAGGACCTTGCATTTTGCCTTGAAGAACCTCTGGCCCAGGCTGCCCTGCTCTTTACCTGACAAGACAGTCAATTTTAGGGCTTCCTCAGCCATCAGGTTGATAAAGCCATTCAGCAAGGTGTCTAAGGCATGGCCAAGCTCCATCAGGTACTTGGACTCCCAGGCCAGGCAGTACTGCTCACTGGATTGCAGCATGTTGCTCCATGGTGCTGTGAAGCTCCCTGAGGAAGGTTGCAGAGGTGGAATTCATGGTCAGGGCAAAGCCAAAGCCAGCTGAGGCCTGGCAAAGGAGTCCAACTGCCAAGGCAGAGGGGCACTGGACACTAATTCTCTCAGCTCCTGAGGACTTTCCTCCTCCCACCAGCCATCAGGCCAAGCCCTGCAGCTCCAGCTGCTCCTGCAGAGCAGAGGAAGCCTGGCCTGAGAAGGATGAAGTGCTGAAGGGCTGCGTGGGCCCAGAAGCAAGGGGAAGAGCTCATCAAAACCCATCCCAGAGCCTCTTGCAGGCACTTGAGTGTGGTGGGCAGGGGCTGCAGTAATGGCCCTGCCTGCAGACCTGCTGCAATTAGCTTCACTTTGCCGTCCTGCCTAATTAGCTCCTCCAGTTTAATGTTCTCTTTCCTCCCAGGTGCTAATCAGCAGCAGTGCCTGGCTGTTTGCAGTGATAATGGCCATTTTCCACCCTGCAAGGCTCATTCCTGGCTGCAAGAATCATTTTCAAGCCATCCTCTCTTTGTTTGCAGTGCAGTTTGTGCCAGCAGGGGCCTGGCAAGGCTCTTCGTGGCCAGCTGAACTCTGAAAGGGCAGAGTGGTGGGGAATGGTGCCACAGCCAGCTGGCAGCCAGGCACCAGGGGTGGCCCCCAGGGATCAGTGCTGGGCCCCAGCCTCTTCAATATGTTCACTGATGATCTGGGGGAGGGGATTGAGTCCATCCTCAGTAAGCTTGCAGATGACAGCAAGCTGGGGGCAGGAGTTGAGCTGTCACAGGGTAGGAGAGCTCTGCAGAGGGACCTGGCCAGGCTGGAGAGAAGGGCAGAGGCCAAGGGCAGGAGATTGAACACATCCAAGTGCCAGGGGCTGCACATTGGCCACAGCAACCCCAGGCAGTGCTACAGGCTGGGGGCAGAGTGGCTGAGAGCAGCCAGGCAGAGAGGGACCTGGGGGTACTGGGTGACAGCAGCTGAACAGGAGGCAGCAGTGTGCCCAGGGGGCCAAGAAGGCCAAGGGCAGCCTGGCCTGCAGCAGGAAGAGTGTGGCCAGCAGGAGCAGGGAAGTTCTTGTGCCCTGTGCTCAGCACTGCTGAGGCCACACCTGGAGTCCTGTGTCCAGTTCTGGGCTCCTCAGGTCAGGAAAGCTGTTGAGCTGCTGGAAGGTGTCCAGAGAAGGGCAAGAAAGCTGGGGAGGGGTCTGGAGCACAGCCCTGGGAGGAGAGGCTGAGGGAGCTGGGCTTGCTTAGCCTGCAGAAGAGGAGGCTCAGGGGAGACCTTCTTGCTCTCTGCAACTCCCTGCAGGGAGGTTGGAGCCAGGTGGGGGTTGGTCTCTTCTGCCAGGCAGGCAGCCAGCCCCAGAACAAGAGGACACAGTCTCAAGCTGTGCCAGGGGAGGTTTAGGCTGGAGGTGAGGAGAAAGTTCTTCCCAGAGAGAGAGAGAGATTGGCCTTTGGGATGTGCTGCCCAGGGAGGTGGTGGAGTCCCCATCCCTGGAGGTGTTCAAGAGGGGCTTGGATGAGGCCCTTGGTGCCATGGTTGAGTTGATCAGATGGGGTTGGGTGAGAGGTTGGACTTGCTGAGCTCTGAGGTCTTTTCCAACCTGGTTAATGATGGTAATGATGATGATAATATTGATGATGATGATAATGATAATGATAAGATGATGATAATGATGATGATGCTAATGAAGATGAGAATGATGATGATGATGATAATGATGATGATAATGAAGATGATGATGATGATGATAATTATAATGATGATGATAATAATGATGATGATGAAGATGATAATGATAATGAAGATGATGATGATGATAATGATAATGAAGATGATGATGATGATATTATAATGATGATGATAATAATGATGATGATGATGATGATAATGATCATCATGATGATGATAATGAAGATGAGAATGATGATGATGATGATAATGATGATGATAATGAAGATGATGATGATAACAATGATGATGATAACAATGATGATGATGATAACAATGATGATGATGATAACAATGATGATAATAATGGTGATAATAATAATGATGATGATGGTAATAATGATAGCAATCAAAACAACCCTTCCTTGACAAGCCACAGGAGAGAGACATCCTCCAGCAGCTCCACCCCCCCCTTTTGTGGTGCTTCTGACCCCCCTGGCAGCTGTTGAGGCAGGCTGCTGAACACATCAGCAGGCAGCTGACATATGTAAGATGACAAAGCTACACTGGGAACTCAAACACTGCAGCCTGCTCAGGGCTGTTTCCTGCTAGCTCCCCTCCAAGAGCTGTGCTGAGCAGGGCTCTCTTGACAGGGTTTTCTTGGCAGGAAGCCTCATTATCTGGCAGACACCAAGGAAGCAAAGGCACTGCTGCTGTTAATTGCTGGGGGGTATAAACAGAAGGGCTCAGAGATAGGTGAGACATTTTGTGCTAGAGCTGGAAATCAGCCAGCCCGAAGAGAGCTTTCCAAGCAGAGCCACACAGCAGTGATGAAGAGAGGCAACCCTGCTGCCCTGCCCCTCCCAGCTCACTGCCCCCTCTTGCCCTCTGTTTGGGTTGGGATGGCAGCTGGGGTGACCAAGGCTTGTCCTGAGAGCCAAGCTGCTTCAGGTTCCAGGCACAGTGTGGGGAAGGCACTGAAGCACAAACACTACCTGGAGTGGGACCCAGAGCCAGACCTTTAGGCTCCTGTCAGCTTCATAGAATCACAGAATCAACAAGGTTGGAAGAGACCTCAGAGCTCAGCAAGTCCAAGCTGGCACCCAGCACCTCCTGACAGCTGAACCATGGCTCCAAGGGCCACATCCAAGCCCCTCTTGAACACCTCCAGGGATGGGGACTCCACCACCTCCCTGGGCAGCACATTCCTATGGCAAATCTCTCCTGCTGGGAAGAATTTCTTCCTAACATCCAGCCTGAACCTCCCCTGGCACAGCTTGAGACTGTGTCCTCTTGTTCTGCTGCTGGGTGCCTGCCTGGGAGAAGAGCCCAACCCCCACCTGGCTCCAACCTCCCTGCAGGGAGTTGCAGAGAGCAATGAGGTCTCCCCTGAGCCTCCTCTTCTGCAGGCTAAGCAAGCCCAGCTCCCTCAGTCTCTCCTCCCAGGGCTGTGCTCCAGACCCCTCCCCAGCTTTCTTGCCCTTCTCTGGACACCTTCAAGTCTCTCAATGTCCTTCTGAAACTGAGGAGCCCAGAGCTGGACACAGGACTCCAGGTGTGGCCTAAGCAGTGCTGAGCACAGGGCACAAGGACTTCCCTGCTCCTGCTGGCCACACTCTCCCTGCTGCAGGCCAGGCTGCCCTTGGCCTTCTTGGCCCCCTGGGCACACTGCTGGCTCCTGTTCAGCTGCTGTCACCCAGCACCCCCAGGTCCCTTTCTGCCTGGCTGCTCTCCAAGTGTGGCCAAGTGTGGGGAAGGCACTGAAGCACAAACACTACCTGGGCTGGGACCCAGAGGCAGACCTTTAGGCTCCTGTCAGTTTCCTTGTCTTGCCCTTACCATACTTGCCAGCAGAGAGCCAGCCAGTGATTGCTATGGTGATGTGAAGCTGCTTTCCTTCAGTCAGTGGGAGGAATTCAAACTCTTCTATGGCTCCCACACGCTTCTTCATCTTGTATCCTACACACAGCAGGGCAGAAGCAAGGCTCAGAAGCCACAGGGACAGAAGCATCACCATCAGCACAGAATCAGCACAGAATGGCTTGACTTGGAAAGAAGCTCCAGGATCACCCAGCTCCAACCCTCCTGCCAAGGGCAGGGACACTTCCCACCAGGCCAGGTTGCTCAAGACCTCCTCCAGCCTGGTCTTCAACACTCCCAGGGAGGAGACATCTCTCACAGCTTCTCTGACCAGCCTCTCCCAGGGTCTCACCACCCTCATTGTGAAGAATTTCCTTCCCATCTCCAGCCCCAACCCCTCCTCCCCCAGTTTCAAACCACTGCCCCTCCCCCTGTCACCACAGGCCCTTGGCAGAAGTCCCTCCCAGCTCTCCTGTAGCCCCCTTCAGGTACTGGAGGGCTGCTTTAAGCTTTTGCTTCTCCAGGCTGAGCAGCCCCAACTCCCTCAGCCTGGAAAGGTTCTCCAGCTTGTCTTTGTGAGCCTCCTCTGGTCCCTCTCCAGCAGTTCCATTGTCCTTCTTGTGCTGGAGAGCCCAGACCTGGGTGCAGTGCTGCTGGTGAGGGCCTCACAAGAGCAGAGCAGAGGGGCAGAATCACCTCCCTCACCCTCTGGCCATGCTTCTTTTCATAGTGTCACAGTCAGGGTTGGAAGGGACCACAAGGATCAGCCAGTTCCAACCCCCCTGCCATGGGCAGGGACACCCCACACTAGATCAGGCTGGCCAGAGCCTCATCCAGCCTGGGCTTTAGAGGCAGCTCAGGACATGGCTGGCTTGTTAAGAAATCCCTGGGCAATTTAACTCAGGTTCTTCTCCCTTCCCAAGCCCTCAGCCAGTCCATGTGCTACTTAGAGCTTGGTATGGAGCCAAGATGATTCTTCTGAGCCTGTGTGACTGGAGGGAACCCCAGCAGAAGGCTGTTTTGCTGCTGCAGATCAGACATCAGCTGCTGCAGCAGCATCCTTTGAAGCAGGGCAGCAAGCTTCAGCTCCCTTCATCAGCCACAAAGCAAATACTACTTTTCTGCTTGGCCTGCAGGGCCTACACAGCACCTTAATCAGCACTGAAAGGAAAAGTCACCTCAGCTTGCTTTGCAGAGCTCAGCTAAGCCTTCAGCTCTGCATTCAGGCCTGACCCTGTACCCTAGCTAGCTGAGGAATGTGTGGTCACCCTCTTACCAGTCAGGCCAGCTCCAGCTGCTCCAAAAAGTGAGGCCATGACAGCAACGCCAGCGGTGGAAGCCAGGGCGGCTGCTCCAGCGCTCCCGATGAGGGTGGCAGCTCCTGCAGCAACCAGAGGGGCAGCCAGCCCCCCTGTCAAGCCTGAGGAGGCAAGCAGTGACAGCAGCCTCACAAAAAGCAGGCAGGCATGTCCCTCTGCTGGGTGAGCAGTGGGAATGCTGCTGAGAGAATCACTGGATCACTCCTAGAAGGGCTCAGGTTGGAAGGGACCTCGGAGCTGGTCTGCCCCAACCTCCCTGCCACGGGCAGGGAGAGGGCACGGGGCAGGGACACCTCTAGGCTAGGCTCAGCTGCTCAAGGCCATCTCCAGGAGGAGATATTTCAGAACCAAAAAGAACCCCAAACACAGACTCCTAGAATGGCTCAGGTTGGAAGGGACCTCAGAGATGATCTGCTTCCCCCCTGCTGCCAGGGGCAGGGACACCTCTCAACCAGGCTCAGCTGCTCAAGGCCTCATCCAGCCTGGCCTGGAACACCCCTAGGAAGGAGGCAGCCAGAACCTCCCTGGGCAAACTGTTCCAGTGTCTCACCACCCTCATACTGAAGAACTTCTTCCTCAGCTCCTCCTCTGCCTCAGCTTCAAACCATTCTCCCTTGTCCTGTCTCCAGACACCCTCAGGGAAAGTCTCTCTGCAGCCTTCCTGCAGGATCCTTTAACTATTGGAAAGCAGCTCTGAGGTCCCCCTGGAGCCTTCTCCTCTCCAGGCTGAACACCCCCAGCTCCCTCAGCCTGGCCTCACAGCAGAGCTGCTCCAGCCCAGCTGCTCCAGCTCTTCCTCAGCTCCAGTCTAACCCTGCTCTGCCTCAGCTCCAAACCATTCCCCTTGTCTTGTCTCCAGACACCCTCAGGGAAAGTCCTCTGCAGCCTTCCTGCAGGATCCCTTCAGCTACTGGCAGGCAGCTCCCCCCAGAGTCTTCTCTGGAGTCTTCTCCAGGCTGAACACCCCCAGCTCCCTCAGCCTGGCCTCACAGCAGAGCTGCTGCAGCCCTTGGATGATCTTTGTGGACACCCCCGAGGGCTGAGGGCAGCCTCACCGAGCACTGTTCCACCCCCAACGCCTGCCAAGCCGATCAGCAGGTATCTCTTCAGCTTTCTTCTTCTCTCCTTCTTTCTCCTTGAGACTTCTGCAGTTCTGTAGGGGGGGGAGAGGATGAGAAGAGCACAAGCTGATGGCAAAGCCTGACAGCTAACAATGCTGGCTTTTATTCTCCTCACTGTAATCCCTCTGCTGGGAACCACAGAGCATGCAGGGGTGGACTGTGACAACAGCCACAGGTTTATGAGCCTGGACACCAACCCAACCCCCTCCAGCTTCCAACTGAGCTCCTTGCTGACAAAAGCCAACAGAGGTTACTTACTTGGAGCCCCCTTCCTAACAGGGCTGAAGCTTGCAAAAAGAAAGGAACAAAGAGTCAGAAGCATTTCAATGACCACTTAGTGCCTGGACAAAAACCCCAACCCCAGCACGGGAAGGCCAAGAAGGAAGCAGGGAAGTGCTTGAAGCAAAAGGCAGCAGAGGGATCATTTGTGCTGGCAGAGAGGAAGTGGAACTGTTTTCCACCAGCAGTGATTCCACTGTGCTGCCCTCTAATTGCACATCACAATATAATCACCTGTGCAGCAGGAGAGCACAGCCAGGAGCTCCTTTGCCTGGGTGCTTCTAAGCTACCTTTGGATAAGCTTCTCAGAAAGCAGGTACATAAAGCCAAAGGAAGCAAGAGGTAGGCACTACTGCTGCTGCCTCTCTTACTTCCCCTTAAAGAGGGAAGGTTTGGGAAGGGAAGGTTTGGGAAGGGAAGGTTTGGGAAGGGAAGGGGGAAGGGAAGGGGGAAGGGAAGGGGAAGGGAAGGGGGAAGGGGAGGGGAGGGGAGGAAATTAACCAGGTTGGAAAAGACCTTTGAGACCATCCAGTCCAACCTCTCACCCAACACCATCTGATCAACTCAACCATGGCACCAAGGGCCTCAGCCAGGCTCTTCCTAAACACCTCCAGGGATGGGGACTCCACCACCTCCCTGGGCAGCACATCCCAAGGGCCAATCTCTCTTGCTGGGAAGAATTTCTTCCTAACATCCAGCCTGAACCTCCCCTGACACAGCTTGAGACTGTGTCCTCTTGTTCTGGGGCTGGCTGCCTGCCTGGCAGAAGAGACCAACCCCCACCTGGCTGCAACCTCCCTGCAGGGAGTTGCAGAGAGCAAGAAGGTCTCCCTGAGCTCTCCTCTCAGGCAAGCAAGCCCAGCTCCCTCAGCTCTCCTCCCAGGGCTGTGCTCCAGACCCCTCCCCAGCTTTCTTGCCCTTCTCTGGACACCTTCCAGCAGCTCAACAGCTTTCCTAACCTGAGGAGCCCAGAGCTGGACACAGGACTCCAGGTGTGGCCTAAGCAGTGCTGAGCACAGGGCAGGATGACTTCCCTGCTCCTGCTGGCCACACTCTTCCTGCTGCAGGCCAGGCTGCCCTTGGCCTTCTTGGCCCCCTGGGCACACTGCTGGCTCCTGCTCAGCTGCTGTCCACCAGCACCCCCAGATCCCTCTCTGCCTGGCTGCTCTCAGCCACTCTGCCCCCAGCCTGTAGCACTGCCTGGGGCTGCTGTGGCCAAAGTGCAGCCCTGGCACTTGGATGTGTTCAATCTCCTGCCCTTGGCCTTGCCATCTGCCAGCCTGGCAAGGTCCCTCTGCAGAGCTCTCCTACGCTCTGACAGCTCAACTCCTGCCCCCAGCTTGGTCACTGGAGGGAGTCAGTGGTTTAGAGAGGAGGGTTCCTTCCAGCCTGCTGCTGCAGCAGTTAATCCAGGCCCTGAAACGTGAGGCTTTTATCAGGCTCCCAAAGTTGGATATTCTCCCTCTTAATCCTGGCCTAATGCTGGATTTTCATTACCCATATAATTGCCTAATCCTTCCTGGAACACCCTCAGCATGCTGTCATGTTGATAAAGCCAGTTGGAGGGGAGGCCCAAACAATGAGGAGCTTTGTGCAAGGCAGCAGGAGGAGGAGGCAGAGCAGGAGGTGAAATCCCTGAAGGCAGTGGCAGAGCTCCCCTGGCCAGAGATCCTCCAGGACTCCCTTCCTGTGGCACCTTCTGCAGCTGCAAACACAACTGCCTGCAGGGGCTGATGACAGTGCAGCCTGTCTCCTCAGCAGGTTCTCTCTAGCCAAGTGCTGTTCCTACAGCCCCACAGCCAAAGCAGTGCCCCAGAGTCAGGCTGGTGGGGGTGGGAGAGACCTCGGGAGATCACCCAGTCCAGCCCCCAGCCCCTGCCAAAGCAGAGTCACCCAGAGCAGGCTGCCCAGGCTTCAGAGAATCACAGAAGGGGTTGGGTTGGAAGGGACCTTAAAGGTCATCCAGTTCCACCCCACCCTGCCCTGGGCAGGGACACCTCCCACCAGCCCAGGCTGCTCAAGGCCTCATCCAGCCTGGTCTGGACACATCCACAGCCTCCCTGGGCAACCTCTTCCAGTCTCTCCCCACCCTCACCCTAAAGAATGTCTTCCAAATCTCCAGTCTCAATCTCCCCTCTTCCAGCTCCAATCCATTCCCTCTCATCTTGTGACTCCAAGCCCTTGCCAGAAGTCCCTCCCCAGCTTTCTTGTGGCCCCCTTCAGGCACAGGGAGGCCACTATAATGTGTCCCTGGAGCCTTCTCTTCTCCAGGCTGAGCAGCCCCAGCTCCCACAGATCACAATGTCCAGGGGGTGTGGAATCTCTCCAGAGAAGGAGACTCCACAAGCTCTCTGGGCAGCCTGCTCCAGGGCTCCAGCCCCCTCACACCAGAGCAGGGTAGAATCCTAGAATGGGTTGGCTTGGAAGGGACCTTAAAGATCATCCAGACCCAGCCCCTTGCCATGGGCAGGGACACCTCCCACCAGCCCAGCTTGCTCAAGGCCTCATCCAGCCTGCTCTTGAAGCTTTCCTCATGATTAGGTAGAACCTCCTTTGGTCTAGTCTGTGTCCATTGCCCCTTAACACAGAGAATCACAGAGCTGTCAGGGCTGGAAGGGAGCTCAAGGCTCAGCCAGCTCCAACCCCCCTGCCATGGCCAGGGACACCTCACACCCAGCAGGTTGCTCACAGCCACCTCCAGCCTGGCTGCAAACACCTCCAGGCAGGAGGCTGCCACCACCTCCCTTGGCAGCCTGTGCCAGGCTCCCAGCACCCTCCTGGGCAACAACTTCTTCCTCACAGCCAATCTGATGGGATATGGGATGTAGGATATGGGATGTGGGATGTGGGATATGGGATGTAGGATATGGGAGGTGGGATGTGGGATGTAGGATGTAGGATATGGGATGTGGGATGTAGGATGTGGGATATGGGATGTGGGAGGTTGGATATGGGATGTAGGCTATGGGATGTGGGATTTGGGATGTGGGATGTGGGATGTGGGATATGGGATGTGGGATATGGGATATGGGATGTAGGATGTGGGGTGTGGGACATGCCCTAGTTTGTGCCTGCAGTCACCTGGCTCTGGGAAAAATCCCTCCTGGAGCTGTTTGACCAGGAGCTGCAGCCTGCCTCTCCATACCCCTGTGGGCAACATCCAGCACTTTATGTTCCAGCCAGTGGCTGCTGAGCTGTTTTTTGTCCATGTGCTGATGCCTTGAGCTGAAAGTAACGGCAGGGAGGGAGGGGAAATCCAGCTCACCTGGCTGTGGTGCAGTAATGAGCAGCTTGAGCTCTGGGGCTTCAAAAGAGGGTTTGCAGCTACATCTTGCCTGAAGGGGCAGTCAGGGAAACTGCTGTCAGGAGCTTTTACCTTTCACTGCTTCCCCTTCCCCTAGCTGCCAGCAACTGCTGCTGACAGCTGCTTGCCTAATAGCTTCTGCCTTACAAAGATCACTTGATGACCAGGCTGCTTTTTTATCCACTGTGGTAATTAACTGCCTCTCCTCTGCCCTCACTGATCTTGGAGGGGCAGCTTCCTGCCTGCCTGAACTACAACTTCTGTTTGGAGAGATTCTTTTTTGTTTCCAGATGCCATTTCAGGTCATTTTGCAACAAAGGAAAGTGGCAGGAGGGCAGGTTAGGCAGCAGCTGGCATCATGATTTCTAGCTCCTGGCAGAAGGGT
>JAAWVA010000038.1:385785-426657 GCA_015227895.2 Colaptes auratus | reverse complement strand
TGGCCATGCAGCTCTGGTTCTGGGCTCCTCAGTTCAAGAAGGACATTGGATGCTGGAAGGTTTCCAGAGAAGGGCAAGGAGGCTGGGGAGGGGTCTGGAGCACAGCCCTGGGAGGAGAGGCTGAGGGAGCTGGGCTGCTTAGCCTGCAGAAGAGGAGGCTGAGGGGAGACCTTCTGCTCTCTGCAACTCCCGCAGGGACGGTGGAGCTAGGTGGGGGTTGGGTCTTTCTCCCAGGCAAGCAGCACCAGAACAAGAGGCCACAGTCTCAAGCTGTGCCAGGGGAGGTTTAGGCTGGAGGGGAGGAGAAAGTTCTTCCCAGCAAGAGATTGGCCCTTGGATGTGATGCCCAGGGAGGTGGTGGAGTCCCCAACCCTGGAGGTGTTTAGGAATAGCCTGGATGTGGCCCTTGGAGCCATGGTTTAGCTGTCAGGAGGTGCTGGGTGCCAGCTTGGACTTGCTGAGCTCTGAGCTCTTTTCCAACCTCATTGATTCTGTGATTCCATCACAAGAATTAACATTTTCCCTCCAAGTATTTTCTGTCTGAGCTCTCACTGCTCACTGAAGGGTTTTTAGCCTGGAGAGCATAAAATCAGGGAGTGGTTTGGGTTGGAAGGGACCTTAAAGATCATCCACTTCCAACCCCTCCTCCCCCCACAAGCCACAGGCAGGGACACCTCCCAGTAGCCCAGGTCTGGTCCAGCCTGGTCTTAGACACTTCCAGGGAGGAGGTGTCCACGTCTCTGAGCAACCTGTTCCACTGTCTCACTGGGAAAGAATTCCCTCCTCATCTCCAGCCTCAGCCTCCCCTGATCTAATTCCAACCCTGGCACTCCCAGCCCTTGTCAAAAGTCCCTCCCCAGCCCTCCTGCAGCCTCCTTCAGGTACTGGAAGGCTGCTCTGAGGCCTCCCTGGAGCCTTCTCTCCTCCAGGCTGCACAACCCCAACTCTCTCAAGCCTGTCCCCATAGCAGAGGTGCTCCAGGCCTTTGTGACCTTCCTCTGAAGCCTCTCCAGCAGCAACATTCCCCCTTGCTGTGTCAGGATTCTGGGCACAGTGCTGCAGGTGAGGTCTCAGCAGAGCAGGGCAGAGGAGCAGAATCTCCTCCCTGGACCTGCTGGCCACATCCAACCCAGGGCAGGTTCAGAGCTGGGATGTTTTAAGGCAGCAGTGATGGCTTGGCTGCCCATACAGGCAAACCTCCCCAGGCAAGAGGCCTCTGGGAACGTCTTGCAGCATCACAAGCTGCAGAGACCTGAGGGAAATGCTCCAGGACAAGGAGGACTCTGCTCCCAGGCACTGCCAGCAGAGGAATAGTGGTGGCTGCTGAGCTCCTCAGGCAGCTTGGACCACAGCATCTATCCAAAGGACTGAGCTGAAAGCAGAGCAGAGAGCAGAACCCAGCTGCCTGGCTGCCCAAGCTCGCCCCCCAGGGCAGGGTTTGTGGCCCAGCCAGGGTCAGTGGGGGCATGAAACAGGGAAGCCTGAGGCAGATGGGCTGTGGGAAGGACAGCTGGACAGCTGAGAAGGCAGAAACCCCCAGGTGGGGGGAGGAGGAGGAGGAGGTGACGAAGGCAGAGAAGAGGCAGGGGGCTGAACAAGGCAGGGACTGCCAGGGCTGCTTCTGCAGGGAGAGATGCAGCCTGCAGTCATGCTGCTGCTGCAGCCCCTTCCAGCCAGGCATCTCCAGACCCCTGAGAGACACCCTGGAAGGAACCTAGGAGAGGGGAAAGCTCAGGGCAGGAGGAGGACTCGCCCTAAGGTGGGGGCAGAGGGGAGCTGCGAGCTGGGGGGGCAGGCTGGGCGGGGGGCAGAGGGTAGCTGCGAGCTGGGGGGCAGGCTGGGGGGGGGGGGGCAGAGGGGAGCTGCGAGCTTGGGGGGCAGGCTGGGCGGGGGGGCAGAGGGGAGCTGCGAAGCTGGGGGGCAGGCTGGGTGGGGGGGCAGAGGGGAGCGGCGAGCTGGGGGGCAGGCTGGGCAGGGGCAGAGGGGTGCTGCGAGCTGGGGGGCAGGCTGGGCAGGGGGCAGAGGGGAGCTGCGAGCTGGGGGCAGGCTGGGCAGGGGGCAGAGGGGAGCTGTGAGCCGGGGGGCAGGCTGGGCGGGCGGCAGAGGGGAGCTGCGAGCTGGGGGGCAGGCTGGGCGGGGGGCAGAGGGGAGCTGCGAGCTGGGGGGCAGGCTGGGCGGGGGGCAGAGGGGAGCTGCGAGCTGGGGGGCAGGCTGGGCAGGGGGCAGAGGGGAGCTGCGAGCTGGGGGGCAGGCTGGGCAGGGGGCAGAGGGGAGCTGCGAGCTGGGGCAGGAGGCTGGGCAGGGGGCAGAGGGGAGCTGCGAGCTGGGGGGCAGGCTGGGCAGGGGGCAGAGGGGAGCTGCGAGCTGGGGGGCAGGCTGGGCAGGGGGCAGAGGGGAGCTGCGAGCTGGGGGGGCAGGCTGGGCGGGGGGCAGAGGGGAGCTGCGAGCTGGGGGGCAGGCTGGGCGGGGGGCAGCAGCATACTCACAATCTCCCACATGGACTGGGCTGGCATGCAGGAGTCACAGTGAACCAGGGACTCTGTGGACTGAGGGAAGGTGTTGGGGACGCTGTAGCTGAAACACTGCCCCAGACAGGCCCTGCAGAGACAAGAGGAGGGGTGAGGGCTCAGCAGGGGCTGCCTGCTCTCCCCAGGGAAGGCAGATTTGACCTTCCACCAAGACAGACAAGGAGGCAGCTGGCCAGAGGCTGTGCCTGGCTGCTCGTGTGACGGTCCCCAGAGCCACTCTGGGGGCAAATCAGAGACTCAGAGAGTGGTAGGGGTTGGGAGGGACCTCTGGAGCTCCTCCAGTCCAAACCCCTGCTCCAGCAGGGCACCCACAGCAGCTTGCCCAGCAGCACGATGGCCAGGGAGGGGTTGGAAGCTCTCCAGAGGAGGAGACTCCACACCTCCAACCCCTCTGCCAGAGCAGGATCCCCTGGGCCAGGTCACCCAGGAACACATCCAGCTGGGGCTTGAAAGTCTCCACACAAGGAGACTCCACAACCTCCCTGGGCAGGCTGCTCCAGGCCTCCAGCACCCTCACACCAAAGACGTTTCTCCTCCTGTTGAGGTGGAACCTCCTGGGTGCCAGTCTGTGCCCAGTGCCCCTTGGCCTGTCCCTGAGCACCACTGAGCAGAGTCAGGCCCCAGCCTCCTGCTCCTCAGCCTCCAGCTCTTGCTGAGCATTGCTCAGCTCCCTTCTGGGGCTGCTCTTCTCCTGCTCAGGTGGAACCCCCTGGCTTCCAGTCTGTGCCCAGTGCCCCTTGGCCTGCCCCTGAGCACCACTGAGCAGAGTCTGGCCCCAGCCTCTTGCCCCCCAGCCTTTAGCTCTTGCTGAGCATTGCTCAGCTCCCCTCTGGGGCTGCTCTTCTCCTGCTCAGGTGGAACCTCCTGGCTCCCAGCTTGTATCCATTGCTCCTTGCCCAGCACCACAAAGAGCCTGGCCCCCCACTTCTGTGCCCCCCATCCCTCCAGATGCTCCTGGGCATTGCTCAGATCTGCCCTGAGGGCAAGCAGCTGGCCCCAGCCCTGCCCTGGGGGGGTCTGTACCTGTTCTGGATGGACTTGGACTCGCAGCCGCTGTGCCCCACGATCTGGGTGATGTTCTTGGCCTCACACCAGGCACTCTTGTCCGGGAAGAGGGCAAGCTTGTTTATGGGGGGTGGTGCAGCCAGGAGCAGCGCTGGCAGCAGGGCTCCAACCACAAACCATAGCATCATGGCCAGCTCTGCCACAACCCTGCAGCTGGAGACAAGAGAGCCAAGCATCAGCAGGAGGCTCGGAGAGCTTGGAGCCATCGCTGCGCCCTGAAGCAGCACCGAGAAGGCCTCACATGGAACCATGGAAGCATGGAACCCATGATCTTGAATGTCTCATGGAATCAGAGTCACAGAATCAGAGAATCAGAGTCAGAATCAGAGAATCAGAGTCATAGAATCAAAGAATCAGAGTCAGAATCAGAGAATCAGTCAGAATCAGAGAATCAGAGTCATAGAATCAAAGAATCAGAGTCATAGAATCAGAGTCAGAGAATCAGAGTCAGAGAATCAGAGTCATAGAATCAGAGAATCAGAGTCAGAATCAGAGAATCAGAGTCAGAATCAGAGAATCAGAGTCATAGAATCAGAGAATCAGAATCAGAGAATCAGAATCAGAGAATCAGAGTCAGAGAATCAGAGTCAGAGAATCAGAGAATCAGAGTCAGAGAATCAGAGAATCAGAGTCAGAATCAGAGAAACATAGAATCAGAGAATCGTGGAATCAGAGAATCAGAGTCACAGAATCAGAGAATCAGAGTCAGAGAATCAGAGATTCAGAGTCAGAGAATCAGAGAATCAGAGTCAGAATCTGAGAAACATAGAATCAGAGAATCAGAGTCATAGAATCAGAGATTCAGAGTCATAGAATCAGAGATTCAGAGTCAGAATCAGAGATTCAGAGTCATAGAATCAGAGATTCAGAGTCAGAATCAGAGACTCGAGTCATAGAATCAGAGATTCAGAGTCAGAATCAGAGATTCAGAGTCATAGAATCAGAGAATCAGAGTCAGAATCAGAGATTCAGAGTCATAGAATCAGAGATTCAGAGTCAGAATCAGAGATTCAGATCATAGAATCAGAGAATCAGAGTCAGAATCAGAGATTCAGAGTCATAGAATCAGAGATTCAGAGTCAGAATCAGAGATTCAGAGTCATAGAATCAGAGATTCAGAGTCAGAATCAGAGATTCAGAGTCATAGAATCAGAGATTCAGAGTCAGAATCAGAGATTCAGAGTCAGAATCAGAGAATCAGAGTCATAGAATCAGAGAATCAGAGTCAGAATCAGAGTCAGAATCAGAGATTCAGAGTCAGAATCAGAGAATCATGGAATCAGAGTCATAGAACCATATAATCAGAGTCATAGAATCAGAGATTCAGAGTGAGAATCAGTCATAGAACCATATAATCAGAGTCATAGAATCAGAGATTCAGAGTGAGAATCAGTCATAGAACCATATAATCAGAGTCATAGAATCAGAGAGTCATAGAATCAAGAGTCATAGCATCATAGAATCAGAGTCATAGAATGGTCTGGGTTGGAAGGGATCTCCAAAGCTCAGCCAGTCCAACAGGGACATCCCCAGCTAGA
The DNA here is from genome assembly GCA_015227895.2 of Colaptes auratus. Classification (NCBI taxonomy): domain Eukaryota; kingdom Metazoa; phylum Chordata; class Aves; order Piciformes; family Picidae; genus Colaptes; species Colaptes auratus. The sequence continues at coordinate 421,526 of JAAWVA010000038.1, read as the reverse complement.
TCAGGTTGCCCAGAGCCCTGTCCAGCCTCACCTTGAATATCTCCAGGGCTGGAGCACAAACCACCTCCCTGGGCAACCCGTCCCAGTGCTCCACCACCCTCATAGTGAAGCCTCTCATTCCTCACATCCAGTCTCAATCTGCTCTGCTCTGGTTGGAAGCCATTGCCCCTGGTCCTGTCCCTGCAAACAGTCTCTCTCCAGCCTTCCTGTAGGGCCTCTTCAAGTACTGGCAGGCTGCTATTAGGTCTCCCCAGAGCCTCCTCTTCTGCAGGCTGAACACCCCCAGCTCCCTCAGCCTGTCCCCATAGCACAGAGATGCTTCCCCATCCCATCCTCCATCCCAGGGCAGCCAGCACCCTCATTCCCTGGCCCTAGGATCTCCAGGGGAGGAAGGAGGAGTCTCTGCTGGATTCTCTTGTTTCCTGCTGACAAAGGAACCAGAACAGCTCAGCACAACACCACCTTCCTAGCCCTGGCTGCCCAACCCTCCCAGCACTTGCTCCTGTGTGTTCCACAGGTCCTTGCTGAGGGTACCTGGGCTCTGCAGGTCTGGCTCTGAGCCAGGCAGGGGGTTTAGCCCTCGAATTTGCACTAATTAGAGTTCAAGCAACTCATGAGAGCAATGTGGTTCAACACATTTGGCCTGCAGACAACTCCTAGGGTTTAATCCTGCCCCCTGGATTCTTTTCATAGAATAGAATCAATAAGGTTGGGAAAGAGCTCAGAGCTCAGCAAGTCCAACCTGGCACCCAGCACCTCCTGGCAGCTAAACCATGGCTCCAAGGGCCACATCCAAGCCCCTCTTGAACACCTCCAGGGATGGGGACTCCACCACCTCCCTGGGCAGCACATTCCAATGGGCAACAACTCTCTCTGGGAAGAACTTTCTCCTCACCTCCAGCCTGAACCTCCCCTGGCACAGCTTGAGACTGTGGCCTCTTGTTCTGGGGCTGGCTGCCTGCCTGGGAGAAGAGACCAACCCCCACCTGGCTCCAACCTCCCTGCAGGGAGTTGCAGAGAGCAAGAAGGTCTCCCCTGAGCCTCCTCTTCTGCAGGCTAAGCAAGCCCAGCTCCCTCAGCCTCTCCTCACAGGGCTGTGCTCCAGACCCCTCCCCAGCCTCATTGCCCTTCTCTGGACACCTGCCAGTCTCTCAATGTCCTTCTTGAACTGAGGAGCCCAGAACCAGAGCTCCATGGCCAAGAGGGCTCCCTACAACACCCCCCAGGGGTGGGCACACTGCTCTGCCTCTTGCAAACGAGCTGTGGGGCAGGCAGCCACCCACAGCACTGCCCCCAGGCTCGGTGCCAGGAGCCAGGAGCAGGCTGCTCATCATTTCCCACATGAAGCTGGCCAGGAGAAGTCTGCAAAACAGAAGTGTCACCACCCCAGGCTGAGCCAGGTTGGAGAAGCTGCAGAGCACAGAAGTGTTTTTCTTTGAGGAAGGAACAGACTTCACAGAACCCTGGAATGGTTTGGGTTGGAAAGGGACCCTTAAAGCTCATCCAGGCCAACCCCACTGCAGTCAGCAGGGGCAGCTGCAACTAGAGCAGCTTGCTCAGAGCCCCAGAGAACCTGACCTGGGGTGGCTCCAGGGATTGGGACACCTCCCAGCTCTCTGGGCAGCCTGGGCCAGGCTCTCAGCACCCTCAGGGGCAAACATTTCTCCCTTCTCTCCATCCTCAATCTCCCTCTTGGAGTTCCCAACCTCCCCCCTTGGCCTGGCACAGCAGGCCCTGAGAAAAAGTCTCTGCCCAGCTTGCTGATCTCCCCTTGAGGCACTGCAAGGCCACCAGGAGGTCTCCCTGGAGCCTTCCCTTCTCCAGGCTGCACAACCCCAGCTCTCCCAGCCTGGCCTCCCAGCAGAGGGCTTCCAGCACTGCCAGCACTGCTGTGGCCTCCTCTGGATCTGCTCCACCAGGTCCCTGTCTGTGCTGAGCACTGCAGAGCTGCCCCAGCACTGCAGAGCACAGCAGAGGGGCAGAATCCCCTCCCAGGGGAGAGGTTTGCCCTGGCTGGGAGCGCCCAGTGCCAGCTCAGCTCCAGTTCTTCAACCATCCCTTCCCTGACTCCTTTTTCTCCCACCTTAAAACCCAAAGGTGGCCTTGCTGCAAGCCTTGCTGGAGCAAAAGGACCATTCCCGGGCAGGGGACTGCCTCCTCTGGGCAGGGAACTCTTCCTCCTCTTGGAAATGTGCACCAGGTGTCGCTGCAAGGCAGCAGCAAGAGGTGGAAACCTCAGCCAGGGGCTGGAACCCTCAACCCAAGGGCTGGAACCCTCAACCCAAGGGCTGGAACCTCAACCCAAGGGCTGCAAACCTCACCCCGGGGGCTGCAAACCATGACCTAAGGGCTGGAACCTCACCCCGGGGGCTGCAAACCTTAACCCAAGGGCTGGAACCTCACCCCGGGGGCTGCAAACCTCGACCCAGGGGCTGGAAGCCTCGACCCGGGGGCTGCAAACCTCGACCCGGGGGCTGCAAACCTCGACCCGGGGGCTGCAAACCTCGACCCAAGGGCTGGAACCTCCCCCCGGGGGCTGCAAACCTCGACCCGGCGGCTGCAAACCTCAACCCGGGGGCTGCAAACCTTAACCCGGGGGCTGGAACCTCCCCCCGGGGGCTGCAAACCTCGACCCAGGGGCTGGAAGCCTCGACCCGGGGGCTGCAAGCCCTCGGGAGAGGGCAGCACAGCTTTTATTTGCCTGCAGCCACCCAACCCCAGCACACGGTGACCGAGGACAAGGAGGGGAGCCCAGGCACGATCCTCCCTCTCCAAGGTGGTCAGCAGGGGAGGTCACTCACCACCCCCACGCCCCCTGGGGGAATCCCACGCAGGATTCCCGAGCCAAGGTGCCTGCCCCAACCTCTCCCAGTCGCTGGGGAAAGGCAGATGGAAAAGCAGCAGAGGAGCAGGGACATTTTTTTCCTTTGTGGGGTTTGAATGGAGTCAGAGTGAGAGGCAGGCTCCAAGAAGGCATCTGAGAGCCACAGCATTTGTCACTGCCCTCTTGTTTGCTTAGGCAGAGCAGGATCCACGCTGGCAAGACTCCCGTGGGTTCCCATGGCTCCTGGGCCTGGCCCTCGAACACTTGCTGGGAAAAGGAGAGGAAAATCGTCTTGTTTATCAGACAGTGGTGACCCAGGCAGCCCTGCCCCGGGGACTCCCAGCTGGGTGTTGCCCTGGCTGCTCAGCCTGGCTGCACCACCTCCACCACCACGGCCCCAGCCGGAGGACCACCCTGCTCCTCTGCACGGCCTGCTGAGCAGCTAGCAGCTCCAGCCCCGGCTGCCTGAAGGTCACCGTGGGGCAGGGCTTGCCCTGCTGGCCCTGCACGAAGCCAAACCTCCTGCAGCTGGATCACAGAGTCAGAGAATCAGAGAGTCAGAGAATCAGAGAGTCAGAGAATCAGAGTCAGAGAATCAGAGAATCAGAGAGTCAGAGAATCAGAGAGTCAGAGAATCAGAGAATCAGAGAGTCAGAGAATCAGAGAGTCAGAGAATCAGAGAATCAGAGTCAGAGATCAGAGAATCAGAGTCAGAGAATCAGAGAATCAGAGATTCAGAGTCAGAATCAGAGAATCAGAGTCAGAATCAGAGAAACATAGAATCAGAGAATCATGGAATCAGAGTCAGAGAATCAGAGTCATAGAGTCAGAGATTCAGAGTCCTTCCTAACCTGAGGAGCCCAGAACTGGACACAGGACTCCAGGTGTGGCCTAAGCAGTGCTGAGCACAGGGCACAAGGACCTCCCTGCTCCTGCTGGCCACACTCTTCCTGCTGCAGGCCAGGCTGCCCTTGGCCTTCTTGGCCCCCTGGGCACACTGCTGGCTCCTGTTCAGCTGCTGTCACCCTCTCCCCCCAGGTCCCTCTCTGCCTGGCTGCTCTCAGCCACTCTGCCCCCAGCCTGTAGCTCTGCCTGGGGTTGCTGTGGCCAAAGTGCAGCTCCTGGCACTTGGACTTGCTGAATGCCATCCTGTTGGCCTCTGCCCATCTGTCCAGCCTGGCAAGGTCCCTCTGCAGAGCTCTCCTACCCTCTAACAGCTCAACTCCTGCCCCCAGCTTGGTGTCATCTGCAAATTCACTGCTGATGGACTCCATCCCCTCCCCCAGATCATCAATAAAGATATTGAACAGGCTGGGGCCCAGCACTGATCCCTGGGGGCCACCACTGGTGCCTGGCTGCCAGCTGGCTGTGGCACCATTCCCCACCACTCTCTGGGCTCAGCCTCCAGCCAGTTCCTAACCCCTTTTCCTCCATTGCAGAGGGGAAATGCTGCAGGCTCTGCCCAGGAGAACCCGGGGAAGCTCCCCACACACACTCTGGCTTTGCTTGCTCTTCTGAAACCAGCATCACTGGTTTCAGAATGCCAGCAGCTCAAATGCCAGCAGCTCCCTGCTGAGGAATCCTGCTCCCAAAGGCAAGCCCCGAGATCAGAGCTGGGATGTGACCCAAAGAGCACTCACAGCCCCCTGGGGAGCAGCTGAAATTCCTCTGGAGTCAGGACACAAGTTCAGTTCCACATGCCCCACTAAAGAGCAATTTCCTTCTGCCCAAAGAAAGGTGGTGGCTGGGGGCTGTTTCTTTTCTCCCCCCTCCAGGTTTCTGAGGTGTCTCTGCCCCGCAGCACAGAGACAAACATTTGTGTCTGCGCTGACAGCCCTGCTGCCCTGGGAGCTCCGTTGGCCTGGAGGTGTTTGTGCTCAGGGCAGAGGCTGGGAGGGTCAGCTCTGAGCATCTGGGCTGCTCTCTCAGATAGCAAGAGGGGGATCACAGAATCAGAGAGTCACCAGGGTTGCAAGAGACCTCAAAGATCACCACCAAGTCCAACCTGTCACCACAGACCTCATGACTAACCCATGGCTCCAAGGGCCACATCCAAGCCCCTCTTGAACACCTCCAGGGATGGGGACTCCACCACCCCCCTGGGCAGCACATCCCAATGGCCAACAACTCTCTCTGGGAAGAACTTTCTCCTCACCTCCAGCCTAAACCTCCCCTGGCACAGCTTGAGACTGTGTCCTCTTGTTCTGGTGCCAGGTGCCTGGGAGAAGAGACCAACCCCCAGCTGGCTCCAACCTCCCTGCAGGGAGTTGCAGAGAGCAAGAAGGTCTCCCCTGAGCCTCCTCTTCTCCAGGCTAAGCAGCCCCAGCTCCCTCAGCCTCTCCTCTCAGGGCTGTGCTCCAGACCCCTCCCCAGCCTCCTTGCCCTTCTCTGGACACCTTCAAGTGTCTCAACGTCCTGCTTAAACTGAGGGGCCCATAACCGGAGCTCCATGGCCAAGAGGGCTCCCTAAAACACCCCCCAGGGGTGGGCACACTGCTCTGCCTCTTGCAAACGAGCTCTGGGGGCAGGCAGCCACCCACAGCACTGCCCCCAAGCTCGGTGCCAGGAGCAAGGAGCAGCCAACAAGTTGCAGAGAGCCATGAGGTCTCCCCTGAGCTTCCCTTCTCCAGGCTAAACCCCCCCAGGAGGTTTGCACCAGCACCTAGGACAAACATCTGCTGCAGCTGAGCTTTGGGGTGGGGGGGGAGCTGGGGCTGGAAGCAGGCTGCTGCCAGAGCTCAACCCAATCATGCGAGCAGCGCTGCCGCTAAACCCATTCATCTGACAGCCGCCACAGGGCGGGGAGACAAAAGCGCCGTGCGCCTCCACCCGCCCCCCCGGCCCCAGCCCAGAAGGGAAGGAAGGCGAGAAGGAAGAATAGGCACCCGAGCGGGCTTGCAAACCTCCCCTCCCCGGTTCAAGGCGGGCAGGGAGCACATTCCTCGGTGACAAGCTAAATTACACGTTGCGGCCCCGGCAGCAGCAAGTGCGCGCCCCCCGCCGCCCCCAGCCCCGGCCGCGCTTCCCCGCACGCACAGGGGCTTCTTTCTCTTCTCCACAAGCGGAGCACTTGTTGTTCGCCTCCCCCCGCCCCCCCCGCCCAGCTCCCTGCTAGCCAAAGCTCCTCAAGCAGAAAGTTCAGCTCGGCAGCCCGGGAGGGTCTCCCCCCGGCGGGGAACCGGAGGGCAGCTTCCTCTCCCCCAGCACGCATCGGAGAACTCAAAAGGCTCAGCCCTGGAGCCTGGCACATCCCAGGCTCCAGAGACAAGCACGGCTCCCAGCCGCAGCCCCCTGCCCAGCTGCCCCACAGCCCCGGCCCAGCTCGTCTCCGTGCCCAAGAAGCCAAGGGGCACAACGTGGCAGGCTGCTGGGTCTCAGCCCTATCAGCTCAGCTTCCCTGCCCGGCTCAGAGCGCCTGGAGGGGGTCCTGCTGATGGCTGAGCCCCCGGAGAGCCCCGTTTGGGGACTGGAGCTCTTCACAGCGAGGGCAGTGAGCCACTGGGAGTGCCAGTGCTGGGACACCGTGGGGATGTGGCCAGGCTAGCAGTGCTCAGCACCCTGAAGGACACGGAGCTGTTGGTGAGGGACTAGAGGGGGCCATGAAGATGCTCAGAGGGGATGGAGCACCTCCCCTAGAGGGACAGGCTGGGAGAGTCGGGGCTGTGCAGCCTGGAGAAGAGAAGGCTCCAGGGAGACCTCAGAGCAGCCTTCAGGTACCTGAAGGGGCTCCAGGAGAGCTGGGGAGGGACGTGGGACAAGGGCTGGGAGTGCCAGGATGAGGAACAATGGCTTTGAGCTGGGAGAGGGGAGACTGAGACTGGAGATGAGGAAGAGATTCTTTAGAGTGAGGGTGGGGAGACCCTGGAACTGCTCCTCACTGGGCTCCAGTCTCACTGGCTGCCCAGGGAGGCTGTGGCTGCCCCCTCCCTGGAGGTGTTGAAGGCCAGGCTGGATGAGACCTTGAGCAGCCTGGGCTGGTGGGAGGTGTCCCTGCCCATGGCAGCGGGGCTGAACCTTTAAGGACCCTTCCACTCTACCAATCTGCTGGTAGCACACTCAGATGGTTTGGATCACCTAGAATTGCTCCTTCCTCCCATCCCAGCCGTCCTGGGCTCCCTCAGGAGCCCCACAGGCAGGCCAGCGCCTGCCAAAGGCTGGGAGCAGCTGGGGATAATCTCGGTGGTTGCAGCAGCCCTGAGGAGGACAATCAGGGGAATTACCTCGGAGAGGCCACGTTCCCAGCCCCCAGCTGCTCCCAGCCCCCAGCTGCTCCCAGCCCTTTGGCAAGCAAACACTTCTGGAGGGAAATAAAACAGATCTAATCAGTTTTACCCTCTTTTTCCAGCGGGAAGTTTACACCACAATCCAAGACAAGCCTGCAGGTGGACAGGGAGAACGTTTCCTGAGCAGCTGAGTCTATTTATAGGCTTCCCCCACCCACCCCCACCCCTTATCCAGGATCTTGCAGCTTTTGCCAAGCTCAGAAAAGCCACAGGCACAGGTAGGTTGTGCTCAGGGCCACACAGGCAGCATCTGGGGGGTTCTGGGAGGCAAGAAAGCCTGAGAGCTCTACAAACTCTGCTCAGCCAAGGCTCCAGGGCTGTGGGTGCCCCCCCAGGAAGGGTGGCAGCTCCTGACTGCAGCGCAGGGAAGGGAGGCATGGAGCTGGGAAGCAGCCCGGCCCTGAGGCAGGGATGCAAGTCCCTGGGTGAGGGGCACAGGAGGTGATGGTGGTGCTGGGCTGGGTGACCTTGGAGGTCTTTCCCAGCTTTAGTGAGTCTGTGATTCTGTGCATGACATCTCAGCAAGACCAACACAAAGTCTCAGCTCCTGGTCTGGCTGACACCTGGGATCTCCACCTTCCCCTCCTGCCTGATGGAGCTGGATTCCCACCCAGCAGAGCTGGATCTCCACCTTCCCCTCCTGCCTGGTGGAGCTGGATTCCCACCCAGCAGAGCTGGGATCTCCACCTTCCCCTCCTGCCTGGTGGAGCTGGATTCCACCCAGCAGAGCTGAGGTCTCCACCTTCCCCTCCTGCCTGATGGAGCTGGACTCCCACCCAGCAGAGCTGAGGTATCCACCTTCCCCTCCTGCCTGATGGAGCTGGACTCCCACCCAGCAGAGCTGAGGTCTCCACCTTCCCCTCCTGCCTGGTGGAGCTGGATTCCCACCCAGCAGAGCTGGGATCTCCACCTTCCCCTCCTGCCTGGTGGAGCTGGATTCCCACCCAGCAGAGCTGAGGTCTCCACCTTCCCCTCCTGCCTGATGGAGCTGGACTCCCACCCAGCAGAGCTGAGGTATCCACCTTCCCCTCCTGCCTGATGGAGCTGGACTCCCACCCAGCAGAGCTGAGGTCTCCACCTTCCCCTCCTGCCTGGTGGAGCTGGACTCCCACCCAGCAGAGCTGGGATCTCCACCTTCCTCTCCTGTCTCCCTCTCCTACCTGATGGAGCTGGCTCCCCAGCCAGCCTGGCTCTCAAGCTACACCACACCAAGCTGCCAAGTGAACCCCTAAGTTGGTGTCAGATGTGAGCCACAGCAGGCCCAGGCCCTGCTTTGTGTCCAAGCAGTGATTTGTGCCATTCTGCTGAGGGAAGCTGGAGCACAGGTGAAGAGGAGACCCCCCCCAAGATGTGCTGCTCCGTGCCTCAGTTGCCCTGCCTGTAGGAGCAGAGAGAGGGGAAGCACCACCTGCAGGGAGCTGATGGGTGTGGAGAAGGGTGGGGAAGCACGGGGAGGTCTTTGGAATGCCAGGCTTCCTTTGAGGGAGGAGGCTGCCGGGGCGGGGGGAGAGGGAGGAGGCTGCCGGGGCGGGGGGAGAGGGAGGAGGCTGCCGGGGCGGAGGGAGAGGGCAGCGGCTGCCGGGGCGGAGGGAGAGGGAGGAGGCTGCCGGGGCGGGGGGAGAGGGAGGAGGCTGCCGGGGCGGGGGGAGAGGGCGGCGGCTGCCGGGGCAGGAGAGGGAGGAGGCTGCCGGGGCGGAGGGAGGAGGGCGGCGGCTGCCAGGGCGGCGGCTGCCGGGGCGGAGGGAGAGGGAGGAGGCTGCCCGGGCGGAGGGAGAGGGCGGCGGCTGCCGGGGCGGAGGGAGAGGGCGGCGGCTGCCGGGGCGGGGGAGAGGCGGCGGCTGCCGGGGCGGGGGGAGAGGGCGGCGGCTGCCGGGGCGGAGGGAGAGGGCGGCGGCTGCCGGGGCGGGGGGAGAGGGAGGAGGCTGCCGGGGCGGAGGGAGAGGGCTGGCTGCCAGCAGCCCTTGCCCCACACGCTGCAGAGCACATTCCTCGATGGGAAGGTGCTTGCAGGGAAGGTGGGAGTCAGGCCAGGACATCACTGCCTGGTGGGGGAGTCACCCAAGGACGCTGTGCTGCAGGGCAAGGTGGGAGGGTTGGCGCCTGGAGAAGATAAAGCTCTCCAAGGACTCGGGTGGGATCGCTCCCGAGCGGGGAGGTGGCCAGCAGCAATCCCCTTGCAGGTGGCTGTGAATGCTAAAAGCCAGCTGGTGGTTTGGGCACCTAAAAGGAAGCAAAGCCACAGTGAGTGGCTGATGTGGGGGCAGCTGGAAAGAAACATGTGAGCAGCCCTGAAGGAAAGGCCTTAGGGGGAGTGGGGGAGGAGAAGCTCAGCAGGAGCCAGCAGGGAGCACTTGCAGCCCAGAGAGCCAAGCAGAGCCTGGGCTGCAGCCAGAGAAGTGTGGCCAGCAGGGCCAGGGAGGGGATTCTGCCCCTCTGCTCCACTCTGCTGAGAGCACAGCTGCAGCTCTGGGTCCAGGTCTGGAGCCTCTGTGTCAGGAAGGCTCTGGAGGGGCTGGAAGGTGTCCAGAGAAGGGCAACGAGGAGGAGCAGAGGGCTGGAGCTGCTCTGCTGTGAGGACAGCCTGAGGGAGTTGGGGTTGTGCAGGCTGGAGAGGAGAAGGCTCCCAGGAGACCTCATTGTGGCCTTGCAGGATCTGCAGGGGGCTGCAGGAAAGCTGGGGAGGGACTTTGGAGGGGGTGAGGGAGGGATAGGGCTGGGGGGGGATGGAGCAAAACTAGAAGTGGGGAGATTGAGCTTGGCTGTGAGGAAGAAGTTGTTTCCCAGGAGGGTGGTGAGAGCCTGGCACAGGCTGCCCAGGGAGGTGGTGGAAGCCTCCTGCCTGGAGGTGTTTGCAGCCAGGCTGGAGGTGGCTGTGAGCAACCTGCTGCAGTGTGAGGTGTCCCTGCCCATGGCAGGGGGTTGGAGCTGGCTGAGCCTTGAGCTCTCTTCCAACCCTGACAGTTCTGTGCTTCTATGATTCTCTGTACCTGTCCCAGAAGGAGCCAGCACATGGCTCTCCTCAGACACAGGATTTCACAGCATCACCCAGGTTGGAAGAGACCTCAGAGCTCAGCAAGTCCAACCTGGCACCACAGACCCCTGACTAAACCATGGCTCCAAGTGCCACATCCAAGCCCCTCTTGAACACCTCCAGGGATGGGGACTCCACCACCTCCCTGGGCAGCACATCCCAGTGGCTAACAACTCTCTCTGGGAAGAACTTTCTCCTCACTTCCAGGTACCTCAGGGAATTGCCTCTTAGGGATCCCAACTCAAACGGCCAGGCACTGGCACAGGCTGCCCAGGGAGGTGGAGAGCAGCAGCACCCACCCCAAACCCCAGTCAGAACAACAGCTTTCCTTCACTGCTTGTCCTGACTCAACACTTCTCCTTTGCTGACATCTGCACTTAGCTAAAGCTTGACAGGTTTGAATTTGGCTGCAAAGGAACAGAAAAACACAAAGCACAACATTCTTTGGAGACTGCCTGCTGCGCCTGCAACAGCCCTAAATGCATCTGATGAGGGCTGGAGCACCTCCCCTAGGGGAGAGCTGGGGCTCTTCAGCCTGGAGGAGACTTCAGGGAGACCTTAGAGCAGCCTTCCAGCACCTGAAGGGGCTCCAGGAGAGCTGGGGAGGGACTTAGGACAAAGGCTTGGAGTGACAGGGTGAGGAGGCGGGGTGCCTTTGAGCTGGAAGAGGGGAGACTGAGACTGGAGATGAGGAAGAAATTCTTCAGAGTGAGGATGGGGAGACCCTGGAACAGGTTGCCCAGGGAGGCTGTGGATGCCCCCTCCCTGGAGGTGTTCAAGGGCAGGTTAGACAAGACCTTGAGCCTCTGGGCTGGTGGGAGGTGTCCCTGCCCATGGCAGGGGGGTTGGAACTGGATGGTCTTGAAGGTCCCTTCCAACCCAACCCATTCTGTGGTTCTGTGATTGCTGTCACAACGATCTCACCAGGGAGAGAGAGCAGGACTGAAGGTGTCTAGAGGTGACAGGTGGGGGTTGGTCTCTTCTCCCAGGCAGGCACCCAGCATCAGAACAAGAGGACACAGGCTCAAGCTGTGCCAGTTCTGGGCTCCTAGGTTTAGGAAAGATGTTGAGATGCTGGAGGGTGTCCAGAGAAGGGCAGCAAGGCTGGGGAGGGGTCTGGAGCACAGCCCTGTGGGGAGAGGCTGAGGGAGCTGGGCTTGCTGAGCCTGGAGAAGAGGAGGCTCAGGGGAGACCTTCTTGCTCTCTGCAACTCCCTGCAGGGAGGTTGGAGCCAGGTGGGGGTTGGTCTCTTCTCCCAAGCAACCAGCACCAGAAAAAGAGGCCACAGTCTCAAGCTGTGCCAGGGGAGGTTTAGGCAGGAGGTGAGGAGAAAGCTCTTCCCAGAGAGAGTTGTTGGCCCTTGGGATGTGCTGCCCAGGGAGGTGGTGGAGTCCCTGTGCCTGGAGGTGTTCAAGAGGGGCTTGGATGTGGCCCTTGGAGCCATGGTTTAGTCAGTCAGGAGGTGCTGGGTGCCAGGTTGGACTTGCTGAGCTCTGAGGTCTTTCCCAGCCTTATTGCTTCTCTGATTCCCCAGGACAGCAGGAGAGCTTAACCGAGCAGAGAAGCCTCTCCTGAGCCGAGAGCTTCAGCCGTGCTTTGCTGAGCTGCGAAACTGGGAAAGGAGCGACGGCAACAGGAAAGACTTGATGTTCAAAGTGCACAAAACCCCAACCCAGAACCTCTTGGAGAGGGGAGCAAAAGCTGTGGCACTTCTCAGTGTGCTCCTGGCTGCCTCTCTGCTCCTGTCAGGAGAGCCTTTGAGCTTGCCTTCCCGTAACGTATTCATTCCCACCCCAGCGTGGTTGGGGTGACTCACAGAAGCAAAGCAGAAACAGAGCACAGCAGAGCAGCAGGGGTTTGAAAGCCCCCTCCCTTCCCCTGCTTTGGCCACCCTTGCAAAGGCTTTGATACCTTGGGAGCTGAAATCTGAGTAGAGTAGAGTAGAGTAGAGTAGAGTAGAGTAGAGTAGAGTAGAGTAGAGTAGAGTAAACCAGGTTGGAAGAGACCTTCAAGATCATTGTGTCCAACCTATCATCCAATACCATCTGATCAACTAAACCATGCAACCAAGCACCCCATCAAGTCTCCTCCTGAACACCTCCAGGGATGGTGACTCCACCACCTCCCCAGGCAGCCCATTCCCATGGGCAATCACTCTCTCTGTGTAGAACTTCCTCCTAACCTCCAGCCTAAACCTCCCCTGGCACAGCCTGAGACTGTGTCCTCTTGTTCTGGTGCTGGGTGTCTGGGAGAAGAGACCAACCTCTGCCTGGCTACAACCTCCCTTCAGGTAGCTGTAGAGAGCAATAAGGTCACCCCTCAGTCTCCTCCTCTCCAGGCTAAGCAACCCCAGCTCCCTCAGCCTCTCCTCACAGGGCTGTGTTCCAAGCCCCTCACCAGCCTTGTTACAATACAATACAATAAATCCAGGTTGGAAGAGACCTTCAAGATCATCGTGTCCAACCTATCAACCAATCCAACCCACCTAAACAACTAGATCATGGCACCAAGCACCCATCAAGTCTCCTCCTGAACACCTCCAGTGATGGTGACTCCACCACCTCCCTGGGCAGCCCATTCCAATGGGCAATCACTCTCTCTGTATAGAACTTCCTCCTAACATCCAGTCTAAACCTCCCCTGGCGCAGCCTGAGACTGTGTCCTCTTGTTCTGGTGTTGCCTGCCTGGGAAAAGAGACCAACCTCTGCCTGTCTACAATCTCCCTTCAGGTAGTTGTAGAGAGCAATAAGGTCACCCCCTGAGTCTCCTCTTCTCCAGGCTAAGCAACCCCAGCTCCCTCAGCCTCTCCTCACAGGGCTGTGTTCCAAGCCCCTCACCAACTTTGTTGCCCTTCTCTGGACACGCTCCAACAAGTCAACCTCCTTCCTAAACTGAGGAGCCCAGAACTGGACACAGGACTCAAGCTGTGGCCTAACCAGTGCAGTGTACAGGGGCACAAGGACTTCCCTGCTCCTGCTGGCCACACTGTTTCTGATGCAGGCCAGGATGCCATTGGCCCTCTTGGCTGCCTGGGCACACTGCAGGCTCATGTTCAGCCTCCCATCAACCAGCACCCCCAGGTCCCTCTCTGCCTGGCTGCTCTCAGCCACTCTGCCCCCAGCCTGTAGCACTGCCTGGGGTTGCTGTGGCCAGTGTGACCATCTGGCTCCGTGATGGTGCACAGAGCACTCCGGCAACCCGTTCGGGGAGAGAAAAATCCATCCGAGCTCCTTTGCTGATATAAAAGTCCTTGGAAAGCTACCTGTGGACTCAGACAGGGATGGGCTCCCACCTCAGACAGGTGGGATCCTAAAGGAGCCCTGCTGGAAAAGGGCTGCTCTAATGGCCTGTGGAGGAGGCAAGAGTAACATAGTTTCATAGTTTCAGCTAGGGGTGGAAGGGACCACAAGGATCATCTAAACAGTGTCTGGGGATTTATTTCGATGGCTTCATTTCTTCAGCATTAACAACGACCAGGGGCAGGGAAATGCATCAGCCAAAAGCATCAGAGCTCAGCCTGGCCCCACCCCACCTTCCACTGCCTCTAGGAGACGTGGCCATGGCACCTGGGGACACGGTTAAACGGCCTCAGCAGTGATGGGTTGATCTCAGAGGTCTTTCCCAAAGCAAAGAGCTGTCCAGTTCCCCAAGCGCCTGCTTGAAACGTGGGGCTCCACAGCCCCTAAAAGCAGCAGGATTGGAGCAAGGCTCAGCTGTGCTGGGGAGCTGGAAAAGAAGCCTCCAGCAGCTGGCAGTTCTGAGGAGCAGCAGGGCTGGGGTGTCCTCAGTAAACTGGGGCAAGGCAGAGGATGGAGTGTCAGACCCTGCACAAGGACAGAGCAGCCTGCCCCACGCTGGGGCTCCAGCAGTCCCCAGCGGTAGGTCGTATCTGAGAGAAGATGAGAAGGAGGCACTCTGAAAGCCAGCTGTGAGCAGCCTCTCAGCCAGAGGCTCTGCTCACATGTCTGGACCTGAAGAAGGCTCAGCTCCCTCCCGTGCTTCCCCTGGAGCTGGTGTTTCCCACATGCTGGCTGCGGCAGAGCAGGCAGAGCCACCCAGCACGGCCACCTCCAGCCACGCAGCAGGACCGCAGGCGCCCAAGAGGGCATCCAAAGCCCTCTGAAAATCTCACATGAGGGCAACAGCTGCTGCTCTCCAGGTGGGCTGCTCTCTCCAAAGCCATCCCTGACCGCTGCAAGCAGCAGCTTCCCACCCAGCACGGAAAAAGAGTTGGCTTCTCCTCCGCCACAGGTCACCGACCCCAGAGCCTGACCACCACCGCTCGCCAACAGCGTCTCCCCGCGGCGCTCGGCTCACTTCCCTGGCAGCACCATCTCCCCTTCTGACCGAGCCACAGCCTCTCCCCTCCTTTTTGGGTGAAAAGAGCTTTCCGTGGGGCTGGTGGCAAAACCCTCCCAGGCTCTGGGAAAGGCCCCAGGGGTTGGATTCGCAGGCAGGCAGGCAGCAGCCATGTCCCCGGGGAAGGCTTCTCCCAGCAGTCCCCAGCTCTGCTTTCACTTCGAGTGAGGTAACCTGGGACCGGCTCCTCCGAATGACTCCAGTGGTGCAAATGAGATCAGAATCTGGCACTGCTCGTCTGCCTCGAAACAGGCAGAACTGGAACCAGATAAAACCAGTTCCAGGACGGAGTGGTGGCCACCAGGACGGCCACGGGAGGCGGTGGGGATGCCAGGCGCGGCTCCTCCAGGCCTTGCCTGGTCATCCATGACCAAACTGGCACGGAAACATCCAGCCCCGGCCCACGCAGCGGGGCTGAGCTCGCAGGATCAGGTTCCCAGCTGCTGGAGCAAGAGGTGGAAAGAGGGAAGGGGAAAGGGCTTTGCAGCCAGCGCCGTGGATCCTTCCCTGGCGGTGCAGGATCCTTCCTGCAGGTTCCCTCTCCCCTTTGCTCCCTGCTTGGGTCACATCCTGGCCCCTGCAGTCCAAACCCAGCGGACTCCAGCGCTGCTTTTTTCCCCCTCCTTTTAATCTCTGCTTTACTCTGCACCAGCTTTGAGGATACAGAACCCAGGGTCTGCGTCGGGCACCCACGGCACTCAGCTTCAACACCAAAGCACAAACCCACCTGGCTGTGCAGGGGAAAAGGCTTCTGGAGGGGGGAGGTAACAGCTCACAGCTCAGTTGGCGCAGCCAAACTGACAGCCCCGCGGTGCTGGGGGCTGACCTCACGCACCACCGGGACTTGTTCTCTCCTCGATCTGCAGGATCAGGCCCAGCAACCACAACTAAATCAAACCACAAGCTGCCTGCTTGATCTTTCCTCCTCTCTGGCCAAGGCATCTGAGCTCCAGATCAGAGCAGCAAGAGGCTCAAAGCCTCCTCTGAGAGAGTGACCAACACGAGGGCCCCGTCCTGACACCGCTTCCAAAACTCAGCTCCGAAGGATCGAAATCTTGGCAACGTGCAGTGTGTGTGTGTGGGGAGGGGGGGGGGGTTTGCAGCCCAGCTCCACAACTGGTAGAAAAGAGTGTTGGGGTTGTCCTGCTCCAACCATCACAGCTAATTTACACCCAGGAAAGGCCTGGCCCCCACCCCCCACCACCACCCCGCGTCGCTCCCTCCCCACGCAGCGCGGCGAACAAAGGTCTGGGGAAACGGCAAGCGCGGCTCCTGCAGGGCTAGCGGGAGGCACAGAGCTCAGACCACCCCTCCTTCCAACCCAAATCCTCCCCCAGGAGCACCGTTTGAGCAGCCACTCAGGTTTTTAAAAGAGCCTGATTTGAGGCTGAGGAGTTTCTCTGCCCTAAGCCGCGCTGCATCCGCGGGTTCTCTGCTCCTTGCTTTATCACCGAGGATCTCTGAGCCCGAGAGGTTGCTTGGGTGTTTAGGGTTTTTTGTTCCCCCCAGCAGACTCCAAAATATAAAGAGAAGGATCCAAGGCCCTAGGATGGAGCAATTCCTCGAGCTCTGCCTGCCCCAGTGGTGACTGCAGCCTCCAATCCAGGAGCCAGTGGAGGTGCTGCTAAGGCTTCAATGGGAGCAGCACAGCGCCCGGCAGGAAGAACTGCCCAGCAGCTTCTCGGGCAGGTTTCCCACGACTCCACCGACTCGCCACGACCTTGGCAGCGCCAGCACACACCACCAGCAAAGTCCCTCCAACACAAGCAGGTCTTCAAGGCTACTTTAAAAGCATTTTGGCCCGGGGCCCAATCCTGTGCTTCCCAGGCACCCAACCTGCCCTCCAGCTGGGCTCTTTTCCTCGCTGCGGAAAAGCCCAACCGGGCGCCGAGGAAGACTTTTGCTCCTTTGCCCTTGTTGGTTTTGTTTGGTTCTGTTTCTTTGCAAGACCACAAACTCCCCGAGCTGGAATGTGGCACAGAGGAGGTCATGCCAAGGAGCCTGGATTCTTCTCAGGGCTGTTTGCAAACACTTGGGACTTTTCTGACCGAAAGGCAAATTCCATTTCCCATCCCGCGGTTTGCCAACGGGAGGCTGCCTCCCCAAGGCACAAGTGCCCAGCACTTAGGGCTGGTTGGGACATGGCAAAGAGGATATTAGATGTCTGGGGGGGGAGGGGGGAAATGGACCTCACCATATGACAAGGCTCTTTCCCACTCGTTCCAGGTGCAGATTTTCCCCACCCAAAACACCCTCACAACCAACCCTGCGTGGCAAAGCTGCGGTGCGCTCCCCCCACCCCCCCTCCAAAATCCACCAGAACCTCACAAAGGCTGAATTTGGAATGGAATGGAGGTAATCTTACACGCAAAAATGAGGGCTGTGGAGCAGGGCTTAAGGGTGTCCTCATCAGAGAAACGTTAGGAGGCAATAAGGGATTGTCTGGATCAACTTTAATGCAGCCTGGAAAATGAGTTGAAGCATGTTCCGTGCCCGGAACGTCTCTCAGAGAAGAGGAGAAAAATCCCCACGGTGCATAAAAGGCAGAGATTATTGTCTGTAACGAACGGAACTCGCCCCAGATCCTCAGGCAAACTCAAGTGGGAAGTTATGCCTCAAGAAGCAGGTAGAGAGAAATCGGATCTAAACCTTTGTGATGTCCCAGTGAGCACCGAACCGTTTGCAGGAGAGGGAGGATGGAAATCCATCCTCGGCACGCACTTTCCGACTAACAAAACGTGTGCTGCTTTGCCGTCAGGAAGATCCTTCCTTCAGCACACGTCCCCAGGAGCTGTGGTGAATCCATGCACCAAACCTTCCCGTTCTTTTCTCTGCGCTTTTGTCCGAACCCCAAAGCAGCCGGGGAGGGCTCTGCTCTGCTCTGCCCCGCAGATGTCTGACCCACGCAGCGCGGCTCCACACAGCCCACTCCTTTATTTTCTTTGCCCTAAAGCAGCGGTGGAAATAGCAGAAGGATTTGCACAGCAGATCCTCCACACACCCCCCACACTCTTCCCCCCCCCCGCCTCCCGCCTCTCCCCCCCCCCCATGAAGTCCTCCTCATCTGCAACTGATTTCTGCCCGTGGCAAAGCCCTCATCCTCCGGCCATCAATTACCGGGGGCGGGAGCTGGGGGTGGGGGGGACAGGAGGGGAAGGGAAAGAGGCAGAAAACTCTGGTGGTGCTCAGCAGCAGGTCCGGGGGGTGCTGGAGAAGAGGACGCGCACACACAAAGCCGAGGGGGTACTCACCGGCCAGGCGACGGCGGGCACATCCCATGGGATCCGGGCAGCGGGCAGCTACAGCCCCGCGGTGCCCGGCGGCTGCCGGGGCGGGCGGGGAGCTGCCGCCTCCCTCCCCCCGGTGCCGGGCTCCGGGCGGTGCCGCCGGCCCCGCCGATTGCACAATCGGGGCGGGACGGGGCTGGTTGGGCTTGGGGGGGAGCTTGGGGGGGGAGAAAGAGAGGAGGGGAAAGCAGGGAGGGAAGGACGGAGGGGGGAGGGAGAGGAGCGCTGGACCGCCCCGCCGGGGCTCCGCCGGCTGCGGGAGGTACGGGGGGCACCGGGAGCAGCAGCTGCGTCCCCGGGCTCGTTCTTCTCCTCTCCCGGGAGGTCACAGACTCAGAGAATCGTTAAGGTTGGAAAAGGTCTCTCACAGGGCTCTTAGAGGTCTTTTCCAACCGTAACGATTCTATGATCACCGAGCCCGACCATCCACCCAACACCACCCTGGCCACCAAACCACGTCCCACAGTGCCATGGCTACGTCTTCTTCAGCCCCCCCAGGGATGGGGACTCCCCCACCTCCCTGGGCAGCCTCTTCCAATGCCTGACCACTCTGGCAGCAAAGAAATTGTTCCTAATCTCCAACCTAAACTTCCCCTGGTGCAGCTTGAGGCCATTTCCTCTCATCCTATCCCCTGACACTAATGAGAAGAGACCAGCCCCACCTGACTCAAACCTCCTTTCAGGTATCTGCACAGAGCCAGCAGCTCTCCCCTCAGCCTCCTTTTCTCCAGGCTCAACAATCCCAGGTCCCTCAGCTGCTCCTCATCAGCTCTGCTCTCCAGACCCTTCCCCAGCTGGGTTGCCTTTCTCTGGACCTGCTCCAGCCTCTCTATGTCCTTCTTGGAGTGAGGAGCCCAAAGCTGAACCCAGGAGTCAAGCTGTGGCCTCACCAGTGCCCAGTAGAGGGGAACCACCACTTCCCTGCTCCTGCTGGCCACACTGTTGCTGATCCAGGCCGGGCTGCTGGTGGCCTGCTTGGCCACCTGGGCACACAGCGGCTCATCTTCAGCTGCTGTCCACCAACACCCCCAGGGTGATTCTCTGCTGGGCAGTTTCCAGCCACTCTGGGTTTATCTTTCTCTTCCCTTCCATTTCTCATCTCTTTCTCTTTCCCCTTTCTTTCAGCCAGACACAGTCCCAGTGAGCCCCACTCACTGCTCCCTC
Organism: Colaptes auratus; assembly: GCA_015227895.2. NCBI lineage: Eukaryota > Metazoa > Chordata > Aves > Piciformes > Picidae > Colaptes > Colaptes auratus. The sequence continues at coordinate 402,578 of JAAWVA010000038.1, read as the reverse complement.
CCAGCCAGGACAACTGTCAGAGCTCTTTCTGTCGAGGCACAATTCACCTCAGAGGCCTCTCCACCTTAAACACTGGCACTCCCCAAATCAAGAGCTACCTGCAAAGCTTGGATGTGCTTTGCTGGCTCCTGCTGGTGTGAAGATTTGCAGAGAGATCAGAGGAGCAGGCAGAGGAGGTGGCAAGAAAGAAGAGGAGCAGACCAGAGAGGAGCGCTGGCACTGCCCTGGCAGTGGTCCTGGGAGGAGCCAGGGAAGGCAGTGATGGGATGGTTCCTGCTGCTCAGTTCCTTCCACCTTTGGGAGAACAGAGTTTTGTAAACAGGATGGTAAAAAAAACCCCACCACCTGCTTCCAGCATCACTTGCTTAACATCCTGGATCCAACCTACCTGGCCCCAAACTGCTCTGAACTGCTGAGCTCCAGAAGGGCCAACTACAGGCAAAGGACCACATCTGGAGCCTGAGCTCCCAGAATCCCAGCGTGCTGGGGCTTGAGAGGCACCTCTGGAGGTCCAACTGCCCTGCCAGAGCAGGTTGCACAGGGTGGTGGTCAGCTGGGTTTTGAATGACTGCAGAGATGGAGACTCCACCACCCCCTCTGGGCAGCCTGCCCCAGCGCTCCACCAGCCTCAATGTAAAGAAGCTCCTCCTCGTGTTGGGGTGGAACTTGCCCTGCTGGGAGCCTCTGATCTCCCCACATCTCCACCCACTGCTGAACTTGGCCTTTTGGCTAAGCCTTACCTGCTCCCCATGGCCAACATCTCCAGCTGTGAGCTCCTACCCAGGAAGCCTCCCCCCGCCCCGTTCTGACTAACGCCCTGAGGGGATGAGGAGATGCCGACGACTGGGAGGCAAGTCCTCAGGGATAAATGAGGCAAAATAAGATGTGGAGGCATCCAGCTGGGAAGAAACAGAGCAGGGCCGTGCAGGTGGTATTCACCCAGGTGTATCAGATCCATGGTGCAGTGTTTGGATGGGTTTGAGGGCTCCACAGCCCCGGGGTGCGATGACTCTGAGCAGAGCACCAGGCTGCGTGCAGAGGTGTGAGCTGCTGTGCAGCTCAGCCACTGCCTCCCATCTGTGTTCCAGCTCTGCAAACAGCAGGAAGGGGAAACAAGGCAGGCTGTAAATCTAGGGCGAGGAGGCACCAGCAGCAGAGCTCAGGTCTTCTGGTGTCAGAAGCAGCAGGCAGAGGTGCAGCATGACAGAGTGGGCCGGCTGGAGCTTGAAAGAAGCTGCTGAGAGCCTGTAAAAGCCCTGGGACATCACTTTTCCCCTTCCTCTTGGGAGTGGAGCCAGAAAACAAGGAGAGATCTGATGCCTGCAGATGTCATTTGGACAGACACTGCCTGAGGCACGAGCTGGGAGCGGATGGGAGGCAGAGCAGGGAGGCAAGGAGCCATCCGCACCAGCCTGGCCCCTCAGCCCCAGCCAGGGTCACTGCTCGCTGCAGCATTTTTAGGCTCTGACTCCACATCACCCCCTCAACAGGCAGCTCCCACTCCCCACAGGCTGGGGAGGGCTTTCTGCCTGCTCCTAACCCCTTCCCCCATGGTTTTCCCCATCACACAGCTCTCCACTCTGAGCCCCTCGGGGGCAGTTCACCAGCCTGTTGTTCTCCCCCAGACACAGATGCACAGAGCCTTGCCCCACGGGTCCACACTCCCACAGCACAGGAGGTTCCACCTCACCACGGGGAGGAACTTCTTCACTCTGAGGCTCACAGAGCGCTGGAGCAGGCTGCCCAGAGAGGCTGTGGAGAGGTTCAAGACCCATCTGGATGTGTTCCTGTGCTGGATTCTATGCTCCTGCTCTGGCGGGGGGGGGGGGGTTGGACTTGATGATCTTCGAAGCTCCCTTCCAACCCCTAACATCTTACAGTCTTCCCCCTCAGCCCTTTCCCCTGCTGCTGGATGCCCAAGGCTTGCATGCCCTGAGACACAGCAGAAACCTGCCCTCTGGTCTCCAGGAGCTTCCTTCCTTCCTTCCCTCCCTCAGCCTCTGTTGCTGTTTTGGGCCTGCTGACAAACACCCACAGTGCCAGGGGCTCCCCGCTTGTCAGGACAGGACTGGGAGCTGTGGGTGTGAGAACTGAAAGGGTGGATTCTGTAAGGTAAAAATCAAACTCTTCCTTTTATTTGTGGGTTGTGTTTTTTTTTTTACAGGCAGATCCCAAGGCTCCCTGCCCCTGAATTCTGTGATTCTAAGCTGGATGCTGGGCAACACATGCATGGAAAGGCAGCTGGGAGTGAAGGGAGGAAGAGCCTGTGTGGCCAGGCTGCAGGGAGCAAGGAGGTGAGAATTGTCCTTCACCCATCCCTTGCAGCTGGGCCCAGGCTCCATCTCTTCCCCCCTCAGTGAGCTGTGTTTGGTTCAGCATCCCCCAGCCATAGAGTGTAGGGCCCAAAGAAGCCCCCTCGAGGGTTAACCCCCCTGGCATGACCCACAGGCTGCGTGGCAGATTGAAGCCTGGCTCTGCTAAGGACCACTTTGGCTCATCTCAGTTCACATCACCTCTGCACAGCTCCTTCACAAAAGGGGACAGGGTTCCACTGCAGCTCCTTGGCATAAAGATGGCTTTTTATCAGCTCCCTTCTTCCACTGCTGGAGCTGAACTCCTACTTTTTGGTTCCCAAACAGGCCCTAAGGCAGCTCCAAAACGAGCTCAGGACCTCAAAAGTGCTGTGTGCTTGAGGGCAGAGGTGAAAGGAGCAGCACTCATGGCAGGAGGCAGAGGCAAAGGTTTCACTCCAAAAAAGAAGCTGGGAGGTGCTGGAGCATGTCCAGAGCAGGGCCATGAGGATGAGCAGAGGGCTGGAGCTGCTCTGCTGTGGAGACAGACTGAGGGAGTTGGGGTTGTGCAGGCTGGAGAGGAGAAGGCTCCCAGGAGACCTCATTGTGGCCAGCCAAAGAAAGCTGGGGAGGGACTTTGGAGGGTGTGAGGGAGGGATAGGACTGGGGGGATGGAGCAAAACCAGAATTGGGAGATTGAGATTGCTGTGAGGAAGAAGTTGTTCCCCAAGGGTGGTGAGAGCCTGGCCAGGCTGCCCAGGGAGGTGTTGGAGCCTCCTGCCTGGAGGTGTTTGCGCCAGGCTGGGGTGGCTGTGAGCACCTGCTGGGGTGTGAGGTGTCCCTGCCCATGGCAGGGGGTTGGAGCTGGCTGAGCCTTGAGCTCCCTCCCAACCCTGACATTTCTGTGAGTCTATGATTTCCCATCAGCATTTTGGGACAGGCTGCCTGGGGAAGTGGTGGTTCCCATCTCTGGAAGGACTGGAAAGCCATGCAGATGTGGTGCTGAGGGACATGGGTTAGAGGTGGACTTGGTAGTGCTGGGTTAATGGTTGGACTCCATGATCTTAAAGGTCTTTTCCATCCTAAATGATTCTGTGATTCCATGATTTGGGGTAGATAAAAGGAGGGGTGGAAGGCAGGGTGTGAGGATTATGTGCTTCCCACATCTCTGCAGTTCCAGCAGCCACAGGCAAGCAGGGAGCAGTCTTTGCAAGCACCATTCTTGCTCTTCAGGGTTTGACCACTGCCCTGCTCTTCCAGCCCTCCAGGTCAAGCCCACCTCAGCACTGCATCTGACTTAGTAACACCGAGGCAAGGGAGGCTGGAGGGGAAGGTTCAGCCACAGGAGGAGCAACCTCTCAGTCTGCTCTTTTCACAGATTCACAGACTGCATGGGGTTGGAAGGGCCCCTCACAGGTCCTCTTGGCCACCCCCTCTGCACTCAGGAAGATCAGCCCATGTGCTAGCTCAGCACACCAAGAGAGATGGTAGAATCACTGCCTCAGTTTGGAGGGCAAAGACCTTTAAGCTCATCCCCTCCAACCATTCTCTACCTCTGCCAAGCCCAGGGCTAAACCATGGCCCTCAACAGCTCTGTGGCTCTGAAACACCTCCAGGGATGGGGATTCAGTCACCTCCCTTGGCAGCCTGTCCCACTCTTTGGGAAGCCTCTCAAGGAAGAAGTTTCTTCTGATATCCAACCTAAACCTCCTCTGGTGTAACTTGAGGCCACTTCACAGATTGCATTGGCTTGGAAAGGATCCTCAAAGCTCCTCTTCTCCAACCCCTCTGCAGGCAGCAGGGACACCTCCAACGAGATCAGGCTGCCCAGGGACACATCAAGGCTGATCTTGAAGGTCTCCAGGGCTGGGGCCTCAACCACCTCCCTGGGCAACCTCTTCCAGTGTCTCCCCACCCTCGTTGTGCAGAGCTTCCTCCTCGTGTCCAAGCTGAATCTGCCCTGCTCCAGTTTCAAACCACTGCCTCTGACCCTATCCCTCAGAGGCCCTTCTGAACAGTCCCTCCCCAGCCTGCCTGTAGCTCCCCTTCAGATACTGAAATGCAGCTCTGAGGTCTCCCTGGAGCCTTCTCCTCTCCAGGCTGACCAACTCCAATTCTTTCAGTCTGCAGGACAGAACTGGGTTCAAGACTAAAGCAAGACTGAAGAGACTCCATTCTCTCAGTCTTTCAGCTGTGGGACTGGGGCTGCCTGGCAGGGGCTGGGTAGTGAAGGGGAAGGCTTTATCCTAGAACTCATTAGCAAACATCTGGGCTCAGCAGATGACCTGGAATGTGCCTGGGCAGCGGGGAGCTCCTCTCTTCCCAGCGCCGGGAATGTGAGTTCCCGCAGGGCAGGGCTCGAGCCAGCTGCTTCCTCTAATCCCATCAGCCTTGCCTTCCATGGGGGGGCCAAACAGCCAGCAGCACAGCCAGGAAGGCCCATTCCCCCCTCCCTTAGGAACTGGGATTAATGGTTCCTCTGTAGTGCCAACCGGTTCGGGGGCCCTGGGGCAGCAGTGATAGACAAACGTCCCCCCTCCCACCTCTGGGCAGGTCCAAGTGTGTTCAGTCACTTGATTCTCCCCCTTGCCCAACTGCTCCCTGCTCCCAGGCACTCCAGGCCCCTCCATCCCTCCCTCCCTCTTTTCCCCAGCCACTCAGGTCAGGCAAAATCCTTCTCCTGTCCAGCTTATGCCTGCAGGGGCAGTTTCCATCAGGGAGGGCTGTACACAACCCTTAGACCGTGGCCCTGAGCTTCTCATCTTTAAATACCTCCTGGGATGGTGACTCCACCACTGCCCTGGGCAGCCTGTGCCAGTGCCTGGTGACCCTTTTGATGAGGAAAAGTTTCCAAACATCCAGCCCAAACAAAGCCAGTGAGGGGCAGCAAGGCTGGGGAGGGGTCTGGAGCACAGCCCTGGGAGGAGAGGCTGAGGGAGCTGGGCTTGCTTAGCCTGCAGAAGAGCAGGCTCAGGGGAGACCTTCTTGCTCTCTGCAACTCCCTGCAGGGAGGTTGGAGCCAGGTGGGGGTTGGTCTCTTCTCCCAGGCAACCACCAACAGAACAAGAGGACACAGTCTCAAGCTGTGCCAGGGGAGGTTCAGGCTGGATGTTAAGAAGAAGTTCTCCCCAGCAAGAGAGATTGGCCCTTGGGATGTGTTGCCCAGGGAGGTGATGGAGTCCCCATCCCTGGAGGTGTTTAGGAAGAGCCTGGATGAGGCCCTTGGTGCCATGGTTGAGTTGATCAGATGGTGCTGGGTGAGAGGTTGGACTGGATGGTCTCAAAGGTCTTTTCCAACCTGGTTAATTCTATTCTATTCCATTCCTATTCCATTCCTATTCTACTCCATTCCATTCCATTCCATTCCATTCCATTCCAGGCTGTGGGTGTGGTCTACCTGGACCTCAGCAAGGCCTTTGACACTGTCCCCCACAGCCAACTCCTGGCCAAGCTGTCAGCCCCCTGGCTGGCAGCAGTGCACTCTGAGCTAGGTTAGGAACTGGCGGGAGGCTGAGCCCAGAGAGTGGTGGGAATGGTGCCACAGCCGCTGGCAAGCCGGCACCATGGTGTGCCCCAAGGATCAGTGCTGGGCCCCATCTCTTCAACATCTTTATGATGATCTGGAGAGGGCATTGAGTCCCATCAGCAGTGAATTGCAGCTGACACCAAGCTGGGGGCAGGAGTTGATCTGCTGGAGGGCAGAGAGGCTCGCAGCGGGACCTGGACAGGCTGGGCAGATGGCAGGGCCAAGGGCAGGAGATTGAACACATCCAAGTGCCAGGTGCTGCACATTGGCCACAGCACCCCAGCAGAGCTACAGGCTGGGGCAGAGTGGCTGAGAGCGGCCAGGCAGAGAGGGACCTGGGGTGCTGGGTGATGGGAGGCTGAACATGAGCCCCAGTGTGCCCAGGCAGCCAAGAGGGCCAATGGCATCCTGGCCTGCAGCAGGAATGTGGCCAGCAGGAGCAGGGAGGTCATTCTGCCCCTGGACACTGCATGGTTAGGCCACAGCTTGAGTCCTGTGTCCAGTTCTGGCCCCTCAGTTTAGGAAAGATGTTGTCTTGCTGGAGCGTGTCCAGAGAAGGGCAACGAAGTTGTTGAGGGTTTGGAACACAGCCCTGTGAGAGAGGCTGAGGGAGCTGGGTTTTCTTAGCCTGGAGAAGAGGAGACTCAGGGGTGACCTTATTGCTCTCTACAACTACATGAAGGGAGGTTGTAGCCAGGCAGAGGTTGGCCTCTTTTCCCAGGCACCCAGCACCAGAACAAGAGGACACAGCCTCAGGCTGCGCCAGGGGAGGTTTAGGCTGGATGTTAGGAGGAAGTTCTATACAGAGAGAGTGATTGCCCATTGGGATGGGCTGCCCAGGGAGGTGGTGGAGTCACCATCATTGGAGGTATTCAGGAGGAGACTTGCTGGGTGCTTGGTGCCATGATCTAGTTGTTTGGGGGTGGGTTGGATTGTTGATAGTTGGACACGATGATCTTGAAGGTCTCTTCCAACCTGGATTTATTGTATTGTATTGTATTGTATTGTATTGTATTGTATTGTATTGACAGCCTCTTTCCATGCTGATCACCCACTGATCATCACATTCTTCCAGCTCCTCCCCTTCTGTTTGCCTTGAGTTTCTTGGAGGGGATGGCTGATGGTGTGGGCTGCCCCCACTCTTTTTCTGGGCACAGGGCCCAGTTTTGGTTCAGTTTCCTCTGAAGATGAGCTGGGTTTGTAGACAAAGTGCCAAGCATTGGGGCATTTCATGTCTGAATGAATGCATCTGTCACAGAATCACAGAAGGGGTTGGGTTGGAAGGGACCTTGAAGATCAGCCAGTTCCACCCCCTGCCATGGGCAGGGACACCTCCCACCAGCCCAGCTTGCTCAAGGCCTCATCCAGCCTGGCCTTGAACACCTCCAGGGAGAGGGTAACACCTCCAGGGAGAGGGCAACACCTCCAGGGAGGGGGGGATCCATCTTTGGGCAATGGGTGGAAGCCTGGGGCTGGCACTGCGAGAGTGTTTGTGGGCTGGGACTGGAGGTGCACTGGAAGTTCTGGATGGAAGCCCCCCCAAGTCCTGCTGCCTGCAGCATGTCAGACAGGACAGAGAAAGCAAACCCACTGAGTTCTTTTAAGGCCTGAGATGCAATTCCCTTAAATCATTGGGAGCATCCTAGTTGGGGGACAGGCTCGTGGGAGGCTCTGGTTGACTATCTGCTAAGTTGTGGATTTTATATCCATATTAGGTAGAAACAGAGGTGGGCTGGCAGATAGAGAGAAGGTCATTGTGACTCTGAGCACAGGATGAGCCTGCACTTCTCTGCCTGAGGCTCTGGTGTTAACTCTTGTCATACAGGGGAGCAGCCACTGAGGCAACCCCTGCTACCGAAATTGAAAGCAGAACGGTGAAGGATTGGTCCAGAAGGCTGCTGAGGAGTCACACAAGTCCTGTGAAGAGAGGCTAAAGGAGCTGAGTTTGTTCAGCCTGAAGAAAAGGAGGCTGAGAGGAGCCCTCATGGCTCTCTACAACTCCCTGAAAAGGAGGTTAGAGCAGGGGGGGGGTTGGTCTCTTCTCCCGAGGAACAAGTGATAGGACAAGAGAAAAGGGCCTCAAGGGGAGCTTCAAGTTGTCCACGAGGAACAATTTCTTCCCTGAAAGGGTTGGCTAGCCCTGGAAGAGGCTGCCCATGGAAGTGGCTGACTCCCCATCCCTGGAGGGATTTAAAAGCCATGTAGGTGTGGTGCTGAGGGACAGGGCCCAGCAGTGGGCTTGGTAGTGTTGGCTTAATGCTTGGACCTGGCAAACTTAAAGGTCTTTTCCAGCCTAAATAATTCTATGGTTCCATCTTGCCCTTGTTTCAAACACTCACCTTGACCTTGCTTCAGACACTCACCTTGACCTTGTTTCCCTCACCTTGACCTTGTTTCTAACACTCACCTTGACCTTGCTTCACTCACCTTGACCTTGTTTCCAACACTCACCTTGACCTTGCTTCAGACACTCACCTTGACCTTATTTCTGACACTCACCTTGACCTTGCTTCAGACACTCACCTTGACCTTATTTCTGACACTCACCTTGACCTTGTTTCCAACACTCACCTTGACCTTGCTTCACTCACCTTGACCTTGATTCAGACTCTCACCTTGACCTTGTTTCTGACACTCACCTTGATCTTGATTCAGACTCTCACCTTGACCTTGTTTCTAGCACTCACCTTGACCTTGCTTCAGACACTCACCTTGACCTTGCTTCTGACACTCACCTTGACCTTGCTTCACTCACCTTGACCTTGTTTCTGACACTCATCTTGACCTTGCTTCACTCACCTTGACCTTGATTCAGACTCTCACCTTGACCTTGTTTCTGACTCACCTTGACCTTGATTCAGACTCTCACCTTGACCTTGTTTCTGACACTCACCTTGACCTTGAATCAGACTCTCACCTTGACCTTGCTTCTGACACTCACCTTGACCTTGTTTCTAACACTCACCTTGACCTTGCTTCACTCACCTTGACCTTGCTTCAGACACTCACTTTGACCTTGCTTCAGACACTCACCTTGACCTTGTTTCTGACACTCAGCTTGACCTTGCTTCAGACTCTCACCTTGACCTTGTTTCCAACACTCACCTTGGCCTTGCTTCACTCACCTTGACCTTGCTTCAGACACTCACCTTGACCTTGTTTCCAGCACTCACCTTGACCTTGCTTCACTCACCTTGACCTTGTTTCTGACACTCATCTTGACCTTGCTTCACTCACCTTGACCTTGATTCAGACTCTCACCTTGACCTTGTTTCTGACACTCACCTTGACCTTGTTTCTGACACTCACCTTGACCTTGCTTCACTCACCTTGACCTTGTTTCTGACACTCAACTTGACCTTGCTTCACTCACCTTGACCTTGTTTCCAACACTCACCTTGACCTTGCTTCACTCACCTTGACCTTGTTTCCAACACTCACCTTGACCCTTGTCCTTCCAGCAACAGCAGAAGCCAAAGCACTTTGCAGCCTGCGGAGTGTGGCTGAATCCAGCCCAGACAGGCAGCAGCTGCTGGATCCCAGAACTGGCTACTGTCCAGGGCCAGATTTTACCTGGCACTGAAGCAGGTCTTGAAGCCATGCAGCAAGTGGAGAGGGCATCACCACTTCCCTTTTCCAGGGGAGAAAGCTGAGCTGTCAGTCACAGCTGGAGTCCTAAATCCTCAGGAAACTCAGGGCTCATGGGATTAGTAATGATTTTGGGTTAAGCTGTTAGTCCTGCTAACAACTTCAAGTGCAATAAGGAAGCTGGGGAGGAAGAATACCCTTGAAAAGTTCTTAAACCTTCCCCCCCCCCACCCCCAGCTTTTCCATACCACAGAGATTTATGAACTGAATTTGAACTGATAAGGACAATGACCTTTTCCAGGAAGGCCACACACTCCTAACCCGAGCTTGGAGCCTTTACAAGCACTACCAGAAAGCCTGGAGATGAAGAGTGATTTATTAGCCACCAACAACTTTCTCAGCATCTTTATAAGCTCCAGGAGGTTGGTATCCACCACCACGAGGAACATCCAGCCCTTAATAGCTAGTGGGGCTGTACAGCTAAGTGCTGACAGCCAGAAGTCACAAGAGAAACAGTGATCCACAGCTGAATTTCCATAAACTGTGTTCCCATTTAGCTGCAGGCCTCACTGAAGCCTTTCACTGTGGGTGGGCTATAGGCTGGACTCTCAGAGCAGTTAAAACACAGCCTGCATTGCATACAGCTGCCTACAGGAGCTGGCCTGCCAAAAGCTGCACCAGTGCCATTCACAAAGGCAGGGACGAGGGGGAGAAGGTTTGTTTCTTGCTGCTGGGATTGTGCAGGGGGATAGCAGGCAGCTCAGGGCAAAAGGAAAGCTCAGCGGTGCCTCAGCGGTTCGAAATGCTGCTGTGAAATGGGGGTTAGCCTGGGGGACACACACACACACTGCTCAGGTGCTCCTCAGCTCTGCCACTGCCCCTCTCCCTTCTGCAGCATCAGAGCTGGACTTTGAAGATCACTACCACAGCCACCACAGCCCCTTTCATAGAATCATTAAGGATGGAAAAGACCTCTGAGACCATCCAGTCCCCGACTCCTGCGCCCGCTGCTTGCACTTGCAAGCAAGCAGCTGGGGGATTTCTTTTGCTTTGCTCCAAAACCTAGCAGAGGGAACCCCAATAAATGTGTCTGGGGAAGCAATTCCTTCTCCTTTGGAGAATCATCAGTGTGAGACACCTCCCCCCAGCCCAGGTTGCTCAAGGCCTCACATCCAGCCTGGCCTTGAACACCTCCAGGGAGGGGGCATCCACAACCTCCCTGGGCAACCTGTCCCAGTTGTCTCCTCACCCTCACTGGAAAGAATTTCTTCCATCTCCATCTGAATCTCCCCTCTTCCGTTTCAATTTTCCCTATCCATTCCTCCCTTCCTATCCTCCCAGCCCTTGTGAAATGTCCCTCCCCAGCCCTCTCTCCTGGAGCCCCTCAGGTACTGGAAGACTGCTCGAAGGTTTCCCTGGAGCCTTCTCTTCTCAGCTGAACAGCCCCAACTCTCTCAGCCTTCTGGACTGCCCCAGACTATGAAGTGTGCAGCCTTCCCTGAGCCTCCATCATCTGTAGAGTGGGGGGAAAAAAAGCAGTCAGTAAATGCTTGGCTGATGGAGTCAGTAGCTCAAGACTCAAAAGTCCCAGCTGCACGCCACCTTCCCTCCAAGCCTCACCACTGACCTTGCCTTACAGCTTCCCCCATCTTTACAATGGGAACTGCAAACCTTGCCCCTTCCCTCAGTCCCATCTGTTCAGCTTGTAAAGTCTCCAGGGCAGGGACTGGTTTTTATTTGTGTGCACAGCACCACATACAGCAAGGTCCTGATCTTGGCTGAGGCCCCCGGCACGAGTGGAGCACAAAGAAATGAGAGCATGGGGAGCAACCACCAGCACTCCCCTCAGCAAGAGGAAAGCAGCCTGAGAGGTTTTAGTGCTGCAGTCTCTGCTTCTCTGTCACTTGTTTTACTCTTTCAAGGCTTCAGCAGACCTCTCATCAAGCTGTTCAAAGAGTCAGGTTCGTGGCCACACGGAGGGAGTTGTGCAAGGTTCAAACCCAGTTCTGTTCAGCAAACAGCTTCTTCTTGTTTCTCCCTCCACTGGAGTCATGGAATCACAGAATGGGGTTGGGTTGGAAGGGACCTTCAAGATCATCCAGGTCCAACCCCCCTGCCATAGGCAGGGACACTCCCACCAGCCCAGGTTGCTCAAGGCTTTCATCAGCCTGGCCTTGAGCACCTCCAGGGAGAAGGCAGCCACAGCCTCTCTGGGCAACCTGTGCCAGTCTCTCCCCACTCTCACTGGAAAGAATTTTTTCCTAATGTCCAGTCCCAATCTCCCCTCTTCCAGCTTCAATCCATTCCTCCTCATCCTATCCAACAAGCCCTTGTCAAAATTCCCTCCCCAGCACTCCTGCAGGTTCCCTTCATATACTGGAAGGCTGCTCTAAGGTCTCCCTGGAGCCTTCTCAACTCTCTCAGCCTGTCCCCACAGAGGAGGTTCTTCAGCCCTCTGAACATCTTTGTGACTTCCTCTTAGAACCACAGAATCAACCTCAGAGATCATCAAGTCCAACCTATTACCTAACACCTCCTGACAGCTAAACCATGGCTCCAAGTGCCACTTCCAATCCCTTTTTGAGCACCTCCAGGGACAGGGACTCCACCACCTCCCTGGGCAGCACATCCCAATGGCCAATTCCTCTTGCTGGGAAGAACTTTCTCCTCACCTCCAGCCTGAACCTCCCCTGGCACAGCTGGAGACTGTGGCCTCTTGTTCTGGTGCTGGGTGCCTGCCTGGCAGAAGAGACCAACCCCCACCTGGCTCCAAGCTCCCTTCAAGAAGGTCTCCCCTGAGCCTCCTCTTCTCCGGGCTAAGCAAGCCCAGCTCCCTCAGCCTCTCCTCCCAGGGCTGTGCTCCAGACCCCTCCCCAGCTTTCTTGCCCTTCTCTGGACACCTTCAAGCATCTCAATGTCCTTCTTAAACTGAGGGGCCCAGCACTGGACATGCAAGATGCCTCTCCTCTTGACCAGCAGCTCCATGTGCCCCTGCTGCTGGGGGCAGCAGACAGTGGTATGGTTTGTATTGTAAGTGTCTCAATGTCCTTCTTAAACTGAGGGGCCCAGAACTGGACATGCAAAGATTCCTCTCCTCTTGACCAGCAGCTCCATGTGCCCTTGCTGCTGGGGGGCAGCAAACATTGGTAAGGTTTGTATTGTGTCTCAATGTCCTTCTTAAACTGAGGGGCCCAGAACTGGACATGCAAGATGCCTCTCCTCTTGACCAGCAGCTCCACGTGCCCCTGCTGCTGGGGGGCAGCAGACAGTGGTATGGTTTGTATTGTGTCTCAATGTCCTTCTTAAACTGAGGGGCCCAGAACTGGACATGCAAGATGCCTCTCCTCTTGACCAGCTGCTCCATGTGCCCTTGCTGCTGGGGGGCAGCAGACAGTGGTATGGTTTGTATTGTAAGTGTCTCAATGTCCTTCTTAAACTGAGGGGCCCAGAACTGGACATGCAAGATGCCTCTTCTCTTGACCATCAGCTCCATGTGCCCTTGCTGCTGGGGGGCAGCACACAGTGGTATGGTTTGTATTGTAAGTGTCTCAATGTCCTTCTTAAACTGAGGGGCCCAGAACTGGACATGCAAAGATGCCTCTCCTCTTGACCAGCTGCTCCATGTGCCCTTGCTGCTGGGGGGGTCAGCAGACAGTGGTATGGTTTGTATTGTGTCTCAATGTCCTTCTTAAACTGAGGGGCCCAGAACTGGACATGCAAAGATGCCTCTCCTCTTGACCAGCAGCTCCATGTGCCCCTGCTGCTGGGGGCAGCAAACATTGGTAAGGTTTGTATTGTGTCTCAATGTCCTTCTAAACTGAGGGGCCCAGAACTGACATGAAAGATGCCTCTCCTCTTGACCAGCAGCTCCATGTGCCCTTGCTGCTGGGGGGCAGCAGACAGTGGTATGGTTTGTATTGTGTCTCAATGTCCTTCTTAAACTGAGGGGCCCAGAACTGGACATGCAAAGATGCCTCTCCTCTTGACCAGCAGCTCCATGTGCCCTTGCTGCTGGGGGGCAGCAAACATTGGTAAGGTTTGTATTGTGTCTCAATGTCCTTCTTAAACTGAGGGGCCCAGAACTGGACATGCAAGATGCCTCTCCTCTTGACCAGCAGCTCCATGTGCCCTTGCTGCTGGGGGCAGCAGACAGTGGTATGGTTTGTATTGTGTCTCAATGTCCTTCTAAACTGAGGCCCAGAACTGGACATGCCAAAGATGCCTCTCCTCTTGACCAGCTGCTCCATGTGCCCTTGCTGCTGGGGGCAGCAGACGTGGTATGGTTTGTATTGTGTCTCAATGTCCTTCTTAAACTGAGGGGCCCAGAACTGGACATGCAAGATGCCTCTCCTCTTGACCAGCAGCTCCACGTGCCCCTGATGCTGGGGTTTCCTGGCTGTCTTCTCCCCCTTTCCCTGTCAACCCTGCCTTGGGCTGGACTGCCCTGCTGAGAAGGTCTGACAAAGCTCTGGGGTTGGGACACCTGATTTTTCGGCCTATCTTGTTTGCACTTCTTGGGGCGGCTCCAACTCACGCCACGCAGTTACGACGGAGCAACGGTTCCAAGCAGGCTCAAGAAAGGAGGAAAAATGTGATGGCTTCCAGATGAGTGCATTCTACTCCATTTCACATGCCTTTTGGTGCTTAGACTTTCCACCCCACACCCCACCCCTAAACTCTTCCCCCCCCCCCCTTCCATTTATGTAATTAGAATCAAGCAGCAGGAAACTGTTCTTCAGTTGGGAACAAGATGCTCTCCCTTCCCTAGAGGGGGGACCAGGAGCTCTGTCCTCAGGAGATGTTTTGCACTGCATGCAGGGACTGCATCAAAAGGAAGGTTTGAATAGCACAATTAAGCACCCCCACCCCAAAAGAAACCAGCCCCAAATACAGGCATTGTGTGCAGAGGTACAGCTCTTCACACAAACAACAGGCAGGGCAGCTGTGGAAAACAACCTCCTCAAGTTCTTGCCCCATTTCAAGAACAAACAACAGGCAGGGCAGCTGTGGAAAAGAACCTCCTCAAGTTCTTGCCCCATTTCAAGAGCAATGACAACGTTCAGTTCCACTCTTTCAACTCTGCAGCCTTTCCACTCTCACCCACCCCTGGTGATTTCGTGCTCAGCAGCAGGGCATTTTGTCCTGCTCATTGTCCCTCTGGCAGTAAAGGCCAGGGGTGAACTGATGGCAGCAGTGGTACCTCCGAGTTTCAGGGCCAGAAGAATCACTTTATCCCAGGTCACAGCAGATCACACCAAGAGTGAACCCTAGGAAGCTGTCCCTGAGCTAAGGCAGGGCAAATCCTTCCCGAGGAACCCAATGAGGATGGAAGCCCATGTGCCACAGCACTAAGTGAAGGCTCTGTCTGCACCCTGGCAGCTGTTCCAGGCAGTGCTTTTGGCTTACCCAGCTTGGTGCTCTCCTCTCCACTGACCCACTGGCTCCAGACTGCTAGCAATCACAGCACACCCACAGAGAGCTCAATAAAAGCCCTTTCCAAACCACAGAGGAGCTGAGGCTCCAAAGTACATAGCTCAAATTAAACTTGGGGCCAGATAAAAATGATTCAAAATTGGGAAGAAAGCAAAGGGATCCTGTTTCCAGAAGCTGTTTTGACCTGACTGACGAACGCGGGCCGGCAAGGGAGGAGGTGGAAAAACAAGGACATGCTCAAGCAATGGCCCTGGCTGGTATCATGCTTTGACAGCCTCTGAGGCTCCTCTGGCATTAAAGCTGTTTCATTTCACAAGTCCTCGCTCCAGGCAAGCTCTTCAGCTTCTGTTGACTCTGGGCACAGCTCAACAGGTTTCTTCAGCGTGTGAGACCCAGGAGGATGGAGGATGAGGGGGGGGGGTGGTGCAGGCACCCAGGCCCAAGCTCGGGGCTGCCGCTCACAAGGCAGCTTCTCCAGCTCTCTGAAGGCTGCCCCTCAGCCCAACCCTTTCCTTTGTTGGCATGGTTTGAAAAAACAAACATTGCACAACTTGTTTTCCATTGTGTTTTCCTTTCTGGGGAGGGATTCTTTTGTCCCTCTTCCATCTGCCAGCTCTCCCCATGCGGCGGAGCAGGGCTCTCCGTGACGCTCCGAATCGAGCCGGAGCATTCCCTTTCTGCCTCAGGAGATGTGCACTTACAGCCTGGCCTGCACTGACAGCACGCAGCAAGCATGGGACAAAGCTAAAACAGGGCCCTGGAGAGCCAGCTCAATAGCTAGACAATTGTGCTGAGCAAAGAAGTGCATGAAGAGAAGCCTTTGAGGCAGGAGAAGAGCAGCAGGCAACGTGCCAACAAGTAATTGCATGGGCAGGGGCAAATGCAAGCAGGCAGAAGGATTTGGCCCAGTGGCTTGCCAAGGTAATAAAGACCTCTGTGACCCATTCAAGAGCAAGCTGGGAGCCAGAGGCTGTGTTTAACTCACCCCACTCCAGAGAGGAAGTTCCACACACTTGGGTCGCTCCGTGACTCAGAGCTACAAGAGACAGCACTGGCTCCCTGCATCAGTCACAGGGTCAGGGGCTGCCCTCTTGGACTCTGCCTCTTTGCAGAGGCCAAAGCTCCCCCTTTGAAAGGGCAACTGTACAAACAGGACACAGGAGTATTTACATCCCTCTCCAAACAGCGGCACAAGCAGCAGGGGGCTAGTGGGTGATTTATGAGGTGGGAATGCTTCTTTGAACTGAACCTCAGCTGAGGGGTGCCTTTCCAGGGGGGAGAGGAACATACCACGGCTGTCTCTGCTGAAGAGCTCCCCCAGTGCCTTTAAGCCAGGTGGTCACAGCTGCTAGGTACTCAGAACGGAGCCCTCTCCTTCCATTCTCTCTCTCTCTCACTCACACACAAAGCCAAGACACCAGGGAAGGCCATTTGCTTTTATTGATTTCCCAGAAGAGCTCTTCCTTGCACTTTCCAGACATGATACAAAACAAGCAACAGAACTTTTGTTTCCTGTACAGAAACAGTTTGCTGCTGGGAGTATAAAGAGTTACTGGTGAGCGTTACTGAAGAATGTTGGCTGATTCCAGGGCAGCTTCAGTATTCCTGAGGAATAATCATTGATTTCTCCTTCCTTCCCACTGGGATAGGCTCAGTCATTAGTCACTGTTCCTGAAAGCAAGAAGCTTAGATTATTAAAAAGCCATTTGGGCTCCTTACAAGGAAGGTGCTGCACGATTTAAAACAAAGCCACTTAAGCTCTGTAAGGCTGCCAGGGGCAGGTTAACGTTTCCAGCCCCTGCTTAGGCCTGGAGAAGTCAAGCAGCTCGTTTCACAGCACCTTTTCATCCACAAACCCTCCTCTTCTGACACAACTGGGGGCTTCAAAACACCCCAACCCTCAACATTGTTGTTATTACCCAGCTGGGGGCAGGAGTTGAGCTGTTAGAGGGCAG
>JAAWVA010000038.1:183948-385775 GCA_015227895.2 Colaptes auratus | reverse complement strand
CTCCCCTGGTGCAACTTAAGGCCATTCCCCATGTCCTACCCCTTGTTACCTGGGAGAAGAGGCTGGTCCCCACCTGGCTCCAAGCTCCTTTCAGGCCCTGAATTATCAGCAGAGAGCCTGGGATCAGCTGCTAGAGGATTCTTCAGTCCAAGTGCCTGTGCTCCACCTGGGAGTGTCTGGGTGAAATCAAGTGAGCTTGTGACACACATGGCTCTGTATCAGATGACCTAACTTGCTGGCCACAAATTCTCTTGCATTTCCAAGGCCCCAAAGGTGGATTGCATGGTCCCTGGTCTCTTTCCCACGCCTGAACCTGGTGTGAAGAGGTGCAGCTTGAAGAGGTCTCTGGCATGGTTCTTGGATAGAAGACCAACCTGATCTCCTTCTATGATCAGGTGACTGCCTGGTGGCTGTGGGGCAGGCTGTGGATGTGGTCTACCTGGACCTCAGCAAGGCCTTTGACACTGTCCCCCACAGCAAGCTCCTGGCCAAGCTGGCAGCCCCTGGCTTGGACAGCAGCACTCTGAGCTGGGTGAGGAACTGGCTGGAGGCTGAGCCCAGAGAGTGGTGGTGAATGGTGCCACAGCCAGCTGGCAGCCAGGCACCAGTGGTGTGCCCCAAGGATCAGTGCTGGGCCCCATCCTGTTCAATATCCTTATTGATGATCTGGGTGAGGGCATTGAGTCCATCAGCAGTAAATTTGCGGACGACACCAAGCTGGGGGCAGGAGTTGATCTGCTGGAGGGCAGAGAGGCTTTGCAGAGGGACCTGGACAGGCTGGACAGATGGGCAGAGGCCAAGGGCAGGAGATTGAACACATCCAAGTGCCAGGTGCTGCACATTGGCCACAGCAACCCCAGGCAGTGCTACAGGCTGGGGGCAGAGTGGCTGAGAGCAGCCAGGCAGAGAGGGACCTGGGGGTGCTGGTTGATGGGAGGCTGAACATGAGCCTGCAGTGTGCCCAGGGGGCCAAGAGGGCCAATGGCATCCTGGCCTGCAGCAGGAAGAGTGTGGCCAGCAGGAGCAGGGAGGTCATTCTGCCCCTGTACACAGCACTGCTCAGGCCACACCTTGAGTCCTGTGTCCAGTTCTGGGCCCCTCAGTTCAGGAAGGAGGTTGACTTGCTGGAAGGTGTCCAGAGAAGGGCAACAAAGTTGGTGAGGGGTTTGGAACACAGCCCTGTGAGGAGAGGCTGAGGGAGCTGGGGTTGCTTAGCCTGGAGAAGAGGAGACTCAGGGGTGACCTTATTGCTCTCTACAACTACCTGAAGGGAGGTTGTAGCCAGGCAGAGGTTGGCCTCTTTTCACAGGCACCCAGCACCAGAACAAGAGGACACAGCCTCAGGCTGCGCCAGGGGAGGTTTAGACTGGATGTTAGGAGGAAGTTCTATACAGAGAGAGTGATTGCCCATTGGGATGTGCTGCCCAGGGAGGTGGTGGAGTCACCATCATTGGAGGTATTCAGGAGGAGACTTGCTGGGGTGCTGGGTGCCATGATCTAGTTGTTTGGGTGGGTTGGACTGGTTGATAGGTTGGACAGGATGATCTTGAAGGTCTCTTCCAACCTGGATTTATTGTATTGTATTGTATTGTATTGTATTGTATTGTATTGTATTGTATTGACAGCCTCTTTCCATGCTGATCACCACTGATCATCACATTCTTCCAGCTCCTCCCTTCTGTTTGCCTTGAGTTTCTTGGAGGGGATGGCTGATGGTGTGTGCTGCCCCCACTCTTTTTCTGGGCACAGGGCCCAGCTTTGGTTCAGTTTCCTCTGAAGATGAGCTGGGTTTGTAGACAAAGTGCCAAGCATTGGGGCATTTCATGTCTGAATGAATGCATCTGTCACAGAATCACAGAAGGGGTTGGGTTGGAAGGGACCTTGAAGATCAGCCAGTTCCAACCCCCTGCCATGGGCAGGGACACCTCCCACCAGCCCAGCTTGCTCAAGGCCTCATCCAGCCTGGCCTTGAACACCTCCAGGGAGAGGGCAACACCTCCAGGGAGGGGGGGATCCATCTTTGGGCAATGGGTGGAAGCCTGGGGCTGGCACTGCGAGAGTGTTTGTGGGCTGGGACTGGAGGTGCACTGGAAGTTCTGGATGGAAGCCCCCCCAAGTCCTGCTGCCTGCAGCATGTCAGACAGGACAGAGAAAGCAAACTCACTGAGTTCTTTTAAGGCCTGAGATGCAATTCCCTTAAATCATTGGGAGCATCCTAGTGGGGGACAGGCTCGTGGGAGGCTCTGGTTGACTATCTGCTAAGTTGTGGATTTTATATCCATATTAGGTAGAAACAGAGGTGGGCTGGCAGATAGAGAGAAGGTCATTGTGACTCTGAGCACAGGATGAGCCTGCACTTCTCTGCCTGAGGCTCTGGTGTTAACTCTTGTCATACAGGGGAGCAGCCACTGAGGCAACCCCTGCTACCAAAACTGAAAGCAGAACGGTGAAGGATTGGTCCAGAAGGCTGCTGAGGAGTCACACAAGTCCTGTGAAGAGAGGCTAAAGGAGCTGAGTTTGTTCAGCCTGAAGAAAAGGAGGCTGAGAGGAGCCCTCATGGCTCTCTACAACTCCCTGAAAAGGAGGTTGGAGGCAGGGGGGGGTTGGTCTCTTCTCCCGAGGAACAAGTGATAGGACAAGAGAAAAGGGCCTCAAGGGGAGCTTCAAGTTGTCCACGAGGAACAATTTCTTCCCTGAAAGGGTTGGCTAGCCCTGGAAGAGGCTGCCCATGGAAGTGGCTGACTCCCCATCCCTGGAGGGATTTAAAAGCCATGTAGGTGTGGTGCTGAGGGACAGGGCCCAGCAGTGGGCTTGGTAGTGTTGGGTTAATGCTTGGACCTGGCAAACTTAAAGGTCTTTTCCAGCCTAAATAATTCTATGGTTCCATCTTGCCCTTGTTTCTAACACTCACCTTGACCTTGCTTCAGACACTCACCTTGACCTTGTTTCCCTCACCTTGATCTTGTTTCCAACACTCACCTTGACCTTGTTTCCAGCACTCACCTTGACCTTGCTTCAGACACTCACCTTGACCTTGTTTCCAACACTCACCTTGACCTTGTTTCAAACACTCACCTTGACCTTGTTTCCAACACTCACCTTGACCTTGCTTCAGACACTCACCTTGACCTTGTTTCCCTCACCTTGATCTTGTTTCCAACACTCACCTTGACCTTGCTTCAGACACTCACCTTGACCTTGTTTCCCTCACCTTGATCTTGTTTCCAACACTCACCTTGACCTTGTTTCCAGCACTCACCTTGACCTTGCTTCAGACACTCACCTTGACCTTGTTTCCAACACTCACCTTGACCTTGTTTCAAACACTCACCTTGACCTTGTTTCCAACACTCACCTTGACCTTGCTTCAGACGCTCACCTTGACCTTGTTTCCAACACTCACCTTGACCTTGTTTCCAACACTCACCTTGACCTTGTTTCAAACACTCACCTTGACCTTGCTTCAGACTCTCACCTTGACCTTGCTTCAGACGCTCACCTTGACCTTGTTTCACTCACCTTGACCTTGCTTCAGACGCTCACCTTGACCTTGTTTCAAACACTCACCTTGACCTTGTTTCACTCACCTTGACCTTGTTTCTAACACTCACCTTGACCTTGCTTCAGACACTCACCTTGACCTTGTTTCCCTCACCTTGACCTTGTTTCCAACACTCACCTTGACCTTGCTTCATTCACCTTGACCTTGCTTCAAACACTCACCTTGACCTTGCTTCAAACACTCACCTTGCCCTTGCTTCAGACACTCACCTTGGCCTTGCTTCAGACACTCACCTTGACTTTGTTTCCATCACTCACCTTGACCTTGCTTCACTCACCTTGACCTTGCTTCAGACACTCACCTTGACCTTGTTTCTAACACTCACCTTGACCTTGCTTCAGACACTCACCTTGACCTTGTTTCCAACACTCACCTTGTTTCCAACACTCACCTTGACCTTGCTTCACTCACCTTGACCTTGCTTCACTCACCTTGACCTTGTTTCCAACACTCACCTTGACCTTGTTTCCAACACTCACCTTGATCCTTGTCCTTCCAGCAACAGCAGAAGCCAAAGCACTTTGCAGCCTGCAGAGTGTGGCTGAATCCAGCCCAGACAGGCAGGCAGCTGCTGCATCCCAGAACTGGCTGACTGTCCAGGGCCAGATTTTACCTGGCACTGAAGCAGGTCTTGAAGCCATTGCAGCAAGTGGAGAGGGCATCACCACTTCCCTTTTCCAGGGGAGAAAGCTGAGCTGTCAGTCACAGCTGGAGTCCTAAATCCTCAGGAAACTCAGGGCTCATGGGATTAGTAATGATTTTGGGTTAAGCTGTTAGTCACTGCTAACAACTTCAAGTGCAATAAGGAAGCTGGGGAGGAAGAATACCCTTGAAAAGTTCTTAAACCTTCCCCCCCACCCCACCCCCCAGCTTTTCCATACCACAGAGATTTATGAACTGAATTTGAACTGATAAGGACATGACCTTTTCCAGGAAGGGCCACACACTCCTAACCCCGAGCTTGGAGCCTTTACAAGCACTACCAGGAAAGCCTGGAGATGAAGAGTGATTTATTAGCCACCAACAACTTTCTCAGCATCTTTATAAGCTCCAGGAGGTTGGTATCCACCACCACGAGGAACATCCAGCCCTTAATAGCTAGTGGGGCTGTACAGCTAAGTGCTGACAGCCAGAAGTCACAAGAGAAACAGTGATCCACAGCTGAATTTCCATAAACTGTGTTCCCATTTAGCTGCAGCCTCACTGAAGCCTTTCACTGTGGGTGGGCTATAGGCTGGACTCTCAGAGCAGTTAAAACACAGCCTGCATTGCACACAGCTGCCTACAGGAGCTGGCCTGCCAAAAGCTGCACCAGTGCCATTCACAAAGGCAGGGACGAGGGGGAGAAGGTTTGTTTCTTGCTGCTGGGATGTGTGCAGGGGGAAAGCAGGCAGCTCAGGGCAAAAGGAAAGCTCAGCGGTGCCTCAGCGGTTCGAAATGCTGCTGTGAAATGGGGGTTAGCCTGGGGGGGGGGACACACACACACTGCTCAGGTGCTCCTCAGCTCTGCCACTGCCCCTCTCCCTTCTGCAGCATCAGAGCTGGACTTTGAAGATCACTACCACAGCCACCACAGCCCCTTTCATTGAATCATTAAGGATGGAAAAGACCTCTGAGACCATCCAGTCCCCGACTCCTGCGCCCACTGCTTGCACTTGCAAGCAAGCAGCTGGGGGATTTCTTTTGCTTTGCTCCAAAACCTCAGAGGGAACCCCAACAGATGTGTCTGGGGAAGCTATTCCTTCTCCTTTGGAGAATCATCAGTGTGAGACACCTCCCGCCAGCCCAGGTTGCTCAAGGCCTCACATCCAGCCTGGCCTTGAACACCTCCAGGGAGGGGGCATCCACAACCTCCCTGGGCAACCTGTCCCAGTGTCTCCTCACCCTCACTGGAAAGAATTTCTTCCTCATCTCCACTCTGAATCTCCCCTCTTCCAGTTTCAATCCATTCCCCCCCCCTTCCTATCACTCCCAGCCCTTGTGAAATGTCCCTCCCCAGCCCTCTCTCCTGGAGCCCCTTCAGGTACTGGAAGACTGCTCAAAGGTTTCCCTGGAGCCTTCTCTTCTCCAGCTGAACAGCCCCAACTCTCTCAGCCTTCTGGACTGCCCCAGACTATGAAGTGTGCAGCCTTCCCTGAGCCTCCATCACCTGTAGAGTGGGGAAAAAACAAAGCAGTCAGAAATGCTTGGCTGATGGAGTCAGTAGCTCAAGACTCAAAAGTCCCAGCTGCACGCCACCTTCCCTCCGAGCCTCACCACTGACCTTGCCTTACAGCTTCCCCCATCTTTACAATGGGAACTGCAAACCTTGCCCCTTCCCTCAGTCCCATCTGTTCAGCTTGTAAAGTCTCCAGGGCAGGGACTGGTTTTTATTTGTGTGCACAGCACCACATACAGCAAGGTCCTGATCTTGGCTGAGGCCCCTCGGCACGAGTGGAGCACAAAGAAATGAGAGCATGGGGAGCAAACACCAGCAGCTCCCCTCAGCAAGAGGAAAGCAGCCTGAGAGGGTTTTAGTGCTGCAGTCTCTGCTTCTCTGTCACTTGTTTACTCTTCTCAAGGCTTCAGCAGAGCTCTCATCAAGCTGTTCAAAGAGTCAGGTTCGTGGCCACACGGAGGGAGTTGTGCAAGGTTCAAACCCAGTTCTGTTCAGCAAACAGCTTCTTCTTGTTTCTCCCTCCACTGGAGTCATGGAATCACAGAATGGGGTTGGGTTGGAAGGGGCCTTCAAGATCATCCAGGTCCAACCCCCCTGCCATAGGCAGGGACCCTCCCACCAGCCCAGGTTGCTCAAGGCTTCATCCAGCCTGGCCTTGAGCACCTCCAGGGAGAAGGCAGCCACAGCCTCCCTGGGCAACCTGTGCCAGGCTCTCCCCACTCTCACTGGAAAGAATTTCTTCCTAATGTCCAGTCCCAATCTCCCCTCTTCCAGCTTCAATCCATTCCTCCTCATCCTATTCCAACAAGCCCTTGTCAAAATTCCCTCCCCAGCTCTCCTGCAGGTTCCCTTCCTATACTGGAAGGCTGCTCTAAGGTCTCCCTGGAGCCTTCTCTTCTCAACTCTCTCAGCCTGTCCCCACAGAGGAGGTTCTTCAGCCCTCTGAACATCTTTGTGACTTCCTCTTAGAACCACAGAACCAACCTCAGAGATCATCAAGTCCAACCTATTACCTAACACCTCCTGACAGCTAAACCACGGCTCCAAGTGCCACTTCCAATCCCTTTTTGAGCACCTCCAGGGACGGGGACTCCACCACCTCCCTGGGCAGCACATTCCAATGGCCAATTCCTCTTGCTGGGAAGAACTTTCTCCTCACCTCCAGCCTAAACATCCCCTGGGGCAGCTTGAGACTGTGTCCTCTTGTTCTGGTGCTGGCTGCCTGCCTGGGAGAAGAGACCAACCCCCAGCTGGCTCCAACCTCCCTGCAGGGAGTTGCAGAGAGCAAGAAGGTCTCCCCTGAGCCTCCTCTTCTGCAGGCTAAGCAAGCCCAGCTCCCTCAGCCTCTCCTCACAGGGCTGTGCTCCAGACCCCTCCCCAGCTTTCTTGCCCTTCTCTGGACACCTTCAAGCATCTCAATGTCCTTCTTAAACTTAGGGGCCAGAACTGGACATGCAAGATGCCTCTCCTCTTGACCATCAGCTCCATGTGCCCTTGCTGCTGGGGGGCAGCAAACAGTGGTATGGTTTGTATTGTAGGTGTCTCAATGTCCTTCTTAAACTGAGGGGCCAGAACTGGACATGCAAGATGCCTCTCCTCTTGACCAGCAGCTCCATGTGCCCTTGCTGCTGGGGTGCAGCAGACAGTGGTATGGTTTGTATTGTGTCTCAATGTCCTTCTTAAACTGAGGGGCCAGAACTGGACATGCAAAGATGCCTCTCCTCTTGACCAGCAGCTCCACGTGCCCTTGCTGCTGGGGGGCAGCAGACAGTGGTATGGTTTGTATTGTGTCTCAATGTCCTTCTTAAACTGAGGGGCCAGAACTGGACATGCAAAGATGCCTCTCCTCTTGACCAGCAGCTCCACGTGCCCCTGCTGCTGGGGGGCAGCAGACAGTGGTATGGTTTGTATTGTGTCTCAATGTCCTTCTTAAACTGAGGGGCCAGAACTGGACATGCAATGATGCCTCTCCTCTTGACCAGCAGCTCCACGTGCCCTTGCTGCTGGGGGCAGCAGACAGTGGTATGGTTTGTATTGTGTCTCAATGTCCTTCTTAAACTGAGGGGCCCAGAACTGGACATGCAAGATGCCTCTCCTCTTGACCAGCAGCTCCACGTGCCCCTGCTGCTGGGGTTTCCTGGCTGTCTTCTCCCCCTTTCCCTGTCAACCCTGCCTTGGGCTGGACTGCCCTGCTGAGTAGGTCTGACAAAGCCCTGGGGTTGGGACACCTGATTTTTCGGCCTATCTTGTTTGCACTTCTTGGGGCCGCTCCAACTCACGCCACGCAGTTACGACGGAGCAACGGTTCCAGCAGGCTCAAGAAAGGAGGAAAAATGTGATGGCTTCCAGATGAGTGCATTCTACTCCATTTCACATGCCTTTTGGTGCTTAGACTTTCCACCCCACACCCCACCCCTAACTCTTCCCCCCCCCCCCCTTCCATTTATGTAATTAGAAATCAAGCAGCAGGAAACTGTTCTTCAGTTGGGAACAAGATGCTCTCCCTTCCCCTAGAGGGGGGACCAGGAGCTCTGTCCTCAGGAGATGTTTTGCACTGCATGCAGGGACTGCATCAAAAGGAAGGTTTGAATAGCACAATTAAGCACCCCCCCCCCCCAAAAAAAAGAGCCCAGCCCCAAATACAGGCATTGTGTGCAGAGGTACAGCTCTTCACACAAACAACAGGCAGGGCAGCTGTGGAAAACAACCTCCTCAAGTTCTTGCCCCATTTCAAGAACAAACAACAGGCAGGGCAGCTGTGGAAAACAACCTCCTCAAGTTCTTGCCCCATTTCAAGAGCAATGACAACGTTCAGTTCCACTCTCTCAACTCTGCAGCCTTTCCACTCTCGCCCACCCCTGGTGGATTTCATGCTCAGCAGCAAGGGCATTTGTCCTGCTCATTGTCCCTCTGGCAGTAAAAGGCCAGGGGGTGAACTGATGGCAGCAGTGGTACCTCCGAGTTTCAAGGCCAGAAGAATCACTTTATCCCAGGTCACAGCAGATCACACCAAGAGTGAACCCTAGGAAGTTGTCCCTGAGCTAAGGCAGGGCAAATCCTTCCCGAGGAACCCAATGAGGATGGAAGCCCAAGTGCCACAGCACTAAGTGAAGGCTCTGTCTGCACCCTGGCAGCTGTTCCAGGCAGTGCTTTTGGCTTACCCAGCTTGGTGCTCTCCTCTCCAGCTGAACCCACTGGCTCACCAGACTGCTAGCAATCACAGCACACCCACAGAGAGCTCAATAAAAGCCCTTTCCAAACCACAGAGGAGCTGAGGCTCCAAAGTACATAGCTCAAATTAAAACTTGGGGCCAGATAAAATGATTCAAAATTGGGAAGAAAGCAAAGGGATCCTGTTTCCAAGAAGCTGTTTTGACCTGACTGACGAACACGGGCCGGCAAGGGAGGAGGTGGAAAAACAAGGACATGCTCAAGCAATGGCCCTGGCTGGTATCATGCTTTGACAGCCTCTGAGGCTCCTCTGGCATTAAACCTGTTTCATTTCACAAGTCCCTCGCTCCAGGCAAGCTCTTCAGCTTCTGTTGACTCTGGGCACAGCTCAACAGGTTTCTTCAGCGTGTGAGACCCAGGAGGATGGAGGATGAGGGTGGGGGGTGGGTGCAGGCTGCTGCGGCACCCAGGCCCAAGCTCGGGGCTGCCGCTCACAAGGCAGCCTCTCCAGCTCTCTGAAGGCTGCCCCTCAGCCCATCCCTTTCCTTTGTTGGCATGGTTTGAAAAAACAAACATTGCACAACTTGTTTTCCATTGTGTTTTCCTTTCTGGGGAGGGATTCTTTTGTCCCTCTTCCATCTGCCAGCTCTCCCCACGCGGCGGAGCAGGGCTCTCCGTGACGCTCCGAATCGAGCCGGAGCATTCCCTTTCTGCCTCAGGAGATGTGCACTTACAGCCTGGGCTGCACTGACAGCACGCAGCAAGCATGGGACAAAGCTAAAACAGGGCCCTGGAGAGCCAGCTCAATAGCTAGACAATTGTGCTGAGCAAAGAAGTGGTTGAAGAGAAGCCTTTGAGGCAGGAGAAGAGCAGCAGGCAACGTGCCAACAAGTAATTGCATGGGCAGGGGCAAATGCAAGCAGGCAGAAGGATTTGGCCCAGTGACTTGCCAAGGTAATAAAGACCTCTGTGACCCATTCAAGAGGCAAGCTGGGAGCCAGAGGCTGTGTTTAACTCACCCACTCCAGAGAGGAAGTTCCACACTTGGGTCGCTCCGTGACTCAGAGCTACAAGAGACAGCACTGGCTCCCTGCATCAGTCACAGGGTCAGGGGCTGCCCTCTTGGACTCTGCCTCTTTGCAGAGGCCAAAGCTCCCCCTTTGAAAGGGCAACTGTACAAACAGGACACAGGAGTATTTACATCCCTCTCCAAACAGCGGCACAAGCAGCAGGGGGCTAGTGGGTGATTTATGAGGTGGGAATGCTTCTTTGAACTGAACCTCAGCTGAGGGGTGCCTTTCCAGGGGGGAGAGGAACATACCACGGCTGTCTCTGCTGAAGAGCTTCCCCCAGTGCCTTTAGCCAGGTGGTCACAGCTGCTAGGTACTCAGAACGGAGCCCTCTCCTTCCATTCTCTCTCTCTCTCTCACTCACACACAAAGCCAAGACACCAGGGAAGGCCATTTTGCTTTTATTGATTTCCCAGAAGAGCTCTTCCTTGCACTTTCCAGACATGATACAAAACAAGCAACAGAACTTTTGTTTCCTGTACAGAAACAGTTTGCTGCTGGGAGTATAAAGAGTTACTGGTGAGCGTTACTGAAGAATGTTGGCTGATTCCAGGGCAGCTTCAGTATTCCTGAGGAATAATCATTGATTTCTCCTTCCTTCCCACTGGGATAGGCTCAGTCATTAGTCACTGTTCCTGTAAAGCAAGAAGGCTTAGATTATTAAAAAGCCATTTGGGCTCCTTACAAGGAAGGTGCTGCACGATGTAAAACAAAGCCACTTAAGCTCTGTAAGGCTGCCAGGGGGCAGGTTAACGTTTCCAGCCCCTGCTTAGGCCTGGAGAAGTCAAGCAGCTCGTTTCACAGCACCTTTTCATCCACAGAACCCTCCTCTTCTGACACAACTGGGGGGCTTCAAAACACCCCAACCCTCAACATTGTTGTTATGACACCAAGCTGGGGGCAGGAGTTGAGCTGTTAGAGGGCAGGAGAGCTCTGCAGAGGGACCTTGCCAGGCTGCAGAGATGGGCAAAGGCCAAGGGCAGGAGATTGAACACAGCCAAGTGCCAGGGGCTGCACATTGGCCACAGCAACCCCAGGCAGTGCTACAGGCTGAGTGCAGCCAGGCAGAGAGGGACCTGGGGGTAGTGGGTGACAGCAGCTGAACAGGAACCAGCAGTGTGCCCAGGGGGCCAAGAAGGCCAAGGGCAGCCTGGCCTGCAGCAGGAAGAGTGTGGCCAGCAGGAGCAGGGAAGTCATTGTGCCCTGTGCTCAGCACTGCTGAGGCCACACCTGGAGTCCTGTGTCCAGCTCTGGGCTCCTCAGTTTAAGAAGGACACTGAGACACTAGAAGGTGTCCAGAGAAGGGCAAGAAAGCTGGGGAGGGGTCTGGAGCACAGCCCTGGGAGGAGAGGCTGAGGGAGCTGGGGCTTGCTGAGCCTGCAGAAGAGGAGGCTCAGGGAAGACCATATTGCTCTCTGCAACTACCACAAAGGAGGCTGTAGCCAGGTGGGAGTTGGTCTCTTCTCCCAGGCACCCAGCACTAGAACAAGAGGACACAGTCTCAAGCTGTGCCAGGGGAGTGTTGTGAAGAGGAAAGAAGTTCTTCATAGAAAGGGAGATTGGCCCTTGGGATGTGCTGCCCAGGGAGGTGGTGGAGTCCCCATCCCTGGAGGTGTTCAAGAGGGGCTTGGATGTGGCCCTTGGTGCCATGGTTTAGTTGATCAGATGGTGTAGGGTGAGAGGTTGGACTTGCTGAGCTTTGAGGTCTTTTCCAACCTGGGTAATTCTATTCTATTTTATTGAGAGCTCCATTTTGCTAAGGAGCTTCTCTGGAGTGTAGCTAGCCCAGGATTTTCTAGGAAACAAACCAGATGAGTGATAATGCAACAATATTTTCCATGCTCCCAACCAGGAGAAATGAAATAATTTTGTTGTAATAACCCAGGAGCCATTCCCCATGACATGACATTTGGGAGAGAATTATACTGACATTAACCCTCAGATGGCTTCATTGGGCCTCTTCCTCCTCTCAGCCTCTTTGTGCCAGAGCAAGCTCCTGGAGACAGAGCACTGGAAACTATTTGCCTAGGCCTGTGCCACGCAGGCAGCTGTGCTGCTTCTGCCAAGTGTCCTTTCAATTACCTCATGCTGCCAAGGACCACACTTGCTCCAGAGCACAGATCAGGCCTTAACCCAAACAAGGGGGAGAGAGTGGCTGAGAGCAGCCAGGCAGAAAGGAATCTGGGGGTACTGGTGGACAGCAGCTGAACAGGAGCCAGCAGTGTGCCTAGGGGGCCAAGAAGGCCAAGGGCAGCCTGGCCTGCAGCAGGAAGAGTGTGGCCAGCAGGAGCAGGGAGGTCATTGTGCCCTGTGCTCAGCACTGGTTAGGCCACACCTGGAGGCCTGTGTCCAGTTCTGGGCTCCTCAGGTTAGGAAAGATGTTGAGGTGCTGGAAGGTGTCCAGAGAAGGGCAACAGAGCTGGGGAGGGGTCTGGAGCACAGCCCTGGGAGGAGAGGCTGAGGGAGCTGGGCTTGCTTAGCCTGCAGAAGAGGAGGCTCAGGGGAGACCTTCTTGCTCTCTGCAACTCCCTGAAAGGAGGCTGCAGACAGGTGGGGGTTGGTCTCTTCTCCCAGGCAATCAGCCCCAGAACAAGAGGTCACAGTCTCCAGCTGTGCCAGGGGAGGTTTAGGCTGGAGGTGAGGAGAAAGTTCTTCCCAGCAAGAGAGATTGGCCCTTGGGATGTGCCGCCCAGGGAGGTGGTGGAGTCCCCATCCCTGGAGGTGTTCAAGAGGGGCTTGGATGTGGCACTCAGAGCCATGGCTTAGTTGTCAGGAGGTGCTGGGTAATAGGTTGGACTTGATGATCTTTGAGGTTTTTTCCAACCTGGTTTATTCTATGGTTCTGTGCAAATCCTTTAACTAGGCAGTTTTCAGTTGCTCACCATCCCTAGTCTAACAAGCATCCCTGAATGAGTCATGCTTCCTTAGAACATGTGAGTGAGGCCTTTGCTATCCACAGACAGGGCATCCCAGAGCCTATTCTGGGCATAAATGGGAGGAATCCCCCCAGGGTGGTGTGGGAAGCCAACATGTTCTGGTGTTAACAAATCCAGCCAGGAAGAGTCACACAGAGACTTTGGATTCTGGGCTGTAGCTGGCAGTGCTGTTACCAGCTGCATCTCAGTCACAGTTTCTCTATCTTGCTCTCCAAAGTACTCAATGCTGAAGTTGTTCTTGTTCCCCTTTCTGAACAGGCAGCTTAAGGTAGCATTTGTAACAAGGTACTGGAGCACCTCCTCTAGAGGGACAGGCTGGAGAGTTGGGGCTGTTCAGCCTGGAGAAGAGAAGGCTCTAGGAGACTTTAGAGCAGCCTTCCAGTACCTGAAGGGACTACAGGAGAGCTGGGGAGGGACTTTTGTCAAGGGCTTGTTGTGAGAGGATGAGAAGGAATGGCTTTGAGCTCGAGGAGGGGAGATTGAGATTAGAGATGAATAGCAAATTCTTCCCAGTGAGGGTGGGGAGGCACTGGCACAGGTT
Source organism: Colaptes auratus (assembly GCA_015227895.2). NCBI lineage: Eukaryota > Metazoa > Chordata > Aves > Piciformes > Picidae > Colaptes > Colaptes auratus. The sequence continues at coordinate 372,337 of JAAWVA010000038.1, read as the reverse complement.
GTCCAGGGAGGCTGTGGCTGTCCCCTCCCTGGAGGTGTTCAAGGCCAGGCTGGATGAGGCCTTGAGCAAGCTGGGCTGGTGGGAGGTGTCCCTGCCTATGGCAGCAGGGCTGGAACTAGATGACCTTGAAGGTCCCTCCCAACCCAAACCATTCTATGGGTCTGTAAGGTACAGCTGGTAGGGCTGCAGAAGGGTGGCAAAAGTGCATCTGCCAGCATGGACTCCTCTGACAGCTCTAGAAAGCCTAATACCACCTTCAAGTCTCCTCCACCAGGCAGATGAGCAATGCAGGAGCAGTTTCTGCATTCTGTGTACTTGCTATGGAAAGCTCCTGGCAAAACAATTTCTCTCAGTGCTTCCTGAAGTGCTAAATTAACTGGAAATAGTGTCCTGCTGGATGCTTCTCCAGCAGCACCACTGCAATGCTTTGAGCAGTGCCTGGCTCTGTGGATCCCAACCACACAGAGTCCTTCTGTTTAATCCAGGTGCCACAATAATTAAATTACCATCAGAAGAGGCCCCAGATTTTCACATGTGAGTACAGAAAATCCTAATGGAGCCAGTTTGAGGACTTCAGCTTGGGAGCAGATGGTTCCTGCTAATTAATTTGCTCTTAAACACTCTATTCCAGCATGGTCAGAGAGGACACTGAGCTCCTTTCAATTGTCCTCTTCAAAACTGAAGTGCACAGTTTCTTCAGACTAATGATGGCTTTACCACCCAGCCCAACAAGCCACAAGACTTAAAAGTGATTGTTAAAAACACAAACCCCACCCAACAGCAGCAGCAACAACAACAAAAAAATCCCCACAGAAGATCAGAGCTCTGCTTCCACAGGCAGATCAATCTGACACACCTCAACTGACTTCTTTCTTCTCGTTCTGCCCCTGTGCTCAGCACTGCTTAGGCCACACCTGGAGTCCTGTGTCCAGTTCTGGGCTCCTCAGTTTAAGAAGGACATTGAGAGACTGGAAGGTGTCCAGAGAAGGGCAATGAGGCTGGGGAGGGGTCTGGAGCACAGCCCTGGGAGGAGAGGCTGAGGGAGCTGGGCTTGCTTAGCCTGGAGAAGAGGAGGCTCAGGGGAGACCTTCTTGCTCTCTGCAACTCCCTGCAGGGAGGTTGGAGCCAGGTGGGGGTTGGTCTCTTCTCCCAGGCAATCAGCCCCAGAACAAGAGGACAAAGTCTCCAGCTGTGCCAGGAGAGGTTTAGGCTGGAGGTGAGGAGAAAGTTTTTCCCAGCAAGAGGAATTGGCCATTGGGATGTGCTGCCCAGGGAGGTGGTGGAGTCCCTGTCCCTGGAGGTGTTCAAGAGGGGATTGGATGTGGCACTTGGAGCCATGGTTTAGTTGTCAGGAGGTGTTGGGTGAGAGGTTGGACTTGCTGATCTCTGAGGCCTTTTCCAACCTTATTGATTGTATGGTCTCTTTCAAACTCTGAAGACAGAATTTTCTAACATGTTATTTTTTGCTAGACTTGTGTTCAGGCTGCACAACCCCCTGCATCATCTGTTAGAACTAAGTTTGCAGGTTCAACTGTGTCCAGTTGGAGCAGGGGAGATTTAGCTTGGACACCAGGAGGAAGCTCTGCACAATGAGGGTGGTGAGACACTGGAACAGGTTGCCCAGAGATGTGGTTGAGGCCCTATCCCTGGAGACATTCAAGATCAGATTTCAAGTGGCCCTGGGCAGCCTGCTCTAGTTGGAAGTGTTCCTGTGGTCTGAGGAGGCTTGGACAAGATGAAAGCTGGGGAAGGACTTTTTTGAGTGTCAGGTAATGATAGGACTGAGGGGAATGGATCAAAACTAGAAGTGGGGAGATTGAGATTGGATGTTAGGAAGAAGTTGTTGCCCAGGAGGGTGGTGAGAGCCTGGCACAGGTTGCCCAGGGAGGTGGTGGAAGCCTCCTGTCTGGAGGCGTTTGCAGCCAGGCTGGAGGTGGCTGTGAGCAACCTGCTGGAGTGTGAGGTGTCCCTGCCCATGGCAGGGGGGTTGGAACTGGCTGAGCCTTGAGCTCCCTTCCAGCCCTGACAATTCTATGATTTTGGGGGTCCCTTGCAACCCAATGCAATCTGTGACTCTGTAGCAAGTGTATTGTTAAAAACATCTGATGCTCAAGATTTCTGAAGACACCACCTTGGCCTTCAGCAACACAGATGCCTTCTTAACTACTGCTCTGGCAGAGGAATAGCTATTTAAATGGTGTCTAGGTGTACTGCTTAATGCTCACTTGTAGTATCATAGATTCGGAGAAGGGGAGAAGGAGAAGAGGAGAAGGGAGAAGGGGAGAAGGGGAGAAGGGGAGAAGGGGAGAAGGGGAGAAGGGGAGAAGGGGAGAAGGGGAGAAGGGAGAAGGGGAGAAGGGGAGAGGGGAGAAGGGGAGAAGGGGAGAAGGGGAAAGGGGAGAGGGGAGAAGGGGAGAAGGGGAAAAAGGGGAGAAGGGGAGAAGGGGAGAAGGGGAGAAGGGAATAGACCAGGTTGGAAGAGACCTTTGTGATTATCAAGTCCAACCTATCATCCAACACTGTCTAATCAACTAAACTATGGCACCAAGCACCCCATCCAGTCTCTAAGGCTGGAAAAGACCTCAAAGATCATCAAGTCCAACCTGTCACCCAAGACCTCATGACTACTAAACCATGGCTCCAAGAGCCACATCCAATCCCCCTTTGAACACTTCCAGGGACAGGGACTCCACCACCTCCCTGGGCAGCCCATTGCAAAGGCTAACAATTCTGCAATGAAGCAATGAACAGGAACCAGCAGTGATACTTACCTTGACAAATTTCCCATGGAGAAGATATGGAGACTGGAAGTCATGCTGACAATTGGAATAAGCCATTCCTAACCCCATCCCTGACCCAAAGGCAATAGGCCATGTCTTTCCTGGGGTGAGGGGGGGGAAAGCAAACAGAGAGGAGGAGTTAGAAGTCATGAAGAGCTTCTTGTTTCACATTGTTAAATATGCACCAAGAGAGAACAAATCACTGGCAAATGCACATTGGGCATTTTCAAGCCCTGCAAGCCTTAAAAGCAGCTGCACCCCAGATTAGATTGTTTCTGAGCAAGAGTAACAGTGAGCATGACATCAGGTTTGGGATTTAATGGAGGGCACTCTCTGAACTTGAGCTCTTATTGGAAATCTCTGTGTTACCAAAGCACAAATAAAAGCTGATTGAGATCAGTTTTAAAAGCCTGGCAAGGCTGATGTAAACTGGAGGCCAGAGCAGGCCTTTGGCTCAGGGTTTCCTGCAGCTCCAGGATCTGAGTTGAGCACAGCAGGAGCTTTGAGAGATGCTATGTGTAACAAATGTGTTACACAACAGCTAAAGAAAGTCCATTTCAGATGAAGAGAGGTGACCAGTAAATAATGAGGGAACTGGTCTGCCATGCTGATTAAGTTCTGCATGCCTTGGTTTTAAGCTGCACCTACAACTGACTTCAGAAAGGGAGGCAGCCAAGCTCACTGCAGTACTTACTTTTGAAGAAGATGACTGAGAAAACAATTCCTAATCCAAACCCAGCACCTGTAAGAAGAAACACAGTGAGTAAGGGCCAAAATAATGCAAAAGCACAGAATTAATAAGGTTGGACAAAGACCTCAAAGATCATCAAGTCCAACCTGTCACCACAGACCACCTGACTAACTAAACCACGGCTCCAAGGGCCACATCCAATCCCTTTTTGAACACCTCCAGGGATGGGGACTCCACCACCTCCCTGGGCAGCACATTCCAATGGCTAACAACTCTCTCTGGGAAGAACTTTCTCCTCACCTCCAGCCTAAACCTCCCCTGGCACAGCTTGAGACTGTGTCCTCTTTTTCTGCTGCTGGTTGCCTGCCTGGGAAAAGAGACCAACCCCCACCTGGCTACAACCTCCCTTCAGGGAGTTATAGACAGCAGTAAGGTCTCCCCTGAGCCTCCTCTTCTGCAGGCTAAGCAACCCCAGCTCCCTCAGCCTCTCCTCCTAGGGCTTGTGCTCTCCCCAGCCTCCTTTCCCTTCTCTGGACATGTTCAAGTGCCTCAATGTTAGTTCTTGACAGAAATTCCTCGTTCCAACTCAGGAAGATCAGCCCATGTGCTAGTTCAGCACACCAAGAGAGATGGTAGAATCACTGCATCGGTTTGGAGGGCAAAGACCTTTAAGCTCATCCACTCCAACCATTCTCTACCTCTGCCAAGCCCAGGGCTAAACCATGGCCCTCAACAGCTCTGTGGCTCTGAAACACCTCCAGGGATGGGGATTCAGTCACCTCCCTTGGCAGCCTGTCCCACTCTTTGGGAAGCCTCTCAAGGAAGAAGTTTCTTCTGATATCCAACCTAAACCTCCTCTGGTGTAACTTGAGGCCACTTCACAGATTGCATTGGCTTGGAAAGGATCCTCAAAGCTCCTCTTCTCCAACCCCCCTGCAGGCAGCAGGGACACCTCCAACGAGATCAGGCTGCCCAGGGACACATCAAGGCTGATCTTGAAGGTCTCCAGGGCTGGGACCTCAACCACCTCCCTGGGCAGCCTGCTCCAGTGTCTCCCCACCCTCGTTGTGCAGAGCTTCCTCCTCGTGTCCAAGCTGAATCTGCCCTGCTCCGGTTTCAAACCACTGCCTCTGACCCTATCCCTCAGAGGCCCTTCTGAACAGTCCCTCCCCAGCCTGCCTGTAGCTCCCCTTCAGATACTGAAATGCAGCTCTGAGGTCTCCCTGGAGCCTTCTCTCTCTCCAGGCTGACCAACTCCACTTCTTTCAGTCTGCAGGACAGAACTGGGTTCAAGACTAAAGCAAGACTGAAGAGACTCCATTCTCTCAGTCTTTCAGCTGTGGGACTGGGGCTGCCTGGCAGGGGCTGGGTAGTGAAGGGGAAGGCTTTATCCTAGAACTCATTAGCAAACATCTGGGCTCAGCAGATGACCTGGAATGTGCCTGGGCAGGTCCCATTCAGATATTGGTCCTGTTCTTAAACAGCAGTTTGGAAAGAAAGAATTCTTCTTTCATCAGCTAACCAATAAGCAGCAAATCCTGGTGAGAACCCCAACAAGTACATCATCAGAATGATTTGGGAACAAACCAGACCCCAGTCCCAGGGCAAGTTACTGAATTTCTGTCACCATCCACAGTGTGGAATGAAGATTTATTTGGCTCCTTGTCAGCAAATGAGAAACACTTAAATGAAATCCTTTTATTTTTGGTGTGTGTGTGTGTGTCCTTGAGCTTCACATTTTGCAGATGAATATCTCCTTGTGTTTGGTTTATCTCACCACTTTAACTGCTTCAATGTGTGTCCTGAGGGCAGCAAAACTTTGATGCTTTGTGTTACCCTATACCTTGCAAAAGCAAGCTCCAGGCTGCTTATCTTCCACATCCACAACATTCATTATGGAGCAGATTTAAACACATTAAGGAATGAAATGACTTTTCACATCCTTCTACTATATATAGAAATGACTGCAGCAGTTGGGGGGGGGAAGAGGGGGGAAATGTAATTATCCAGCACCATTAAAATAAACTCAGCTGGCATGCTGAAAAATAATTGTGACTTTCCTTGGAAGGTGTGCTTAGGATTCTTTGCAACAAGGCAGCTGCCCAGTAGAGAAAGGCTTAGGGATGCTAGCCAACAGTGGCTGGAGACGAGCCAGCTCATGCCCAGCTGGCCAAGGTGGCCACCAGCATCCTGGCCTGGATCAGCAAGAGCGTGACCAGCAGGAGCAGGGAATGATGGCTACCCTAGACTGGGCATTGGTGAGGCCAACACCTTGAGTCCTGGGTCCAGTTTTGAGCTCCTCACTCCAAGAAAGACATTGAGATGCTGGAGCAGGTCCAGAAAAGGCCAACAAAGCTGGGGAAGGGTCTGGAGAACAGGGCTGGTAAGGAGAACTGAGGGACCTGGGGTTGTTTAGCCTGGAGAACAAGAGGCTGAAGGGAGAACTCAATGCTTTCTCCAACTCCCTGAAAGAAGGCTGGAGCTAGGTGGGAGTTGGTCTCTTCTCCCAAGGAACAAGAAAACGGTTGGACTCAATGATCTTAAAGGTCTATTCCAATCAAAGTGGTTCAATTCCATGAACTCCCGAGGGGCCTGGAGCAGCTCTGTGAGGAGCAAAGGCTGAGAGCCTCTGGGGCTGTTGAGCCTGGAGAAGAGCAGCCCCAGAGGGGAGCTGAGCAATGCTCAGCAAGTGCTAAAGGCTGGGGGGCAAGAGGCTGGGGCCAGACTTTCCTCAGTGGTGCCCAGAAACAGGACAAGGGGCAACAGGAACAAACTGGAACCCAGGAGGTTCCATCTGAACAAGAGGAGAAAGTTGTTTGGTGTGAGGGTGCTGAGCACTGGAGCAGGCTGCCCAGGGAGGTTGTGGAGTCTCCGTCTCTGGAGAGCTTCCAACCCCACCTGGCCATTGTGCTGCTGGGTGAGCTGCTGTGGGTACCCTGCTTTAGCAGGGGGGCTGGACTGGATGAGCTCCAGAGGTCTTTTCCAACACCTTTTTGGTTTGTCTTTTTCACATTGCTAAAGCCAGTGCTCCTTGGTTAAGCCCCTGTTGAACACATTACTGACTGGGTTGTGTCCAGAATAGCACCAAAGAATCCTGGACCTTCCTGGTGTACAGGAGTGGCTTTTTTTCTCTCCTCTTCTTGCTTTCCCCCCTTCCTTTCCTCTTCTTGCTTTCCCCCTTCCTTTCCTCTTCTTGCTTCCCCCCTTCCTTTCCCCTTCTGCTTTCCCCCCTTCCTTTCCCCTTCTTGCTTTCCCCCCTTCCTTTCCCCTTCTTGCTTTCCCCCCTTCCTTTCCCCTCTTGCTTTCCCCCCTTCCTTTCCCCTTCTTGCTTTCCCCCCTTCCTTTCCCCTTCTTGCTTTCCCCCTTCCTTTCCCCTTCTTGCTTTCCCCCCTTCCTTTCCCCTTCTTGCTTTCCCCCCTTCCTTTCCCCTTCTTGCTTTCCCCCCTTCCTTTCCCCTTCTTGCTTTCCCCCCTTCCTTTCCCCTTCTTGCTTTCCCCCCTTCCTTTCCTCTTTCCCACTTCTTGCTTTCCCCTTTGTTTTTTTCCCCCTTCTTCCCCCCCCTTTCTTTCTTTCTTTCCCCCCCTTATCTTTCTTTTTCCCCCTTTTCTTTCTTTCTTTTAAAGTTTCCTTCTGCTTTTAAAACATTTTCCTTGCTAAAAGCACCCTAGTGGTAACATCTACTGAAGCAGAGAGCATTGAAACACTACCTGCTGCACTTGCCAATAAATTAACTAAGACCCTCACATTTTTCATTGAGTCTAAAACCCATCAGACCAGAAATGACCAAACATGATCAAAGCAAACCCTCTCATGCTGACTCTCCTGTTAGGACTTCACCTGTTTACCAAGAGCTGGAAACCAGAGTTGCTCTTTTCATTGCACTACAGCTTTTTCAGTGCTGACAGAGGTAACTAACTGCTTTAGCAGGCCACACTGCAACGTTGGAGCGGCTTACAAAACATGCAGTGCAGGGAGGAACTCTGCCTGCCTGCCAAGTGGTCCTGACATAACTCCCCCAGACAGTTTAGAAAGCATTTCACAGAGGGTCAGGTTTTCACTCTAATAATTTGCACAGCTAAGGGATAAGTCACAGCTCCTCAGATGACTGCTCAGAGCTTGAGGCTTTTTCTGCATTTCAGACAGTAAGAGATAATGCTGCTTGGAGAGCATCTCCTACAAACAGCTAACTACTCACGGCGTGTCACCCACTGGCACTTCTAGGAGGACTGGAAGAGACATCAGGCAGCTCACCCCGGGGTGAGTCCTCCACTCCCCCTCCCCAGGCAGGGCCTTCCTGCTCTACCTTTGCTATGCTACAGCTGCTGTTGGCTCTCTCTGAGTGTTTATGCTATTAGGGATAATGACTATCTGTTAGAATTCATCCAGAGGACAACTGCTTGGCCCTCTGACCCAACTCCCTCGGTCAGGCTTTTCCTCCAACACACAGTTATGGTACCTTGTGCTTTGGGGCTGTTGTGCTGCAGGCCTGAAGAGGACCTTCTGGAGGCAATTTCTATCTGCTCAAACAGCACCAGGCCTGGGTTTGAACTCTCCAGTTCGGGAGGCCAATCACACACTGAGCAATAGTGGTGGCAGAGCAGATCCCCTCTGCCAATCCTGCATCATCTCCATGCAGAGCCTGGCTAGTTTCTAATGTTACTGTGTTTTCCATGTTTCCAGTCAAACCCCCATTCTTCTTACCAGCACGGTGGGGAGGGACATTTTACAAGGGCTTGCAGTGCCAAGACAAGTGGAAATGGCTTTAAGCTGGAAGAGGGGAGATTTAGACTGGATATCAGGAAGCAATTCTTTCCAGTGAGGGTTGTGAGACACCAGAACAGGTTGCCCAGAGAAGCTGTGGATGCCTCATTCCTGGGAGTGTTCAAGGCCTTGAGGTGGATAAGGCCTGGAGCTCCCTGGTCTAGTGGGAGGTGTTCCTGCCCATGGCAAGGGGTTTGGAACGAAATGGTCTTTAAGGTCCCTTCCAACCCAAACCATTCTGTGATTCTATGAAACCTTTTCCTCTCTTGTCTTCAGAAAGGTCTGCCCTAAGCAAGCAGCAGTTATCCTCAATACCTTTCCTTTCCATCTGCTGCCAGAATTCACCATTACCTTGTATTCTCTTCACCTCCTTTAGATGCTCTCTCATGCCCCCATGTGTAAGGCCTCCACTCAGATGCCATTAGTGCTGCTTCATGTTGGCCAGGAGGGAAACTACAGGATACACTTGGAGGTGAAAACTTCCTGTTGTTGCCAGTTTTAGCCTAAGCCTAAATCAGAGCCTAAGTTTTGCTTCATGTTAATACTGAGCACCACCGTTAAGCCTGTCATGCTGGACCACATCTGCTTAGGGAAGACATTTAATTTCTCAGCCCCCCTCATGAAGAACCTCTTTCTGTGGACAATTTGTCACTCATCTTCATTTCATTAGAAAGGATTTGTGGTTATGTGGTCATTTCCTGTATGTCCAGGACCAAGGGGCAACTGAAACCATCTTGTCTTGGGGGAGCCAAGTAACACGTTTCACTTTAATTCTATCTAGAGTTACACCAGAGATAAACAACGGCAGAGCTGCTGATGAGATTCACAGGTTTAAGTTCTCACATGCTCAATTTCCTTTTAAAGAGGCAACACGGTGCTTCAAAGAGCCTCCCACCTGACCAGGGGACACCGGGTCTGCAGCTGTTCCTACTAAAGAGCAGCCACCTCTCGGCCAGGTTTCAACTTGGTAACAATAAAACATGAAAGGTTTCTCTTACAATGAAAACAAAAGGAACAAGGCAAAGCTGAGGGCTTGATCCACGTTTCCCCCCCTCCTTTTCTTGCATGACAGACCCTGTGCAGGAAAAGGCCACAGGAAAGAGTTCAAGACATCTTTCACCTCCTCTTGACAGTTTCAAATGTTTAACTAGAAAACCAGTCGCTTCCACCCTACATCTATCACTTCAGCTTAAGCTCATTTGCAGTCGGTGTCAACAGGGCACAGGATGGCTCTGTGGACGTCTTACTCCTGATTCCCCAGGCAGAGCCACACGGAATTGGTATTAGGCAGAAAGCCCAAGCTCCACAGCTTTTCTTCATCCTGCTTTTTGGCTCCTTCAGCTCCCAAGCAGGACGTCCCAGCCCCTCAAATCAATCTAACACGCAGAGGAGCACGCGCCGCGTGCCCAACAGGACATCATAAAAGTGTCTTGGAGAGAAACACAAATCTTCAGGATGGGCTCCTGCCCTGCAAGAACATCTGGGAAAGGCTTCTTCTAGCAATTCCATCAACAGTCCCTCCAACAGAGATTCTACAGGGCTCTCTCCTAGGCTTCCCAAGTAGCTACGGCTGAAGCAGCTGCCACACCTAGACAAGACTCCTCTTCAATAGCTTGACACCGAAAATGGAAGGATTCAAACATGTTTGTTGGCATCTGGCAAATGTGCTGCTGTTACTATAGCAGCTGGAAGTTTTTACATGACTTAACAGTTTGCTTTTTGCCTCCAGATAATTTCCCTCTGCCATTCCTCACAGGCAAATCCAACCCACAGAGCTTGGCCTCTTCGCCTTTGGATGCTGCTGTTTGATGATTAAAAGAACTCAATGGTCGAAAAATAAAATGAAGGTTAAGTGATGGCTGCTTGTCCTAAGGAAAGAGCAACTGCTCTGTGGGATCATGGAATTGTTTGGGTGGGAAAAGCCCTCTAAGATCATCAAGTCCAACCACCAATCTAAGGCCACCATGGCCATCAAACCATGCCCCCCAAGTGCCATCTCCACACGCTTCTTGAACACCTCCAGGGACAGGGACTCCTCCACCTCCCTGGGCAGCCTGTTCCAATGCCTGGCCACTCATTCAGTGAAGAATTTTTTCCTAATATCCAACCTAAACTTCCCCTGGCACAATTTCAGGCCATTTGTACAGACAAGACTCTCAAAATAGGTCAGGACTTGTTCCAACAGAGATTTCTTCCAAGCTAGAAAGACGGCTCCCATTAGGATCAAGAAAATCTGTCGAGCTCAGTTAGCTTCTCTCTGGGGACACTGACAGCTTCGAGGTCCAACAAACAGATCTCATCAAACTCTATGCTCCCTCCTATTGCAGGGTGTCCCATCCTGTCCCCCCTTCCAATCCAACTTGGGGAAGATATAGCAACAGCTGTGTAAAAATGGGGAGGAGATCCTTCTTCCCACACCAGGACCTTTTATAGGGCAGCACTTAGCACGGGCTGGAAATGGCAGCCCATGAAATCACTTATTTACAGACAGCATTAATTTTAAGCAGACTCTTAGCAAGCCCTTGCATGGCAGGAACCAGATTTCCTTCAACTTTGAAGCTTGCCTTCTCATCTCCCCCCGTTGTGTGGATTGTTTACACAGCAGAGAGAAAAATGAGCGAGGACTCCAGAAGAAAACACCATGAAGCTACACACTGAGCAGTCGAGGAAGAAGTAGGGAGAGGAGTGTGTTTTGTTTTCTTCTAGCATTTGACTGCAGCACCACAGCATAGCTGGAATGTCAGAGTATAAATATCCAAATCCTGTTCTGCTACAAAAATCCTGACAGGCTTTCAGGGGCCTCGAGCACTCCTGCAGCCTGATAGTAGATAAACATCAGCACCTCTGCAGATGGACACACAGCACTGCTGCCAAGCCTCCAGGGAATCACAGAACCATTAAGGTTGGAAAAGACCTCTAAGATCAAGTTCAACCTTCTACCCGACACCTCCATGACCACTGGAACATGTCCCAGAGTGCCACATACACACTTTTTTTTAAACACCTCCAGGGATGGGGGCTCCACCACCTCCCTGGGCAGCTTGTCCCAATGCCTGATCACTCTTGCAGGAGATTTTCACTAATATCCAACTTAAACCTCCCCTGGCACAGCTTGAGGCCACTTCCTTTTGTCTTGTCGCTAGGTACCTGGGAGAAGGGTCCAACACTGTCCTCACTACAACCTCCTTTCACGTACTCAAGTAAACACAGTCAGAGTCTCACAGTGGACCAGAAACTTCTCACCCTTCCACCAGGTAATCACAGAATCAGTAAGGTTGGAAAAGACCTCAGAGGTCAGCAGGTCCAACCTGTCACCCAATACCTCCTGACAACTGAACCACATCCAAGCCCCCCTTGAACACCTCCAGGGATGGAGACTCCACCACCTCCCTGGGCAGCACATTCCAATGGCCAATCTCCCTCTCTATGAAGAACTTCTTCCTAACATCCAGCCTAAACCTCCCCTGGCACAGCTTGAGACTGTGTCCTCTTGTTCTAGTGCTGGGTGCCTGGGAGAAGAGACCAACTCCCACCTGGCTACAGCCTCCTTTGTGGTAGTTGCAGAGAGCAAGAAGGTCTTCCCTGAGCCTCCTCTTCTGCAGGCTCAGCAAGCCCAGCTCCCTCAGCCTCTCCTCCGAGGGCTGTGCTCCAGATCCCTCCCCAGCTTTGTTGCCCTTCTCTGGACACACTGAAGTCTCTCAATGTCCTTCTTAACCTGAGGAGCCCAGAACTGGACACAGGACTCCAGGTGTGGCCTAAACAGTGCTGAGCACAGGGCACAAGGACTTCCCTGCTCCTGCTGGCCACACTCTTCCTGATGCAGGCCACAAGATCTCCAGGGATGGTGACTTCACATGTGGATGCCAGACCCAGGAAACAGCAAGAGTTCCACTCGTGTCATTTTCTACCTGCTGTGAAGTGAGCCAGGGGACATAAAACTGCCTGAAGACATCCACACAGCAATGTGTGGATGTGATCCTTGTGCATGGGAAGAAGCCCTGGCTAGAAGGAGCCAACTGAGTGTGTGTGCACTCTGCAGCTTACTTAATGAGCTGGTGAGGTGAGAGGGCACACACTTCCTTCCTCTCACTGCACCAAGCTTTCAGAGAAGATCAGGGTTGCACCTCACTTTGGAAGCACACATATAAGAAATCAGCTAGATATTCCTAGGATCTCTCTGACAGAAAGCAATCCCTTCTCTTACTGCAATCAAATATTCCACTGATGAGAGCAAAGCATTGCTAAAAAGAAAACATTTCATTGAGGCAAAACCCTCAGGGTTCAGGGCTCTTGCAAGCCAAAAGTGTGAGGGTTAGCAGTCAGGCTTCTTCTCACCCATCCCACCTAGGCTGGCCATTACTGATCTCTACTGGCCCAGCTAAGAAATAGAGGCAATTTAGAGCCAGAAGCATTATGGTGGCATCTCACTAGCAGTTGAGAAGCTTGATCCTTCTCAAAGCTCTTACTATTAATTCATTATCATCAGGGATGTGCCAGCAGCCCTGGAAGGATTTCCTCAGAGAGCTCTATCTGATAGAACAAAGAGCAAAGAGCTGGCCCCACCTACTGCTGTAACATCTCCAGGAGCAAAGGAGTGGTTTAGGGTATCACTTGGCTGGGGTCCCCTTCCCTTGTCCCCATGTGCCACCTCCCAGAGAAGGCCCAGCTGGCAGCTTATCAGCACAGGGGACAAGGAAGTCGGTGCACTTTGGATTCGTTTCCAGGACAGATCCTACACAGCCTAGGTTTTTGAAGGGCTGCACTATCAGATGGGAGTCCCAGCTCCTCTTTCACATCTTCCTGCACACCAGAGGTATTGCCAGGAGCAGGCTGGAACATGGGCAGAGCAAGGCTTGGGTTAGGGAGTGATCAGGCACACCTAGGCAGGCAGTCTCCTGACTCAGCCAGGTGGCCAGCCAAGAGGAACAGCAGGCCACAATGGCAGGAGGAGAGGAGACCTGGATTCCTGAAGGTTTCCTCTCATTTTCTTCCCAGCCCCTTTATTTGTAGGCTGTCACTGTGTTCAGAGCTCTGCTAACAACATAGCTAAATATTGCCGTTAGATTTTTGACTACGAGCCTGTTCTCAGAACAGCATTCGTCCACCTCTTCCAAAGAAAACATTTTTTCCCCTGCCTCTATCACCTCCCTGCACAGACTAAACCACCAGCAGTTAATATTTACACTGCTTGGGTCTGCTCAAGATACAACAAGTAGAACTGGCTCTCCTGCAGGACAAAGGAAAAGAACTTGGGGTTACAAACAAAGCTCAGGTGGCGACGCAGTCGTGTGCTGGCAGAATGCTTGTGTCCTCCGGCATTAAACCCCAAAATCCCAAAGGAACAACATCATGGCTGGGGCCGGGCAGAGCCCCGGCGGGGGCCACGCACAGCCCCGGCAGGGGCCACGCACAGCCCCGCAGAGCCCCGGCGGGGGCCAGGCAGAGCCCCGGCAGAGCCCCGGCGGGGGCCAGGCAGAGCCCCGGCAGAGCCCCGGCGGGGGCCAGGCAGCGCCCCGGCAGAGCCCCGGCGGGGGCCAGGCAGCGCCCCGGCAGAGCCCCGGCGGGGGCCAGGCAGCGCCCCGGCACAGCCCCGGCGGGGGCCACGCAGCCAAGTTACAATTGCTAAGCAAAAAGACAACCACCACCACCCCCCAAAAAAACCCTTACAAAACAGGAATTTCAGGGTTCCTGTATATTTAGAGAAAGCCTAATCCAGTGTTCAGAAAGTATAATCAAGTTTTATCATTACATAGACTGGCTTTAGGTGATTCATAACCATGGGAAGGATTATTTAAAACTCCTGACACTGCAATCCATACAACCGTTCTGCCTGAAACATTCAATCTGTGGAAGGACCCAAACAGCCCAGTCTCACCCTTGCCATGAACAGAACGAGCTGCTCGAGCAGGCCAGATGATGCAAGCCAGAAGAGATCGTCTAACAGTTGGAGGAGAATTGAAAGTGCCCTTTTCTCTTGGAAAAAATATTCCTATTAAACGGGAATTAAAAGTGTTTTGTTTTCAGATGTCAAAACAGAGGATTAGAGGAAAATGAACATCACTAGACGGGGCTATTTACATGCTTCCAGGATGAGTTTTGGTCAAACACAGACATACATCAAAACATTTGTCTCCTGCAAAAGAAATTAACTCGCCCAGCAACTCAACACACACGTTGAAAAGAAAACAGCTTTCCCAGCATTACTTTTCCATATCAGGTGAATGACAGCGTTCCACTCATTTAAAACTCCAGCTGTTTGAGCACAGATCAAGACACCCAGGCACACAAACCTCCCTCCCCTTACACACAAGCTCTTTCTTGCCGCGTTGCTCCCTGGAAATAGCATTTAATAAGCACAGAATCAATAAGGTTGGAAAACACCTCAAAGATCAGCAAGTCCAACTTGTCACCCAACACCTCCTGACTACGAGACCATGGCTCCAAGTGCCACATCCAAGCCCCTCTTGAATACCTCCAGGGATGGGGACTCCACCACCTCCCTGGGCAGCACATTCCAACAGCTAACAACTCTCTCTGGGAAGAGCTTTCTCCTCACCTCCAGCCTAAACCTCCCCTGGCACAGCTTGAGACTGTGTCCTCTTGTTCTGGTGCTGGTTGCTTGGGAGAAGAGACCAACTCCCACCTGGCTCCAACCTCCCTTTAGGGAGTTGGAGAAAGCAAGAAGGTCTCCCCTCAGCCTCCTCTTCTCCAGGCTAAGCAAGCCCAGCTGCCTCAGCCTCTCCTCCAGGGCTGTGCTCCAGACCCCTCCCCAGCCTCGCTGCCCTTCTCTGGACACCCTCCAGCATCTCAACATCTTTCCTAAACCTAGGAGCCCAGAACTGGACACAGAATTGAGGTGTGGCCTGAGCAGTGCTGAGCACAGGGGCACAATGACTTTAATGACTTCACATAATTTGTCCAAAACTACAGCCTCACAGAGAAAAAAAAAATCCAACTGGAGTCCCACAGGAGTAATTGTCTTTGCAAATAAACAGGTATAAACTATCCAGCAGTTAAACAAACAACCCCTTTGAACAGGGTTTAAAGGTGGTAGGATGGGAGAACCTACAATGCTATTTACTTCTTTGTTCCTTCTCTGCACAGCTCAGCTGATAAAAAGGAAGAAGTGGGTTGGGAAGGCTGAAGAGGATGCAGGACTCCACAAAGCTTTTGTAGCTTGGAAGAAAGAGAAAGCCATCCTCCTTTGATTTTTCCTTCCTCAGACACAAACCAAGCAACCTGAGGAAGAGTTGGTAAGATGGGTAAGGAAAAATCAATACCAGGCAGGAAGATGGAACAGAAAGTTAAACGATTGAAGTAACAGCATGGGTGCAAAGTCTTGAGCGTGGTGCCAAGCCAGGGCCAGCACAATCTGGATCACCCAGCAGAGGAATCACCTGGCCAGCCAAGAAAGCACAACCCAGCCCACGACGGAATGTTGTGGTTACAGCTAGATTTAGAAAGGGAAGGGGAACAAAAATAATACCCAGATCTGTCCTCAGCAGCAGAACAAACAAGTGTCAGTCCTAATCAGGAGGAGGTGAGGACACAAAACTCCATTTGAACAACGTGTTGATGCTTTGTGCAGGCAACACAGAGCTCTCTGAAACGACACACTGCCTTGACCACTCCTGACAACCCAAGTCTGCTTTGAACCAGCAGGAAAAAAGAGCTTTAATACTACACTACAAGATGCACACAGGCAGTGACCAAAGGGTCAACAACATAATAGAGCATTTCAAAAGCTGCAACATGACAAATATATATTTTGGACATTTTAGTGGCAGGAGATCCAAGTTTCTTCCAGCAGTTTGATCTCCAACGAAAACAGGGTAGAATAGCTACAACCACCACAGCCAACGACAAATACACTGCTTCACCCAACTGGAGTGGGCAGCCTGACAGACCAACACAAGCCAGGACAGACTGCAGAACCCCCAGCTAGTATTTAAAAGCCTATTATTGATAATAAAGTCATCCTGATAGCTGCCACCTCCCCTTCTCACTCTCTTTTGTTTCCCATGGCCCTCCAGCCCTCAAATTAACCCCCCAGAGTTATCTGTCTCTCCAGTTCTCAGACTGGAAACTGTCAGACAGGCACAGCTTCAGAAATTCAGTGCCTTCAGTTCAATGCTTTCCTTTATTTACCGGGGGTGGGATGGGGAAATGCAGGGGTAATCCCAGTGTTTGGTTTTCCCCAGCCACTGGGCTGGAAACTTTCTCCCTCCAGCATTCAGGAAGGACATGAAGAACATATGGGAAGGAAAGCATGGCCACCAGAAGACAAAGTCCAACACAGAAGTGAGGATTAGGTAAACTTCTGTGTTCCACATAACGAGCAAGGGAATTCTCAAGTACAAAAGCTTATTTTCTTTCCCTCTCTCTCCGGTATAACCACCACCCTTGGTGCTTTATTGTAAACTCCAGCAGACTTTGCAGCAACATTAGAAAAACAATCATCACGACCATGTGAGGTTTCAAGCTCCCTGCAGAGAAAACAATCATTCCCACTCAGCTGCTCTGAGGAGGTTTGTTATCAGCACTCAGGTAACAGTTTGCACAGCCAGGCCACTGACTCACTTGGCATTTAAAGGCCATCAGCATCTTCAGGCACAAACTACAGGAGGATGAAGCAACTCCTGGGTTGTTCCCAAGTTCACACCGAGTCATTTGTGGTTCATACCGCAGCGGAGGCTGCCAGCACTGATGCTCCAGTTACTGGAGCAATCATAATG
The DNA here is from genome assembly GCA_015227895.2 of Colaptes auratus. Taxonomy (NCBI): domain Eukaryota; kingdom Metazoa; phylum Chordata; class Aves; order Piciformes; family Picidae; genus Colaptes; species Colaptes auratus. Next base: position 355,370 of record JAAWVA010000038.1, on the reverse strand, counting down.
GCACACAAGAAAGGAAAATGCTACCACATGTGAAGGGAATGGGTGTCTGAGGCCACGACATTGGGTTTAATGCTAAGGACATCATCAAAGAGCTGCAGTCCACGTGCCCTTTTGGGGCAATCTCATGAAAAACATGAGTTTTACTGAGCCCTCTACTGCATGCCCTCATGAAGCTAACAGTAGGAATATCCTTGGTCTAGAGCACAGTTTATTTCTTCTGTTGCCACTTTAGGATGGAAGAAAACACCAAATTAGAAGGAAAGGCATGAAGGCCGGGGGCAGAGTGGCTGGAGAGCAGCCAGGCAGAAAGGGACCTGGGGGTACTGGGTGACAGCAGCTTAACATGAGCCAGCAGTGTGCCCAGGGGGCCAAGAAGGCCAAGGTCTGCCTGGCCTGCAGCAGGAAGAGTGTGGCCAGCAGGAGCAGGGAAGTCCTTGTGCCCTGTGCTCAGCACTGCTGAGGCCACACCTGGAGTCCTGTGCCCAGTTCTGGGTTCCTCAGGTCAGGAAAGCTGTTGAGATGCTGGAAGGTGTCCAGAAAAGGGCAAGAAAGCTGGGGAGGGGTCTGGAGCACAGCCCTGGGAGGAGAGGCTAAGGGAGCTGGGCTTGCTTAGCCTGGAAAAGAGGAGGCTCAGGGGAGACCTTCTTGCTCTCTCCAACTCCCTGAAGGGAGGTTGTAGCTAGGTGGGAGTTGGGTCTCTTCTCCCAGGCAAGCAGCACCAGAATAGAAGGACACAGTCTCAAGCTGTGCCAGGGGAGGTTCAGGCTGGATGTTAGGAAGAAGTTCTTCATAGAAAGGGAGATTGGCCATTGGAATGTGGTGCCCAGGGAGGTGGTGGAGTCCCCATCCCTGGAGGTGTTTAGGAAGAACCTGGATGAGGCACTTGGTGCCATGGTTTAGTTGATCAGATGGTGTTGGGTGAGAGGTTGGACTTGATGATCTCTGAGGTCTTTTCCAACCTGGTTAATTCTAGTCTATCCCTATGTCTATCCCTATTCCTAGAGAGACATACTGCCTTGAGATCAAGCCTGTATCCACTTCTTTCAGCCTCCTAGAGAGGCTTTTCCCATAGAGGATTCTTACATGTACAGCTGCAGCATGGAACAAGCTCTTGTTTATAATTTGGCATAGTTAATATTTTATGATAAAGCAACCAATGCTATGGAAACATAAACACATCAGGATATGTTTGTCAGACAAACCTGAATAGTATTTCACAAGGCAAAACATTGCTCTGGAGCACTTGACACTTTACAAAGGCCTGTTATAAACAATGGAAGTTTCAGTTTACTTTAAATTATTAAACAGCTTTTCTAATGGAAAAGTATTAGGCAACTAAAACCCCGAGCTCCCCATCAGCTTTCAAGCATAAAGCCACTACAGCAACAAGAAATAAACAGTCACATTTCTCAGATGCTCTTTATGGTTCTCAAAGACTCCTGCACCGACGTGGAGCACACACACACCTTTCCTGTCAAGACACTTCACTTGCTAGCTCTACAGTTTGCATTTAAAGGTATCCTTTGGTGCACACGTTCCTTAAAGCCACCACTTCTGCCTACTCAATTCACCAACCTGTCACACACACACACACACAATTAAAACCACTCACAAAACTCACAGCTCCAAGTCAGAAGCTATGAATGGATAAGGAGCACTGCAGGCATGTGCACAGTCCTAACTTTAAGGGCAGATAAGCATAGAAGAAAGTCAAGAGGGCTGTTCCACTTGAAGAAAAGGCACAGCAGTCTGCACAGGGCTGGGACACGGGGCAGAAAGCTTCTCAAAGTCGAAGTGCACACACTGCACGAAGCAACGGATGCCAAAGCCGTGAGCGTGTCAGGCTGCACAGTGCTTTTAATAAACACAGCCCACCGCGCTCCCTGAGTGATGTGAGCAGCTCTGCTGAAACACATTTCGAAAACCAAGCCGGCGTCACAGTCAAACTCCAGGCGAGCAAGGTCGTGGCACTTCAGGAGCCGGTAATGCCTGCCCAGCGCCCATTCATTCCAGGCGGGAGCCGTCCCGCTGGACGCGGAGCTCAGTGCAGAGGGAGATTTCCCACGGAAACCTCTCATCTCCAACCGAGGGACTAACCAGAGGTCAAACCCGACTCTCCGCTACCGGATCGCGGGTAAGCCGGTGCCGGGTCGGGGAGAAGAGCCCGTGACGGCCGTGGCAGCGGGCCAGGCTGGGGTCCGCGTCCGCAGCCAAGGTCACCTTGCCAGGCCCGGGGCCGCCCGGCTTGTTCCCTCCCTTCCTCCAGCCGTGCGGGCCCCCGACCTCGGAGGGCAGCACTGTCTGACAATGAAAGCAAAACTACCAGACCCCCGCCCGGGCCTACAGCGCGACAAGGCCTCCGCCGCCCTCAGCCAGGTCCGGAGAGGCGTGGGGACACCGGGCCTCATACGGCCTTTCCTCGCCGGGCTCAACCGCGCCGCGAGACCGGGCAGGCAGCGACGCTCCCAGCCCGGGGCACCTGGTCGACCGTCCCCGCTCCTCCCCGGGTCCTCCTCCTCCTCCGCCCTGCCTTCCCCGCCCTTACCCAGCTTGACGGCGGAGTCCGCCAGACACCGGTCCCACTTCCTGCCCAGCTCTCCCTCCGACGCCATCTTGGCCATCCCCTTCCTCAGGCCGTGCCCTCGCCTCCTCCCACAGGGCAACTCTCGCGAGAGCTGTCAGTGCGGGCAGGCGGCGGGCAGCCAAGTCTCGCGAGATTTCCTCCCTGGCGCGGCCCGGCCACTGTTGTCAAGGTTACCATCGTGAGGGCACGATGGCCGCCGCGCTCGACCTTGGGTCCGGCCAAAAAGCCCGGTTTTCCTCGTAGAACTCGGCCCGTCACAGCCCCAGCCCTGCCTCGGCGCCATCTCTTCACCCAGGGGTCCCGTTGAGGCCTTGTTAGTCCTCGTATCCCTCAGCCTGAGGCAGGATGCCCATCGCCCCACAGGCCCCGTCGTGGGCCCGCAGTGTTATTGAGCTCCCCTCACGGCTCTCGCCTCAGCCTTGGTAAGAGCCCTTTTTTGCTGCAGGATCTTATTCTTCTTACTGCAGGGTTGGGTATATTATGCCAAACATCCATTCCCGTGTAGGTTTTCCCTCACAGAGGTTCTGCATCCCACACAGCTCCTCCCATCTTTGCTGGCTTGACCTCAGCTTCGCTTCAGGGCCTGAAATGAAGGTAGAGGTGTCTGAAAAACCCCAGCTGTTGCCAGTGTTCTCAGTGCCCCAAGGATCACATCTTTTATTTAAGAGCAAGCTAGGCTCCAGGACTTCTTGCTTAGTTAGGAAAAGGAGCTGAATGCTATTGAAAAATAAAAGTACATCCCATTCAAGACATGATTCCATACAATAGGACGCTGATATTAGCACAAGGGGTTGTGGGAAGAGCCCTCAGGGATTTAGGGGTCTTTGGCATGTCCCAAAGTGTGCTACAGCACTGCAGAACCAGGAATGGGAGTGTGAATAGTTTCAACCTTGCTGTAATTAAATTTATGTTGCAAATGTTGTGTGGGCTTTCTGGAAGTTATTCTTTAGAAGCCTTGTGGAGGAAAAAAAAAGTGTTTTCAAAGTAATAATGTCCTCATTCACACTTGGTAAGGCAAATTTTAGCTGCTGCAGTCACTTGTTTTGATTCCTTCAAGTTCTGATAGCTTTCTATATCAGGGTGGAGAGGAGGAGGCTCTACTGCTCTGTAAAATTGGAAGTTCTTTAATGAGATAAAGCAACAAAGGGAAGTCAAAACTCTGAGGCTGGCACAGTTGGCTGAGCTTATTGCTGTTTGTGGTCATTCATTTGCCTTAAAAGTTTAGCTGGTTTGGATCTAGAACAGTGATGAGAGATTTTTCTTGTTTGGTTTAGTTTGACTCCTTCACACCTCACCAAGCAATCACAAATTGCTTATTAGCATTTGCTTGTTAGCAGCCTTCCAGTATTTGAAGCTATAGGAGTGCTGACGAGAGGGACTTTTTCTAATGGCATGGAGTATCAGGATGAGGGGTGATGGCTTCAAAGTGGGAGAAGCTGGATTTAGATGAGACATGAGGAAGAAACTCTTCCTGAGCAGGGTGGTGAGGCACTAGAACAGGTTGCCCAGAGAAAGTTGTGAAGGCTCCGAGCCTGGATGTGTTCCAAGGCTGGATGGAGTCTTGAGCAAGCTGATCTAGCAGGAGGTGTCCCTGCCCATGGCAGGGGGATGGATCTTTCAGTTCCCTTCCAACCCAAACCATTCACTAATTCTATTATCATTTTCAACTGGTTAAAAAAAGAAAATCTAAGTGGCTTTTTAAGAAGTGTTTTGTAAGGCAGTTAGTTAAACTAAAGCCTTGCAGGTTCAAGAGGTTTCCCTGGAGGAGGCAGTTCTTAGTCTCCTTTTCTCTCCTTCCCCCTGCAATTTGCTCAAATCAGTTTGCACTGCACAGTCAGGATCAAAAATAGGACCATGCATCGAGTTACTTATAAAAATACCAACAGGATCAAGCAGTTTTTCCCCTGGCTGGATAAAGAAGTGTTTTCTGAAACCACTGACCTAGTGGTACATCCCTGTGTGCCAGCTCCACCCTTCTGTTTCCAAACAGCTCTGGAAAACAGCAGGAGGGGGAAAAAGATCCTTGAAGCCTCCAAATACTTCTGCAGTTGGTTTTGCTTTTTGTGCTGTTGTTGGTTTGGCTTTTGTGCTGCTGTTGGTTTGGCTTTTGTGCTGTTGTTGCTTTGGTTTTGTGTTGTTGTTTGGGTTTGGGGTTATTTTGGGGGGGGGGGGGGGTGGTTTTGGGTAGGGGTTTTGTTTTTTTTGACCCTCAAACTGAAATCGGTGTTTAAACACAACACGCAGACGTGGTCTTCTCCTTGGCAAACCCAGCCCAGTGTGTAGTTTCACTTCACGCTGACTCGTCTTCAAGCTGTTCAGCCTGGGTTTGGGGGGGGGGGGGCTGGAGGAAGCAGCTGGGCTGCAAGGTGCTTCATAAAGGGTCACGTTGCTGTGCAATGGCTCGCGATGCGTTTCAACAAACTTGCCTCGGGGACCTGGTGCACGAAACCCTTTTCTAAGGAGATGGGAGTAGTTCAGTGTAATTGTTTGGGGTGGGGTGTTGGTTTTTTTTGAGTGCTCAGCTTCACTCTGAGAAAGCAGGCTGCTGGTTTTCAGTCCCAGAGGCACCGAGTGATCAGAGGGGGGCTCTGCAAAACGTTATCCACTAAGGATCTAGAGCACATTCTCTGTACCCCTTCCCCACCCCAGGGAAGAATTAAGGAGGGAGGGAATGTGTCCAAAGATAGCCTTTTCTCTCCATTGCTGTAGTTACTTGGCAATTAGACTCTCTCAGTGCAATACTGAGTATTTATTATTGTGTGGCTCCAAGGTGATGTTTAGAACATGCAGTTTGGAAAACCTATTTCTGCATTTTATAGCCCAGCATGTGCTGTCCCAGGGTTCCTTCCCTCCCTTCTCCCCTCACACTCTCTTCTCCCTTCTTTCCAGTGAATAAATGTGTGAAAAAATAGAGGAGGCTGAAGTGAAGCCAAAAAGCTTTAAAAAGCCAGAAGTCAACTTTTAGAAGGATCAGACCTTGCATCACCAGTTTTCTTAACTAATACCTGACTTGAGGTGGTATAGAAACCTTCTGAGGGAGGTTCAGGTTGGACATGGGGAACAATTTCTTCCCCCAAAGGGTTGCCAAGCCCTGAAACAGGCTGCCCAGGGCAGTGATGGAGTCTCCATCCCTGCAGGGGTTTCTAAGCTATGGAGATGTGGTGCTGAGAGCCATGGTTTAGTGGTGACCTGGCAGTGCTGGGTTAAGGGTTGGACTGGGATGACCTCAAAGGTCTCTTCCAACCCAAACAGTTCTGTAACTAAATTACTACTCATGGACTAATAGTTGGGCATTCAACAGCTGGCCCCCAAACAAGCTAGAGGCAGAAGTGAGAATCTTAGAGGGATAAGTACCAGTGTTCTTGCTCAGAATTGCTATTTCCCTGATGCCTAGTGGAAAGCAACTGTTCACAAGGCACATCCACACATGCACATGGAGGTGAGGAGCTTCTCTGGGCCTGCTCCAGCCACAATTCAAAGCCCATTCTCAACAGACTTCTTTTAACTGTTAGCCCTAGTTCTACACAGCAAACTATAGGATGGTTCACCTCCACCTCAACAGCTGTTGGCTTAAAACTGCTTTCAACTCTTGAGCCTTCTCTAGGAAGTGTGCATCACCTTTCAGCAATCCCACAGCATCTCTCCTGTCCCTAGCCTGCTGGATGCTAACACACTCCTGATCCCCTCTTTTCCAAAGAATACCTATGTCAGTTCTCCCCCCATTTTAAATAGCATCAATCACCTCCCCCACACACAACTATTATTTCTATGCTGCCAAGAGTAGCAGAGATCTGCAGAGGAAGACAGGAGTGTAGGAGTTCTCTGCTTGAAATGGTTGATGCAGCCTTTGGTCCTAGGCCCCCCCACTTTGCTGCCTGTACTTCAGAAGGTTTCTTTCTTGGTACAGAGAGAATCAGACCTGGGCAGGAAACTTCAGCTTTTTTCCTTGCAGAGACAAGCTGCATTCACCAGCAGATACTGATGCTTATGTTTCTCTTTCTCTTTGAAAGCCTTCTTGCTATCCAAGCAGCAACACAAAAAAAGTCAGAGTCCAAAGCCTGAGGAAAAAGAATCCCCTCTTCAGCAGGACTTTGCCCTAGATTGGGAAAAGTGCCAGGGAATCCATTAAGTGTACTTGGCCATTCTTATTGATTTGATGTGGGAGGCAGGCAGAGACAGTGGGGTGAACAATGGGCTGAAGGCTGAGGGAGGCTTGCATTAGGAGAGTCAGCTTCTGGTGCAGAGCAGGCAGTCCTGTCTCAGTGCTCATGTTAATAACCAAGTCCATTTTAGACTTTGAGGGGCTGGAGGGGATCCAGAGAAAGGCAATGAAGCTGGTGAGGGTCTGGAGAACAGGTCTGGTGAGGAGTCACTGAGGGACCTGGCTTTGTTCACCCTGGAGAAAAGGAGGCTAAAGGGAGACCTTGTAGCTCTCTACAACTACCTGAAAGGAGGCTGGAGCCAAATGAGGGTTGGTATCTTCTCCCTAGTAAGAAGTGATAGGATGAGAGGAAATGGCCTCAAGTTTCACCAGGGGAGGGTTAGGTTGGACATTAGAAGGAGCTTCTTCTCTGAAAGGGTTCTGAAACACTGGAACACCTAGGGAGGTGGCTGGATCCCCATCCCTGGAGGTATTCAAAATCCTCACAGATGTGCTGCTGAGGTTTAGCCTCAGACTTGGTAGAGTTAGAGAGTGGGTGGACTGGATGACCTTAAAGGTCTTTTCCAACCAAGTGATCATGATTTTCATGCCAGTTTCACAAGGGTGAGGTAATGTCATACTCAGGAGCGTGGTGCTGCTGCTTGCAGGTGGCAGGTATGGCTGGCTGGAGTGCAGCTTGGGCAAGCAGCACAAGATGTGTCACAGCTGGTGGTGCTAATTCTGTTGGGAATATGAAGTTTGCCCCCAAAATCTCTGGAGGAAAGCACTTGGCATGGAAAGAGTGATCTGAGCTTTTGCATGAGGTGTTGAGTGACAGGTTGGACTTGATGATCTCTGAGGTCTTTTCCAACCTTATTGATCTGTGATTCTATGATTCTAATTCTTCTGCTACAGGTGTCAGCACCATTGTGACCTTCCTCACCTTTACTGTGTGTGCTATTTTGTGATCCTTTTTTAGTTCAGCAGTAGAGATAGGAAGAGAACTAACATGCTGTATTGATGGAGGGTTTCTAATGAGCCAGCCTGCAAATGAGTGCTGTTTTTCAGCTCTTTAAATGTAAAGAGGGATATGAACATGCTGGAAGGTGTCCAGAGAAGGGCCATGAGGATGAGCAGAGGGCTGGAGCACCTCTCTTATGAGGACAGACTGAAAGAGTTGGGGCTGTTCAGTCTGGAGAAGAGAAGGCTCTGTGGCCTTCCAGGGGACTACAAGAAGGCTAGGGAGGGACTTCTCAGGCTATCAGGTAGTGATAGGACTAGGGGGAATGGGATGAAGCTGGAGGTGGGGAGATTCAGGCTGGATGTGAGGAGGAAGTTCTTCACCAGGAGAGTGGTGAAGCCCTGGAATGGGTTGTGCAGGGAGGTGGTTGAGGCCCCGTCCCTGGAGGTGTTTAAGCCCAGGCTGGATGAGGCTGTGGCCAGCCTGAGCTAGTGTGGGGTGTCCCTGCCCAGGGCAGGGGGGTTGGAACTGGCTGATCCTTGTGGTCCCTTCCAACCCTGACTGATTCTATGATTCTCTGATTTTCCACCTATCCATGTCACTGGCTAATTCTGTACAGCTTCTAGCTACTGAAGCATGACTATTGTGTTAAGCAAGAAGCCAGGCCCTTCCAGTTCTTTTGGCTGGGGTGTTAGCAACGTGGCAAGGAAAGAAAAAGTAAAAGGATGGAAAGTTTTTTGTTTCTTTCTGGTGTGTTTAATCAGTTTCTCCTTGATTCTTGTTTTTTAATGGCAGGCTGCAGACCTTAAACCACAGTTAATAACCAAGCTGAGGAGAATGTGCTCAGACTGCAGCCATTCTGAAGGCTCCTCTCTATCAAGCTGAAAGTATGAAGTGAAAAGAGCAATTGCAAGCAGAGAGATCAGCAGCATCCTAGGACATGCAGCTAAGTGGAGCATGCTGGAAAACCAGTGAACCTAATAGCCCTGCAGTCTGAGAGTTGAACAAAATGCCTCATAGTCCTGTCCTGAACAAGCATTGCTGGGGGCTTTTTGAGGTAGGATTTCAGATGTCTTGGTTCCATCTTGTATGAAACAGTTTGTGGGGTACAATTGGAATGAAAGGTGGGAGATGTGAGCACAGTGTGGCTGCAAACAACTTCAGGCACTGGTCTCAAAATGTGGGCACTTCTGGGCCTGAACTAAAGCAATTGGTGTTAGTGGATGAGGATGTTACTTTATACATGGGCAAAATAAAATATGATTCTTTGAGGTCCAGGAGCTGGACCCAGAGTGCAGAGATTTTTAAGGGGACTCTCTGCTAAATCCCCTCTCTGTGTTGGTCTCAGATGAGGGGCTGAGTCTGCTTTCAGTCTGTGCTAGGAGACATGTCTTGGTCTCCCTCTACTCTGCCCTAGTGAGGTCACATCTGGAGGACTGTGTCCAGTTCTGGGATCCCCATTTCAACGGTCAGGAAACTACTGGAGAGAGTCCAGCAGAGGCCAGAAAGCTGCTGAGGGGCCTGTAGCAGCTCTGTGAGGAGGGAAAAGCTGAGAGCCCTGGGGCTGTTGAGCCTGGAGAAGAGCAGCCCCAGAGGGGATCTGCTCAGATCTCAGCAAGAGCTAAAGGGTAGAGAGTGAGAGGCTGAGGCCAGACTCTTGTCAGTGGTGCCCAGCAACAGGACAAGGGGCAGAGGGCACAAACTGGAGCCTGGGAGGTTCCATCTGAACAGGAGGAGAAACTTTAGTGTGAGGGTGCTGGTGGCCTGGAGCAGGCTGCCCAGAAAGGTTGTGGAGTCTCCTCTGGAGAGATTCCAAACCTACCTGGCCATTGTGATCCTGTGCAAGCTGCTGTGAGTGCCCCTGCTTCAGGACCTCTCGAGGTCCCTTCTAACCCCACTATGCTGGGATTCTGGGGTTCTGTCTTACCAGTTTAGGCAAAGCAAGTGTAAGGAAATGGTCCAAGCCAGAAAAGCCTCTTGCCTCTACTGATCTGTGTGCTTGGGTGCTGTATGACCTTGCATTTCTCTGCTTTAACTGAGACAGTGCTGCACTGGTGACAGAATGTCTCATTTTTGGCCATTTATGGACACTTGGGGCTGCTGGGTTTATTGTCTTTTCTGTTAATCACATGAGCAGATCTGCTTGGGTCCTGGTGAAGTGGAAAGAAAGTCTGGGCTTAGCCTTCTTAGGAGGGGGAGGAATGCTCAAACCTCACACCAAATGGGCAACATGTTGGTTTCCACTGAACACAGTATTTTGATTTACTCATCAGCTCCTGCAGGGTATGAGGAAACTCTTACAACCTTTATATTCCAAGAGTACCCTCAAAACTGCTTCAGCCTCAGAATGGGAGGGAGGCTTTTTTACTGTTTCTGTGCTATTTTGACATTGTGTACACAGATCTCCATAGTGAGGGCTATCTGTGGCTTGAATTCCAGGGCACTGGGTAGTGTTGTAGGTACCTTTTTCCTCCAATAGCTTCCAAGAAATGCTTGGGCTTTCAGCCTCAAGTGATGCTGCTGGTTTACTGACTCTGACTAATAAAACCCAGCAAGCTGAACTTTACCATTGCTGGGAGACTCTTGCAGCAGTAAATTCAATTTATGAGAAGCCCTACTAAAAGTTTACATATCTTTCAAGGGCTACAAGCTTGACACGAAAGAAAATGAGCAATCTGAGCTGAAAGAAAGCTCAAGATGCCTTTTTCCTTTAGTAGAGAATGAAATACTCAGTGAAGCATGAAGGGTTTCTGTAGGGCCTTCTTTCTGCTAGGCATGCTCTCAGTTCTAGGACCTTCTTCTGAGTCACCCTTGCTCCTGGCCAAACACTGGAATAAACCAAATAAATAAGACTTCACCAGGAGGGGAAAATAAAAACCACATTGTGTGGGCCCACAAGTGCTTTATGAAGGCCTGGTTAAACGTGAGAAGTACTTTGTAATGCTAATAAGAGTTTCTCCTTTTGCTTCCTTGCCTGTAATCAGCTGGCCAGGCAGAGCACATGTATTTTACAGCTGCTGACTGCAAGATCAAAAGCCTTCTTATTAATTGCACATGAATCTGATGTTGTAGGGCCCTTAAACCCACAGCTGACATCATTTGTTTGCTTCCTTTGTTTATAGACCCTCGATTTTAGGATGCAAAATGCTTAACACCAAGCCTTTGGAGCACGTTCATTTCTCTTGAGCTGGTTGATTCCACGCCAGGAGGGGTGGGAAGTGCCTGTGGCACAGGCAATGCCTCCCCCCCAGCACTCAGATTTATTTAATGCCCATGAATTAGCTGAATTTGCTGTCAGACCCTCCATGAAGCACACCAAAAGGCAATGGTGGCTGCAACTGTAGTTGCAGACACAGAGCTCTCTCCCTGCTGCAAGCTGCAGCCTGCCTGGGAGAGTCTGCTCCTATATCTCAATAAACAAACCAACCCAAATTCCCTTCAGCATGGCCTGCTATAAACAAGCAAATCAAGCAGCTGCTCCTCATTTGAGATGTTCCATGGACTGCAGGAGGAATCCACAGCTTTTCTTAATGCAAAGATGTTTGGGAAAACGAAGAGCAGCTGTTTATGTTTCTTTATACCTATTAGCAGGGACTCCAAATGCAGGATGCTTGCATTTCTTCAGCTAAGAAAAACATCCTCTTGGCCTCAGCTTTCAGTTGGCTCTCAAATCCTTTAACATGCTCATTCTGCTCTCCCTGCTGCCTCAGCCAGTGGCTAGAAACCAGTTTCTTGTCTTCACTGTAAAAGCAGAGTAGCCATGGAATACTTTGCAGGACTTTTGTGACAAAGAAAGAATGAAGTTTAAGAATGGGGGGTTTCAAATGTAGCCATTCTGGCCTCCCAGACTCTGTCCCAAGGAAAACTTTGTGTGCTGTAGGTATGTGGCCCTGCAAGATGAGTGAATAATTTGCCCAGGGTTGTGAACAACCTTGTTTTTCTTCATTGCTTCTGGAGGGACCCAAGGACTGAAGGGTCTGGGGACTACAAAACAGAAGCTGTGTCTTACAAACTCTGGGTGTAAAGAGTTTGGGCTGAGTTCTGTTGGGAAAGAGTTGAATTTGGAGACTCTGGAGCAGGAAAAGCCTTCTAGGGCTGCATGGATGCTCTACTAGAGACACCAAGCTTATTTCCCACATTAGGGTTTATTTGGGAGTGGGTTCCTGATGGAGTGTTGGTCTTCTGTGAAGTGATGCTGCTCCTGTTTCTCTTGAGATTGTTCTGCTGCTTTTTATCCTTTGCTTCCTGTGGTCATTTTGCTCCTGTGCTGAAAACACCAAAGGTTTAAAAGCAGCAGCAGCAGAACGGGAAAACAAGGAAGTGAAAGTGAACTTAGCAGAATGAGTGACAGCAGATGGTCAGAAGTCATCCACACACAGGAGAGCTTCCATCTTCTATTCAGTGATTGCTGTTGCATCTACATGTGGTGGCTTGTCATGCAAATTCAGGTTTACCAGTTGTCCCTCGATGCAGGGATGCACCTCTGAGCAGTTTGCTTCCCAGGAAATCCAGCCTGGATTTCCAGATGGAAGCTGTGGTTGGTTCATGCCATTAAGTTAAATGAGCAGTTGGGGCTGTTATCTCTTGTGAGGTCCTGTCTGATAACCAGGAGAGCCACAACCACCTGTAACAATGCCTGAGGGAGAAGTCAGAGCATGGCCTTGCTTGTGTCCTGCAGGAAGGACAGAGGACAGGGCCACATCCAAGGGGGACCAACACGGTGTGTGGCTCCCCTGGTTGGTGTTCCAGTTCTACAGCAAACTGAGGAGTCAGTGGAACAGCAAAAGGCCCTCACAAGGGCCAAGTCTGCAGTACAGGAGCTGGAAAGCAGCAGTGGAGGATTCCTGGGGTCTTGGCACCCAAAATCTGGTGCGAGATAAATAATTGTTCCAAAAGTGCAGTGAAAAGAAAGTGTTGTCACATCTTGACTCTCTCCTTGGGACCTTTGGGTACCTCTTCAGGTCCATAGTGAGAAGTCTTGAGTCTGGGATCACAGGATCACAGTATGTTAGGGGTTGGTAGGGCCCTGTGTTTCACCAGAGAGCACTGAAATGGGAATTAGTGCACGACAGGGAAGAATGAAAGTCTGTTTCTGAGACAGCCTGAGCAGAAATGTTTTGTTTGCTGATTTCTGTCTCACACTTCCAGATCCACACCACAGCTGCCTGAGCCCTCAAGTCATCAAAGCTGTAAGCACCTGCTTAGCTTCCAGCAGGTACCTGCATGCTTTGCTCAATCAAAGGCTCAGCTTTTCAACTTAATTACCCCATGCCTTCAGCACCCAGAGGCTGATTATTTTCCCTTGTCGCTCTGGAGCTGCAGTAGGTGCGTTGCAGGCAATGATGCTCTATTAGTTACCCCTTTAAAGTCTTGTTTTCCGCGCTGATGAAGTCACCAAAACGTCACCAGCTCGGGCTGATCCATGCTGCCTGCAAGCTGCAAGCTTTCTTTTACGGCTAAAGCCATTTAATTGTGTAAAAGGCAATTAGAGTAGAGAACGATTACACCCCGAGGAGCCGGGCCCGAGTGCTAGGCGCCGCCACGAGGGCCGAGCCACCGCTGCCTGGCCCCGCCTCTATCCCCGCCCCCAGAGTTCTGATTGGCCGGTACGTCTACCCCGACGGTGCGATTGGTGGCTGCGTTTCACAAGGTTCCACCCCTAGGCTCAGCCTTGTGCCCGCCCCCCTGCCCCTCCCCGCCCCGTTCGCGCGCCGCGCTCCATACTTGGCGATGGCCGGCGAGCTGCGCACTGATTGGCAGAGCGGCGGCGGCGGGGCGGGGCGTGCGGTGCTGACCCGGATGTTCACTCCTAGGCAACGGCGGAAGTGGAAGGGCCGCGGCCTGTCTCGGAGGGAGACCGGACGGGACCGGGAGGCGCCTCCGCCGCCGTTGCTACCGCCCAGCGCAGCCCCGCCGAGCCGCCATGGTAAGGCGAGGGGGGCGGTCCCTTGCCGCTGCCTGTACCCCTTTCCCGCGTCCCGCTTCCTCCCGGCGGTGCTGCCCGCTCCCATCCCCCCCGGTGCCGCGCCCCGGCGGCTCCTTCGCCGTCCCCACCCCCGTCTCGGTCGTTTCCCTGGGGGGCGGTGAAGCGGGTGGGCCTCGCACAGCTCCCTGCGCGGCAGTGAGGGAGAGCCCGAGCCGGTGCTGCCAGAGGAGAGGGAGGGGTGGCCTGGCCTGGTGCTGGGAGCAGCGGCGGGGGGCTCTGTCCGGGGCTCCGCAAGGCCTGGGGGCGGGCAGCGAGGGCGTGGGACGGCCAGGCCCACCCGGCTGCTTCGCTGCCCAGTTACTGGTGGGTTTCTAGGCCTGATAGCCGGGGTGGTGTTTACAGAGGGAATGCTTCCGCTTTGGACGGTGAACCTTGCCGCTTGATGTAGTTCTAAACGGAGCGAGGGACCGAATGCAGCAGCAGCAGCGGCGGTTGAGGCTGATTGGGGGGGGGCAGTCTGCTGTTGCTGCTGTTCATAAACCCCAAATTGTCACCCACGGCCCTGGCATTTCCTCTGGAAGCGGGACTTACTGCTTAAGGTGTGCTAAGATCGAATGGAATCTAAAAATAGAGGAGAATCAAGCTCGGACAGCACAGGCACAGGGGCTGCTGCAGCCCTGGGTGCTGCTCTGCTGCATGGATGAGAACTTTGCTTTCTTCAGATGGAAACCTCGGCTACCTTCACTTCACGTGAAATAATCTCTATCTTGCTGGCTGTTTGCTGAACGGGTTAAGCCCAGGTCACAAACCCTTTCAATTTCGTTTTGGCACCGTGTGTACAGGGAGCAGATTTCATCAGCTCTAAACAGATGCAGCAGTAGGAATGGGAACTTGGCCCAGGCCCTGGGCTGCTCCTGGGTGGATGTGGGCTCTTGTGGAGCCTGCGTGAGGCAACCTAGCCCCCACGGATGTCGTCACTGAGATATTTGATACTGTTAAGGGATTTATGATTCAGGTTTTTCCACCCTAACCATTGAAGTATGTTCAAATGTCTTTAGATTTAGCGAACAACCACTGAGTTCCTGGCTGTATAGCAATGTAAAGGCTGCTTAAGCAAGCAAGTGTAATCCTTGACTGACTTACCTTGAACCTTAAGGATTTCAGAGGCAGTGCCTTGGGTTTTTCTTTCTTCAGAGGTGAAGATTGTGGTGATCCTGCTGCCTGTATTGTGCAGGATAAAGATGTTTTGCTTCTGGTGAAGAGTGCTTAAGATGAAGGCTCTGATCCTCTGTTCTTGCTTGAACAAACAAGGTGCTGTACCTGGCAGAATCCTGAGTGTGAGGGTGACAAGGTGGAGCACCATGCTTCAGTTGTGCATCTTATTTTAAGATAGAATACAGAATCAGCCAGGTTGGAAAAGGCCTCAGAGATCATTGAGTCCAACCTCTCACCCAACACCATCTAATCAACTAAACCATGGCACCAAGGCCTCATCCAGGCTCTTCCTAAACACTTCCAGGATGAGGACTCCACCACCTCCCTGGGCAGCACATCCCAAGGGCCAATCTCTCTTGCTGGGAAGAACTTCTTCCTAACCTCCAGCCTAAACCTCCCCTAGGGCAGCTTGAGACTGTTCCTCTTGTTCTGGATGTGAGGTCTCTGTGTGTGAGGCCTGAATTTGAAAGCAGGATTCCAACAAATTCTCAGACCTTCTGTTGGGGCAAAAAATCCTCACAGTAAAAGAATTCCAGAAGAGCAAATAGGCTTAATGTAGAATAACAGTAGTGGTACTGGCTTCTTTATGAGGAGCCGTGAAAGCATCCTCTGGGCTTAATCCAGTTGGGGTTTCCATGTGAATGGATCAGTCTGCTGGAGGAGGCAGAGCACTAATTCTGTAGAAGTTTCCTCTGAGAGGCTTCTGCTGCCTTCTGATACTTTATGGTTAGTCACAGAGACCACTGGGTGTAGGAGAAATGTAATCAAAGCTTCCAACGTTGTGCTAGTCACGGAATTTCAGCATGGGGAGGGTTGGAAGGGACCTCTGGGGATCATCCAGTCCAACCCTCCTGCTAAAGCAGGGCACCCACAGCAGCTTGCCCAGGAGCAAAAGGGCCAAGGGAGGTTGGAAGCTCTCCAGACAAGGAGACTCCACCACCTCTCTGGGCAGCCTGCTCCAGGGGTTCCAGCACCCTCACAGGGAAGTCTCTGGTGCTGAGTGAGCCTACACCAGCCGCTGTGTTATCTGTAGATCTTGGTGGCTGTGTGTGCACCTGAAGACTCCCTCAAAGCCCCAGCAGCTTAAGGGTGCTTTTATCAGCGCTCAGGATGAGTCACTGCCCTCGTTTGCAGAAGGCAAACGATCGGTGGTGGTGCTTTCAAACTTTACCGACTCTTAGAATGAACTTAGTGTTATGCAGATGGTGCAGCTGCAGTTTCAGCTTCGGTGCAAGCCCGGTGCTGAGAGCACTTCCAGGCTCTTCCTTTTCAGTGGCTAGGAGAACACAACGCTGAAATGGAGCATTGAGGTGCTGAAATGGCCCTTTCATTGGAGGTGACACAGAGCTTAACCACAGCTAGAAGCTGGTGTGCCACAGGATATTGAGTCAAACACCACCTTGGTACCACGCTGCTACCCAAATCTATGCAGAGCAGGGAGATGAGCACCTCTGTCTCCTCTGCACCACCTCAAGGCTGACTTGCTTCTGGTGAGCTGAAGTGAGGCTTCAGAAGTGCCTGCATTTCAGTCAGGTGCTTGGTGAAACAGGGCAGGGCAACACATGAAGCTTGAAAACTGCCTGGATGGATGCTAAAAAATAACCTGAAAGCACTGCTCAGGGCAAAGCAGGACTTGGGAGAGTGGATCTGCTGAGATGTCTGGAATTTGGGGTTAGGAATGGGGGGAATCCAGTTACTCTTGGGGGGACAGAACAACTTCATTTGCTTCCAACTGGGCTGGCCTGGCAAAGTTAATGTTGTGTGTGGGGGGAAATTTCAACCCACCACACTTCCTTTCCAGGTTCTCACCTCAGCAGGCATTTCTTTCCTCAGGAGAAGGGGGGGACAATTTCAGTGACATTCTGACTTAAGCCATCATAAATTCAAACTGGGTGGTGCAGCATTGTCTGCACATCATCCCCTCAGAATGTGTGAGGCAGCTAAAACGCAGCCAGGCACAGCCAGGGGCTTGTGGTGTATCCCAATCCACAGCCCTCACGTGCTCCTCAGGGTGATGTTTTCAAGGTAGGGGCTGGTTTGTCATGGTCAAGCACGTTGCTGCTTGGTGGACAGCTTGGTTTGCTGTGTCTGCTACCAAACCCACATGAAATGATGTGTGGAACAAGGGCAGGTAGTGATTTTGCAGCTGCTTGAACTCTGAGCCCATCTCTTAAAGCAGTGGTGTCCCTACCAGAGCTCAGGGGAGGTTTTCAGTGCCTGCAGCCAAGTCCTCTGCACCTTGTGCCTTCTGAGGAAGAGGGACTTGAGCTCATTGCTAGAGTCATAGCACCATAGAATGGTTTGGCTTGGAAGGGACCTTAAAGATCACCCAGTTCCAGCCCATGGGCAGGGACACCTCCCACTAGAGCAGGGTACTCAAGGCCTTGTCCAACCTGGCTTTGGACAATTCCAGGCTTGGAGCCTCCACAGCTTCTCTGGGCAACCTGTTGCAGTGTCTCAGCATCCTCACGGGGAAGAATTGCTTCCTAATGTCTAATCTCAATCCAGTTTAGAATCATAGAACCAGAAGAGACCCCAGAGATCATCAAGTCCAAGCTGTTACCTAATACCTAGCAGTTAAGTCTTTGGAGTGACTCTTTTCAGCCCTTATTCCTGGAGTGGAGTGGAGGAATTGCTGCCTTGGGGAAAGGGATGTTGCTGCCCCATTGAATTCCTGCTTCCACACTTGTCAGCTGTGCTTTCCAGCAGCTGGCTTCCATGGGGAGGTTGTGCATGGCCATGCAGCACTCACAGAGTGGTAAGGGGTTGGGAGGGACCTCTGGAGATGGGTGAGCCCAAGGCAGGGTCACCTAGAGGAAGTCACACAGGAACACAGCCAGGCAGGCTTTGAGTTATCTCCAGAGATGGAGACTCCACCACTTCTCTGGGCAGCCTGCTCCAGTGCTTCACCACCCTTAAAGAAGTTCCTCCTCATGTTTAGATGGAACTCCTGATGGTCAAGTTTGAGCCCATTACCCCTTGTCCTGTTGCTGGGCACCACTGAGTAAAGCCTGGTCCCATCCTCCTGACACCCACCCTTTGAGTATTGGTCAGCACTGATGAGATCCATCCTCAGGCTGCTCTTCTCCAGGTGAAAAAGCTCCAATTCTCTCAGTCTTCCCTCACCAGGAAGATGTTCCAGTGCCCTAATCCTCTTTGCAGCCCTTTGCTGTACCCTCTCCAGCAGTTTCCTGTCCTTCATGAGCTGAGGAACCGAGAACTGGCCACAGTGGCCTCACCAGGGCGGAGCAGAAGGGGAGAAGAACACTGTGTGCTCATCCAGTTGGGCTCTGGGGAGCTGGATAATTCTGAAGACTAGAATGGGAAGAGCCAGAGAGGTGTTTTGTTGGGCTTATTTTCTCCCTTGAGCTGGTGCATGTTGTAGTAGTGCCATGTCAAGCTGAACTAGGAGTGTGGAAACCTGCAAGGTGCCTGCTCAGGCAGCACAAACTAGAGTTTAGGAGTGTGCTGAGCCCTGTTTTGTTACCCCACTTTAACCCCTAGTGTTTAAGGCCTTCTGTCATGCAGAGAGTGTGGTTGAAGGGCTACAAGATGCTCAGAATGCTGTCACTGTGGATTCTGTTTTCTCTCTTCTCCACTGATGTCTGCTGTGAATCTGGAAGAGTTTAAAAAGCCTCAACCTTTGTCCCTCTCCTTAATCCACAAGGTCCAAGCCTGTGTATATGCTCCAGTTCTTACTGGAAATGGCAAAGGATTAGGCAGAAGGGGACAGAAATCTCACTTAAACCCCCAGGGACTTCAAATTGGAAGTTCTTTCAGGGATGAAACCTGTGTGGTGTGAAGGAGCAGTCCCTGCCTCTGAAGGACATGAGCTTTCCCCAGGCTTCCTGCTCTCTCCAGATGAGCTTCAGCCCAGGCTTGCTTTTTCATAGGTTCATAGAATGGTTTGGGTTGGAAGGGACCTTCAAGATCATCCAGAACCAACCCCCTGCCATGGGCAGGGACACCTCCCACCAGCCCAGGTTGCTCACAGCCTCATCCAGCCTGGCCTTGAACACCTCCAGGGAGGGGACATCCACAGCCCCCCTGGGCAACCTCTTCCAGTGTCTCCCCACCCTCACTGGAAAGAATGTCTTCCTTATCTCCAATGTGAATCTCCTCTCCTCAAGCTTCAATCCATTGCCCCTTGTCCTGTCACTCCAAACCCTTGTCAAAAGTCTCTCCCCATCTCTCCTGTAGCCCCCCCAGGTACTAGAAGGCTGTTCTGAGGTCTTCCTGGAGCCTTCTCTTCTCCAGGCTGAACAGCCCCAAGCACAAGTAGGTTGACTCTCTAGCTGGGCTCCATCCCAGGCTTTGTGTTTGATTAGGTTGTGTTAGTTACAAAACTGCTTGGGCATAGGGGAAGGATTCAGGCCAGGGCAGTGCAAATGTGGCCACTTTAAGTTGGAGTATGAACTGGTTTGTTTGTTTACTTAAGAGAAGGCATTCTCAAATCTTTACTAGTCCATGAATGAGGTGTTCTTGTTGACATGAATGGGGGGATGGACCCAAATGCAGGGGGAATCATGGAATCATGGAACTGTCAGGGTTGGAAGGGAGTTCAAGGCTCAGCCAGCTCCAACCCCCCTGCCATGGGCAGGGACACCTCACACTGCAGCAGGTTGCTCACAGCCACCTCCAGCCTGGCTGCAAACACCTCCAGGCAGGAGGCTTCCACCACCTCCCTGGGCAACCTGTGCCAGGCTCTCACCACCCTCCTGGGGAACAACTTCTTCCTCACAGCCAATCTCAATCTACCCATTTGTATTTTGTCTCCATTCCTCTCAGTCCTATCCCTCCCTCACACCCTCAAAAGTCCCTCCCCAGCTTTCTTGTAGCCCCCTTCAGATCCTGGAGGAGCTCCTGGAGGTCTCCTGGGAGCCTTCTCTTCTCCACACTGCACAACCCCAACTCCTTCAGGCTGTCCTCACAGCAGAGCAGCTCCAGCCCTCTGCTTCTCCTCATGGCCCTGCTCTGGACACTTTCCAGCCCCTCCAGATCCTTCCTGGCACAGAGGCTCCAGACCTGGACCCAGAGCTCCAGCTGTGGTCTCAGCAGAGTGGAGCAGAGGGGGAGAATCCCCTCCCTGGCCCTGCTGGCCACACTTCTCTTGCTGCAGCCCAGGCTCTGCTTGGCTCTCTGGGCTGCAAGTGCTCACTGCTGGCTCTTGTTGAGCTTCTCATCCCCCAGCACCCCCAGATCCTGGGGGGACCCTGTGCAAGGTGACTTGACCCAATGCAGGGAGAATGGTCCAAATACTCTGTGTCAGAGTTCTTACTTAGCAGGCTGAGAGCTATGACTGGAACTTGCCATGCATTCAGAGTATCTGAAGCTGTTATGGTTTAATTGAGGTGAGCAACACAGAGTTCCTGTGAGCTGGACCTGACCAAGTGACCAAAATTCACTCATGTGATCCTGTGTCCTGAAGCAGGATGGGGCAGATGCTTCCCAGTCCTGGGGAATCTGAGCTCTTGCTTGGGTATTTGCTGAGATATTTGCCTTTGAAACTTCCTTTGTGGGGCAGGAGGGTGGGTGCTGGTCCAGCACATTTCAAAGGCCTTTTCCAGTTAGTTGAGCTTGAGAGGGTTTGTCCTGAGAAGAAAAGAGAGCTTGAGGAAGGTGCTTGGCTTGCTTCCTGCTTCAGATGGGATTTCCCAAAGAGGTGCTGTGTGGTGATGCCCAGGGCAGTGCCAGCCCCATCCTTTGGCTGGCTTTTGAGGTACAATAAAGTTTCGAGGAAGGAATTGAAATCAGGATCTACTTCTTGTGCCCAAGATAGGTTTCTCTTCAGAATGACTTCGCTGCATGAGGTCCTAGCTTGTGCTGGTTTCTTAGAGTGGTGGCCTGAGCCTTAGCATCAGACAAGAAGATGAATTTCTTAGGTTACCTGGGGCTTTTCTTTTTGCCTTCCCTTCTCCTTCCAGAGCCCAGAAGAGAACTTGCAGCCTGCTTTGAGCTCCTCCTCTTTGTGCTGCCTCTTCCAAGTTGAGCTGAAGAATTGCAAAGTGTATTTGCACACACTTGACTTAGCTGGCTGCCCTTCTTCTGCATTACCTCCTGGAGTCCTGCTCTATGCAAATTCAACCTTGCCAGCTCCTATTTCATCAGCACAGCCTGGGCTGTTTCTCAGCACGGGGTTGGCTTAGGGCCCCTGACTCTCAGTTGAAACCCTTGAGACCCTGCCTCGAAGTGTTTGCAGCCCTGCTGCAGAGCATGTCCTTGCTGGTTGCTGTGTCCCACAGGATGAAGAGCTGTCCTCCGTGGCTTTTTGTGGAGCAGAAGGTTTTGTTGTGGTGGTTTGTCCCCCCCCCCCCCCCCCGTCTCCTCCTGGTGCCTTGACTTGGAATTACAATCACGTCCTTGTTGCAAAGTGGGAGGGTCACCATCCTGGGTGAAAGCAGAACCCAGGATCTAACGATTTGAGCAGCATCAGCTGAAACTGAGGGCTGGAAACAGCACTTAAGAAAGAGGATTTTTGTGCGGAGGGAAAAAGGGGTTGAGGCTGCCTGGAAGACAGAAGCTCAGTGGTTGCCTTAAGCCACCAGTCAAAGCCACAGTAAATAAAAAGCTCTTTCATCTCTGGGGGAATTTTGTTTGCATTTCTCCAGGTGATGCTTTCTGTCTTTCCCATTAACCACACTGCTGGGTTTGGGAGTGATGTCCCAGTCACCTGCCTCCTCCAGCTAGTTTTGCTTTGGTGAATAGCAGGAGTTCAAACTCCCCCTGGCTGCTAGCAGAGCTTGATCAGGCCCTGGCCCAGAGCCTGAGCCTGCAATGTGAGATGGGCTCAAGAAACAAGAGATGAGGCTTTTGGTGAGTTAATTCAAAGGAGGGGGGAGAGAGAGAGAGAGCAAGCAAGCCATGAAATGGAGGAATGAGGTAAAATATCACCTGCATTGTGCTGACTGCAGCACTTAGTAGCTGTTTTTATCCACTGAGTCCTGTCACTGTGCACATTTAGGGGTCAGCAGGGAGAGGTTTGGATGCAGTGCTCAGAACAGGTGTGATCTTGGCTTGGTGTGGAGTGGATGAGCAGATACAGCTAGGAGGGGGTTGGAGTGAGGTGGGGGTTGGTGTCTGCTCCCTAGAATCAAGTGGTAGGACAAGAGGAAAGGGCCTCAAGTTGTGCCAGGAGAGGTTTAGGTTTGGTATGGGAGCTCTTCACTGCAAGAGTGGTCAGGCACTGGTACAGGCTGCCCAGGGAGGTGGTGGAGTCCCCATGCCTGGAGGTGTTCAAGAAACCTGTGGCCATGGCACTTTGGGAGATGATTTAGTGGCCATGGTGGGGTTGGGTTGCTGGCTGCACTGGATGACCTTAGAGAGCTCTTGCAACCCAAACAATTCTCTGATCTGTACTCTATTACCAAGGTGACACCAAGCATTGTCCCTTATGCTTTGATGGCCATGGTGGCCTTAGTTCAACAGTTGGATTCAGTGAGCTTAGAGAGCTTTTTCAACCCAAACAGTTCTAGGATTAGCACAGGGAGAGCTACTTCAGAGCTTGGTAAGGTGAAAACTGTCCAAAGGGAGTAAGGATTAACTTTGTATTAAACTGAAGGAAAAATCTGGAACCTGTCCAGAGAAGGACAACAAAGCTGGGGAGGGGTTTGGAGTTTGGGAAATTTAAGCCAGCCACAGCTTTTGTGACCATGGAACTTCCTCCCAAGCAGTTTCAACACCACTTAAGGACAGACCTCACCAACTAGAGTTGTAAGCAGCTGCTCTTTCTGCACATGTGTGGCCAGCAGGAGCAGGGAGGTCATTCTGCCCTGTGCTGGTTAGGCCACACCTTGAGTCCTGTGTCCAGCTCTGGGCTCCTCAGGTTAGGAAAGCTGTTGAGCTGCTGGGAGGTGTCCAGAGAAGGGCAAGAAAGCTGGGGAGGGGTCTGGAGCACAGCCCTGGGAGGAGAGGCTGAGGGAGCTGGGCTTGCTTAGCCTGCAGAAGAGGAGGCTGAGGGGAGACCTTCTTGCTCTCTGCAACTCCCTGCAGGGAGGCTGTAGCCAGGTGGGGGTTGGTCTCTTCTGCCAGGCAGGCAGCCAGCAGCAGAACAAGAGGCCACAGTCTCAAGCTGTGCCAGGGGAGGTTCAGGCTGGATGTTAGGCAGAAGTTCTTCATAGAGTTATTGGCCATAGGAATGTGCTGCCCAGGGAGGTGGTGGAGTCCCCATCCCTGGAGGTGTTTAGGAAGAGCCTGGCTGAGGCCCTTGGTGCCATGGTTGAGTTGATCAGATGGTGCTGGGTGACAGGTTAGACTGGATGATCTCAAAGGTCTCTTCCAACCTTTTCTGGTCTATTCTATTCTATCCTATCTGAGATGGATCTGATCTGGCACATGTGTGTTGGGTGAGGCATGGCCCCTGCAGAAGCTGTCTCTGCTGCTTAAATTTACCCCCCAGTTTTGCAGAGCTTACAGATGGATCACACACACTGCCTGGCTGCAGTTTTGACTTGAGGCTAGGTCAGCTGTGTTCAGAAACAACACTGGGAAGCATAAAGAGACCAAAAGAATAGATGAGAATGGGAAGTGCAGCAAGGGAAGGAGTTCTGGAGCTGTCATGGTCTTATGGCCACAAAGATGATCAGAGGCCTGGAGCACATCTGCTATGGGGACAGGCTGAGAATGTTGAGGCTGTTCAGCCTGGAGAGGAGAAGGCTCCAGAGAGAACTTAGAGCAGCCTTCCAGTACCTGAAGGGGACTACAGGAGAGCTGGGGAGGGACTTTGTGCAGGGGTTTGTAGTAAGAGGATGAGGGCCAATGGTTTGAAACTGGAGTAGGCTGGATTTAGGTTGGACATGAGGAGGAAGTTCTTAACAGTGAGGTTGGTGAGGCAATGGAGCAGGCTGCCCAGGGAGGTGGTTGAGGCCCCAGCCCTGGAGACATCCAGGATCAGCCTTGATGTGTCCCTGGGCAGCCTGATCTTGTTGGAGGTGTCCCTGCTGGCTGCAGGGGGGTTGGCCAAGATAACCTTGGAGGGTCCCTTCCAGCCCAGTGCAATCTGTGAATCTGTTCACATAACCCCATCAATTTCTAGTTTAAAACCTCAGTTCCTTAGCACTGGATCCCTTGGCCAAAACTGGACTGTCTGGCAGTCAGCAAGGTGCATCTGGCCAGGCCCAGCAGAAGGCTTCTTAACCTAGTTTGGTGACCTTTTAGGCCATGGGAGAGCACTGAGGGCTAATTAGATAACCTCTGTGCCTTGCCAGGCATCTAATTACTTGCCAGAGTTCTCTCATGAATTTACAACCCCAGCTCCTAGACTGCAGGCTGCTGGAAAGTGCTGAGTCTGTGCATTTAACCTGGGCAGCTGTGAGTGTGCTGGCAGCTTAGCCAGGGTGACAGAGGCTTAGCCAGGGTGACAAGGGCTCTCCAGGCAGCCCAGCAGAAAGTATTAGGCATGTTGAGTGTGTGATATGTTGAAAGCATAAGGGACAATGCTTTGTGTCACCTTGGTAATAGAGAACAGATCAGAGAATTGTTTGGGTTGCAAAAGTCCTCTAAGGTCATCCAGTGCAGCCAGCAACCCAACCCCACCATGGCCACTAAATCATGTCCCAAAGTGCCATGGCCACAGGTTTCTTGAACCCCTTCAGGGATGGGGGACTCCACCACCTCCCTGGGCAGCCTGTGCCAGGGCCTGGCCACTCTTGCAGGAAGGAAATTGTTCCTCGTGTCCATCCTAAACCTCCCCAGGAGCAATTTCAGGCCATTTCCTCTCATTCTATCACCTGGTACCAGGGAGAAGAGACCAACCCCCACCTCACTCCAGCCTCCTTTCAGGGAGCTGGAGAGAGCAATGAGGTCTCCCCTCAGCCTCCTTTTCTCCAGGCTCAACACCCCCAGGTTCCTCAGCTCCTGTTCCCCAGACCCCTCCCCAGCTTGGTTGCTCTTCTCTGGACACACTCCAGCAGCTTCATGGAGCAGCACACAAGGAAATGAATTTCCTGATGCTCAGCCCTTCACAGTTTATTCCTGCCTCATAAAACTTGCCCCCTGCTGCTAAAAGAAGTGCATTATCTCCAATGCTGGTGGTGGAAATGACTCCTCATGTTAGGAAGCACCAAGTTGGAGCTGAGGGGACCTGTCAGGCCAGGAGCAAGCTGCCAGACTTGGCTGTTTCTGTAAGAAGAGAGAACCTCCATTTCAGCTGAGCAGTTCCTCTCCTGATGCTTTCATGAGCAGGCTGATTGGAACACAGCACAAGGAGCCTGCAGAAGAAGAGATCACAGAGGGTCAGCAGGACTCTAGGAGAGGATCCCAGACAAGATGCTTGTGGGTGCACAGGATGACCAAGTGCCCTGGGGAATCAGAAGAGCTGAGGTGTTCCCAGTAATTATGGTTTCAGTTTGACAAGGAAGAGCTAATTGACCCCTGTAAAGATGAAGCAGCCCTTCTCCAGGGACTGATTGGGCTTCTCCCTCAGAAATGTTTGAATGGGACTGTGAAAAAACAGGGCAGCAGGGATCTGAACCAACACAGACCTGCTGCATAGCTCCTTCTCAAAGCCTGAGCTAACCCAGTTTGCCTGCTAGTAGTAGGTGTACAGGGAAAGAATGAAGTGGGAGGATGGGAGAATGTTAATCAGTAGTTTAGGATACATCTGCAGGGCTGGAGCTGCAGGAGAGGATCTTGCAGAGGTGAGCTGCAGGGGAGTTGTTAGAGAAGGGCTGGCCAGGTCAGGAAGAAGATCCTGTGAGTGATTACCTGTTGCGTGGCAACAATCTTCTGTTTGGTGAGAGGCAGCTGACAGGGGAAGAAGGCTGCTTAGGAGGTACCTTCACAGCTTGGAGAAAGCAAGACTTGCTTGAGTGCACAGCACCTTGGTGGGGGCCAAAGTATTTGTGAAGCTGCAGGAAGTGACTCAGATCATTTGAGAGGCCTCCAGCACAGCCCTGTGAGGAGAGGTTGAGGGAGCTGGGGTTGATTAGCCTGGAGAGGAGGAGGCTCAGGGGAGACCTTCTTGCTCTCTCCAACTCCCTGCAGGGAGGTTGTAGCCAGGTGGGGGTTGGTCTCTTCTCCCAGGCAGGCACCCAGCCCCAGAACAAGAGGACACAGTCTCCAGCTGTGCCAGGGGAGGTTTAGGCTGGAGGTGAGGAGAAAGTTCTTCCCAGCAAGAGAGATTGGCCAGGAGGTGGTGGAGCCCCTGTCCCTGGAGGTGTTCAAGAGGGGATTGGATGTGGCACTTGGAGCCATGGTTTAGTTAGTCAGGAGGTGTTGGGTGAGAGGTTGGACTTGATGATCTCTCAGATCTTTTCCAACCTTATTGATTCTATGATTCTAAGTCAAGTGTGAAACTACACAGAGGACTGGGTCCAGTGCTAGGCTCCCCAGTTCAGGAGGGACAGGGAACTACTGGAGAGAGTCCAGCAGAGGCTCCAAAGGCTGCTGAGGGGCCTGGAGCAGCTCTGTGAGGAGCAAAGGCTGAGAGCCATGGGAGTGTTGAGCCTGGAGAAGAGCAGCCCCTGGAGCAATGCTCAGCAAGATCTAAAGGTTGGGGGGCAAGAGGCTGGGGCCAGACTCTTGTCAGTGGTGCCCAGGGACAGGCCAAGGGGCACAAACTGGAAGCCAGGAGGTTCCATCTGAACAGGAGGAGAAAGTTGTTTGGTGTGAAAGTGCTGGAGGCCTGGAGCAGGCTGCCCAGAGAGGTTGTGGAGTCTCCTGGTGTGGAGAGCTTCCAAACCCCCTGGCCATTGTGCTGCTGGGCAAGCTGCTGTGGGTGCCCTGCTGGAGCAGGGGGGTTGGACTGGCTGAGCTCCAGAGCTCCCTTCCAACCACCACCGTGCTGGGGTTCTGTGGTTTCTGTGAGTTACAAGGAAATGCCAAGAGGCATCTGAAGGCACTGGGTGCATGAAATGATGCTGCATGGTTACAGTGTCAGCAGGGCTGTCTGTCAGGGCTACGAGCATGCTTGTCCTCAAGCCAACATCTGTTCTGGTAGTGAGCAGGCAGATGTTCCAACCTCCCTTATGAAGTGCTTGCAAAACCAGGCCAAGTCCTGCTGCCTCAGTGCTGTGATGGGGCTTTTGCATTTTGTTTAGCTAAGGCTTCCTCTCTCTCTCCATCTGCCTGACAAAGACAGTCTTAGGTTGTGTCAAACCCAGACTTAGAGTGGGGAAAACCCTTCCTGTGCAGCAGCATGAACCTGGTTACATCTCTGTGTTCAGTGGAAGGAGGGGGTCAGCTCTGCAGCCAGTTTCAGTGCCTCTGATCCCATTTATGTTTGTAGAGGAACAGGAACTGCCTTTTCCCTTGCAAAAGAGAAATATTTAACAGCCAGCAAGTCAGACAGCCTGGGCTGGGGAGATTGGAGTTGATTCCTCATTCAGTTTGGGTTGAATGGCTTGGGTTGGAAGGGACCTTAAAGATCATCCAGTGCCAACCCCCCTGGCATGGGCAGGGACACCTCCCACCAGCCCAGGTTGCTCAAGGCCTCATCCAGCCTCACCTTGAACACCTCCAGGCAGGGGACACCCACAGGTTGCCCCCCTGGGCAACCTCTTCCAGTGTCTCCCCATCCTCACTCTCAAGAATTTCTTCCTCATCTCCAGTCTCAATCTCCCCTCTTCCAGCTCAGAGCCTCTGCTCCTCATCCTGTCACTGCAAGCCCTTGTCAAAAGTTCCTCTCTAGCTTTCCTGGAGCCCCTTCAGCTACTGGAAGGCTGCTCTAAGGTCTCCCTGGAGCCTTCTCTTCTGCAGACCTAACAGCCCCAGCTCCCCCCAGCCTGTCCCCGTAGGGGAGATGCTGTAGCCCTCTGATCATCTTTGTGACCTCCTCTGGCCCTGCTCCAACAGTTCCATGTCTTTCTCATTCCAGACAAGACAGACAGACTCAATTCAATGGTCTCTGACAGCTCCAGGTCCTCCTTGTGCTGGGGGCTGCCAGCCTGGAGGCAGTGCTGCAGGTGGGGTCTGAGCAGAGCGGAGGGGGAGCTGCTGCTTTGCAGCCTGCACCCTGTGTCTGTGTAGCTGTTGCTCTGCTGCCCCCCCCTTTCCCCTCTTGCACGTTCCCTTGGGCACTCTGATTTATTGGGAGAGGACTTTCTGCTTCACAGGCATTCTTGGCACCAGATTAAAGCCAGTAAATTTCGTTGTCGTGTTCCCAGTGACAAGTTGAATACATAAAACATTGTTTCTCTTCCCCAGAAGACAAACACTGGTGCAGAAATCATGAGTGTGAGCGGTGGCAAAAGGTCAGGACGAATAAGCCTGCTCCAAAAGGCCTTGGTGCTGGTCCTTCCTGCTCCTCTCTTGGTGTGTGGTGCCTCTGGTTGTTGATGGAGGCTTGTGTTGGGCTCTGCATCAACAAAAGTGGTGGTAAAGTAGTTTAGAAAGCAGGGAGAAGTGTCTGCCATCTGCAGGGTCCCTGCTCACTGCAGGGGGTTCAACTGGATGGCCTTAAAGATCTCTTCCAATCCAAAGCATTCAATGATTCTATAAACCATTGTGCCTCTGCCCCTCAGCTCTGCTGAGACCTCAACTGTAGTCCCATGTCCAGTTCTGGGGCCCCCAGCATGAGAAGGACATGGAACTGCTGTTGGAGAGGGTCCAGAGAGGCCACCAAGGTGATCAGAGGGCTGGAGCACCTCCCCTACAGGGAGAGGGTGGGAGAGTTGGGGCTGTTCAACCTGCAGAAGAGAGGGCTCCAGGGAGGCCTGAGAGCAGCATTCCAGTACTTGAAAGGGGCTGCAGGAGAGCTGGGAGGGGACTTTTGCCAAGGGCTGGGAGTGGTGGGACCAGAGGGAATAGAGTGAGGCTGGAAGAGGGGAGATTGAGACTGGAGATGAGGAAGAAATTGTTTCCAGCGAGGGTGGGGAGCCCAGGGAGGTTGTGGAGGTGTTCAAGGCCAGGTTGGATGAGGCCTTGAGCAAGCTGGGCTGGTGGGAGGTGTCCCTGCCCATGGCAGGGGCTTGCAACTGGATGATCTTTAAGGAAATTTAGATTGGATGTTAGGCACAAGCTCTGCACTGTGAGGTTGGTGGAACATTGCAACAGGTTGCCCAGGGAGGTGGCTGAGGCCTCATCTCTGGAGATATTCAAGGTCAGGCTCAACAAGGCTCTGAGCAAGCTGAGGCTGTCTCTGCTGACTGCAGGGAGGTTGCATTAGATGACCTTTGGAGGTCCCTTCCAGCCCAACCCAGGCTGTGATTCAGAAGTACATCACAAATGGGTTGAGACAGGATCTGCCAGGAGAGATTTCATAAAGAGGAAAAAATAATGCAGCAGAGCAGCTTGCAAGGAATAATGGAATCACAGAATTGTCAGGGTTGGAAGGGAGCTCGAGGCTCAGCCAGCTCCAACCCCCCTGCCATGGGCAGGGACACCTCACACTACACCACCATGCTGGGATTCTGTGTGTTACAAGGAAATGCCAAGAGGCATCTGTAGATGGAGGAGAAAGTTGCTTGGTGTGCCTGGAGCAGGCTGCCCAGAGAGGTTGTGGAGTCTCCTTCTCTGGAGAGACTTCCAAGAGCCATCTGGATGCTCTCCTGTGTGACCTGGCCTAGGTTTGCTTTGGCAGAGGGCTTGGGCTGGGTGCTCTCCAGAGACCCCTTCCAACCCCTACCACTGTACTGCCCAGACTGAATAATGACTGCTCTTGCTGCATGGGCCTTGACTTTTTTCACCTTAAAACCTAACTACTGAAGTAACTTTTAGGTTGCCCAGCCCTCAGCAAGGGCAAGGGGGGTTAGGTACAGTCATGCCTTGAGTGGAAATGTTCATTTGCATTGCTGCTGGGAAAGATTTGATGGCCCAAGGGGCTGCTTTCCCAGAAGAGGCTAAAAGAAGGAGAAGCTGCCACTGCTGTAGCACTGAGCCTTCTTGGCTGGTTGCTCTCTGTGCAGGAGATAGCTCAGCATTGTAGTAATACAGAAGTGAAACCAGCCTGGCTTTCTCTTTAGAGGCACTGCCTAACTCTGTTTGTGCTTGGCAATAACATAGGCAAATGAGCAGGAGCTATCAGAAGAAAGCTGTGAAGATGAGGGAATTAAATCTGCAGGGCTTTGTGCTAAATAGCAGCAAATTCCTGCTGATCATAGGGCTGGGAGGTGAAATGAAACCTTTTAGCTCCTTTCAAGTGGAGTGGCTCAGCCTTTGAAAGGGACAGAGAGCTATAGGTTTGGGTTAACACTCTTCAGACCCAGACTGTAGGTGAAGTCCTGCAACAGAGTTGTCCAAAACTTGTCACAGAATCCCATAGTGTTGGAAGCTGGACCTCTGGAGCTCAGCCAGTCCGACCCCCCGCTGCTAAAGCAGGGCACCCACAGCAGCTTGCCCAGCGGCACAATGGCCATGGGGGGGTTGGAAGCTCTCCACACAAGGAGACTCCACAACCTCTTTGGGCAGCCTGCTCCAGCACCCTCACATCTAACACCTTTCTCCTCATCTTCCTATGGGAACCTTCTGGGTTCCAGGTTGTGCCCACTGCCCCTTGGCCTGTCCGTGGGCACCACTGACAAGAGTCTGGCCCCAGCCTCTTGCCCCCAACCCTTTAGCACTTGCTGAGCATTGCTCAGCTCCCCTCTGGGGCTGCTCTTCTCCAGGCTCAACACTCCCAGGGGTCTCGGCCTTTGCTCCTCACAGAGCTGCTCCAGGCCCCTCAGCTTCTTGGGAGCCTCCACTGGACTTTCTTCCAGCAGGGAGATCATTCTGCCCTGTGCTCAGCACTGCTTAGGCCACACCTTGAGTCCTGTGTCCAGTTCTGGGCTCCTCAGGTTAGGAAAGCTGTTGAGCTGCTGGAAGGTGTCCAGAGAAGGGCAAGAAAGCTGGGGAGGGGTCTGGAGCACAGCCCTGGGAGGAGAGGCTGAGGGAGCTGGGCTTGCTTAGCCTGCAGAAGAGGAGGCTCAGAGGAGACCTTCTTGCAGTCTCAGTAGAACTGGGGAGCCCAGAACTGGCCCCAGGACTCCAGATGTGGCCTCAGCAGGGCAGAGTAGAAGGGGGAGGAGAACCACCCTTGCCCTGCTGGCCACACTCCTCTTCATGCACCCCAGCAGACCATTGTGTGCCTTGCCCATGCTGGCTGTGACCTCAGCCTGTGAATCTTTGTGTCTGCACTGAGCTGCATCTGCCGAGGTACCACTGAGGAATTGCAGGGTGCTGGTGGGTTGTAACTCATCAGATTGCTGGTGTCTGGAAAGAGCAAATGAGCGGAGTCTCTGATGTGTCTGGTTCTGCTGGTGGCACTGTCTGGAAGGCTTTAGGTGTGGATCCTGGCTCCTGGTGACCTCATCTCTCGGGTGACAGCTCTGTGCCAGGCACACTGCAGGTGTGGTTGGGCTGATTACCTTGGCTGGCAGAGCGTGTCTGGGTGCCATGCCCTGCAGGGGCTGCATGGGAAGCAGTGTGCTGGCAGGTTTGCATGCTCTCAGCAGCACCCAGTATCCTGGCCAGGAGGCCAATGCCAGCCACCCCTGTGCCCTGTCCCCCTCATCCCAAGGAGCTGGAGGTGATGAGTGGGGAGCCCCAAGGCAATTCAGCCTTCTGCCTGGTTTCATTTTTGCACTCGGTGTGCCTCTGGGGTTTTATTTGTGTTTTCTGCCCACCCTCAGCTCTAACCACAGCAGGGGTGGAACTGAGCTGTGCAGCTGTCCTGTGCCACTCACTGCACCTTTCCCCAGCTCATTTCTTTTCTGCGCTGTTTATTTTCACTTGAGCCTCAAGACTCTGGGCCAGAGGCCTGTAGCTGTTCTGAGAGAGTTTCTCTGTTGGAAATGAGTTGAGTCAAGAGCTGATTGAGGCAGAGGAGGTTGAACAAACACAACTGCTCCTGTGGACACACTCAAACCATTTCCCCTCTGCTGGTACCATGGGAACACTCCAGCAGATGCTCAAGTGGAGATTCTAGATAGCCAAACATCTTCAGAGGAAACTTATTAAGGGAGCTTTCATCTAAGCTAATATTTTCAGTCTCTGAGACTCCTGTGATCTCTAAAGCCTTCAGTGACTTGAGCTGTAATAAAATTTCATTTAGGGTGGCTGCCTGCTCCTCCACAGGAGCTCTGTGCTGCAGGAAGCAGAGGAATGGTGGAAAACAGCCTCATCTCAAGTAAACACTAAGCTCATTAAGTCCTGCAGCCTCAAAGAGCTTGGCTAGAGAGCAGCCCAGCCTGGGAGACAGCCTGTCTGATCACCTCCCAGCAAGCAGAGGGTTATGAGCCTCTCCATGTCCAAAGGCAAGGGTTCTGTGCAAGTGTTTTGGCTGGAGGTCTGGAGAAGCCATGTCCTCAGCCTGCAGATTTACAAGAGAGCTGAGCAAGGGGAAATCCAAAACAGGTGAAGTTAAGAGAGGTAGGTTGGGGCTCCCCAGAGAGGTTGTGGAATCTCCTCTGGACACATCCTGAACTCACCTGGATGTGTTCCTCTGTGACCTTCTCGAGGTGATCCTCTTTTGGCTCAATGATCTCCAGAGGTCCCTTCCATCCCCTCCTGTTCTGTGGGGTGGAATGACCTAGATCCTGAGTTCCTGAAGAGCACCTTGCCCCTGCACAAGTTGTGTGGAGGCTTTGTGGGGTTTTTGAGTGCCACTGCTAACTCCCCACTCCCAGTTAGAATCATAGAATCAATAAGAGTGGAAGAGACCTCAAAGCTCATCAAGTCCAACCTGTCACCCAAGACCTCATGACCACTAAACCATGGCACCAAGTGCCACATCCAGTCCCCTCTTGAGCACCTTACTGTTCTGCAGTAACAGCACAGTGCTCACTCCTGTAAGGTCAGAGAACCCTGTGCTGCTCATTTGGCACCTGGGATGTGCTTCCTGTCTCTTAAGGACCTACAGCTGCTCTGTGTGTGAAGGGCTTGGTACCAAAGGATGGGTTTTGACCACACTTGGGTTTTAGGGCCTCACCTCCAGGGGAAGAACCAGAAGCAAAAGCTCCTGGTAGAGTTACTTCAGTTCTGGAATAGGCCACAGCAGATGTATCCAACACTTTGTTCTGTAATCTGGGGGCTTTGTGTTGCCTTTTCACTGTGCCAGCATGGATTCATGCTAGACCAGGTTGCTCAAGGCTCTGTCCAACCTGGCCTAGAACGCTTCCAGGGAGGTTGTGGATGCCCTGGAGGTGTTCAAAGCCAGGTTGTTTGAGGCCTTGAGCAGCCTGGGCTGGTGGAAGGTGACCCTGCCCATGGCAGGGAGGTTGGAGTAGATGATCTCTGAGTTTTCTTCCAACCTAAGGCATTCTGTGGTTCTATGATCTCTGCTTTAAGCAGTTGGTGAATATATTGCCCTGAAAGTGCTCAGTCCAAGCTCAGTAGATAATCTCTGAGTTCTTTTCCAACCTAAGCCATTCTAGGATTCTATGATCTCTGCTTTAAGCAGTTGGTGAATATATTGCCCTGAAAGTGCTCAGTCCAAGTTCCAGTTGGGAGCTGGATGGTCCTTTCCAACCTATTCTGTGAAAGTGATAATCTCACCACAGGTTTAAGGACAGAAATACATAGGCTGCACAGGGATGTTGTGGCTGCCTCCTCCCTGGGGGTGTTCAAGGCCAGGTTGGATGAGGCCTTGAGCACCCAAATCTAGTTTAGAGGTGTCCCTGGCCATGGCAGGGGGGTTGAGAGTAGATGATCTCTGAGGTCCCTTCCAACCTTGGCCATTCTAGGATTCTGTGATCTCTGCTTTAAGCAGTTAGTGAATATATTGTCCTGAAAGTGCTCAGTCCAAGCTGGTTTGGTGAATCCCTAAACCATTCCAAAGGGGGAGACTCCATCCAGCAGCTATCCCAGAACTGTTGCACTGTAAAACACTTCCCCTGGGGTTGCAGCTTCAGTGCTGGCTTTTAGCATCATCTTTCCCTAGGCTTTGAGGGTTTGTTTTGTGTGTCTATTAAGCAATTGCAGCTGGCAGAGGAGGATGGAGCACACTTCCCTCAGTGTTCCCACGATCCCAGAGTGAGGAGCACGACCTGGTGACCATGTGCCAACTTTCCTGCCTTGACATAAGAGATAGCAGGGGGTAAAGATAATATGTGGTCAGAAAGAGGCCCTGGCTGCTGGGGCTGGGCAGGCCTTGGGCCATCCAGACAGGGGGGACTGAAAGGTTAGCAGCAAAACAAATGAGTTGGTTTCCCCTCCCCTGGACGTGGGATGAAGGGAAGGAAAAGGATTTGAAAACCATAGGCAGCATTTCTGTGCATGAATATCCCAGAGCCCCCCCCAGCATGGTAGGGTAGGAAGGGACCTCTGGAGCTCAGCCAGTCCAAACCCCCCTCCTAAAGCAGGGCACTCACAGCAGCTTGCCCAGCAGCAGTGGCCAGGGGGGGTTGGAAGCTCTCCACACCAGGAGACTCCACAACCTCTCTGGGCAGGCTGCTCCAGGCCTCCAGCACCCTGACACCAAACAACTTTCTCCTCATCTTCAGGTGGAACCTCCTGGGTTCCAGTTTGCTGCCCATTGCCCCTTGGCCTGTTTCTAGGTACCACTGAGCAGAGTCTGGCCCCAGCCTCTTGCCCCCAAGCCTTTAGCTCTTGCTGAGCATTGCTCAGCTCCCCTCTGGGGCTGCTCTTCTCCAGGCTCAACAGCCCCAGGGCTCTCAGCCTTAAATGTGGTGATAGTTCAGGGATCAGTTTGGAGTTGCTTTCCAGGAGAAATAACTTCAGATTCATTTCAGCCCAGGAATGCTTGTCACCTTATCCAAGTGTTTAAAGAGCCTGGGGAGGCTTGTGTGTTACTTGAGTGTGTCATTGGGTGACAGCTGTCATAGCCTTCTGCTCTTAGGCTCAGTTCATCCTGCTTTGCAAGGGATTATTGCAGATACCTGGAAGTTGATGCCTTGTTGCCCAGGCAGGTCGTGGATGCTTCCTCCCTGGAGGTGTTCAAGGCCAGGTTGGATGAGGCCTTGAGCAACCTGGGCTGGTGGGAGGTGTCCCTGCCCATGGCACTGGATGATCTTTAAAATCCCTTCCAACCTAAGCCATTCAAAGGATCTCTGAACCCAAACTGAATGAGGAATCAACTCCAACCTCCCCAGCCCAGGCTGTCTGACTTGCTGGCTGTTAAATAGTTCTCTTTTGCAAGGGAAAGGGCAGTTCCTGTTGAGGAGAGCTTTGGTAATGGCTGTGCCCTGAGCTGAGCTCCCTCCTTTCCTCATTGCTAGGGTATGGCTTAATTGCAGGAAACTTTGCTTCCTGTTTCTCCCTGACCTGGGGGCTGCCATGAATAATGTGATAAAAGAACTGCTGGAGTTTGGGAGGCTTTAAACAAAACGTTTAGGGCTGGGCAGAAGGCAGGAGGGGAGTAATGAAAGCTGAAGTTGTTGCCTGTGGGCAGGCAAAGAGAAACGAGGGGAAGGAGCAGTGCAAGCAAACTGTGCTTCAGCTGCCTGCTGCTCAGAGCTTGGGCACTCTCAGTCTTGCAGGAAGGTGTCTGTTTATATCTGTTGGTGAGCAGGAGAGTTAAAGGTTGTGTAAGGAACCTGGTTCAGCTCCTCAAGTGGCTGTGGTAATGGCTGTTGCACATTTTCTGACTCCAAAGTGACGTTTAAGGGGGGGGGGGGTTGTGTGTGAGTGTCAGAATTGGATGTGAGAGCAGCTGCAATAAACTCTTTGGATTATTCATAGATCCACAGAATGGGTTGGGTTGGAAGGGACCTTCAAGATCATCCAGTTCCAACCCCCCTGCCTTGGGCAGGGACACCTCCCACTAGACCAGAGGCTCAAGGTCTTGTCTAACCTGCCCTTGAACACCTCCAGGGAGGGGGCAGCCACAGCCTCTCTGGGCTACCTGTTCCAGTCTCTCCCCACCCTCACTCTAAAGAAATTCTCCTCATCTCCCGTCCAAATCTGCCCTCTTGCAGCTCAAAGCCATCCCCCCTCATCCTGTCACTCCATGGTTTGTACAAAGTCCCTCCCAAGCTCTCCTGCAGCCCCTTCAGGTGCTGGAAAGCTGCTCTAAGCTCTGCCTGGATCCTTTCCTTCTGCAGGTTGAACAGTTCCAACTCTCCCAGCCTGTCCCTGTACAGGAGGTGCTGCAGCCCTCTGATCCTTCCCCAGATAACTCCAGTGCCTGGTTTCCCAGTTACAGGCAGCTTTGGTGTGTGTTTTGGAGCAAGAAGGCAATATGGGATCCTCCTCTGTGTGTGTTCCATTCTGTTTTTTGATGCAGCTGAAGCAGGGGGGAGAGCTCAGTGCTGGAGCAGAACTTGTCTTGGATGCTGCTTATCTCAAGCTGAATGGCACAATACAAATGAGGAAGTGTAAAAACTGCCTGGGGAGGAGGAACTTTCAGTTCCCTAACCCAGACTGTGATGGAAATTAGCCTGGAAAAACATGCATGAAGCATTTGCAGAAACATTGGAAGCAGGGTTTGGTGAGGGGAGGCCTCATCAGCAGCACTGGCTGCATGGCACCAGTTGAAGCTGTGCTCTTCAATCCCTCCTCTGGAAGACCTTTCTTTTGCCACTAATCCATGACCAAATGGTGCTGGACTTGATGGGAATCTGTTGGTATTTGTACAAACCAGGCTGCTGCTTGGAAGTGGGAGCTGTGTCTCCTGTCAGTCAGCAAGCAGTGCAGCTCTTGGGTGGGTGTGTGATGTGTTGTTCCCTGGACACTTGGTGACAGCAGGATGTTCTGGATCAGGAATAGTGACAGGAGGATGGCCTGGATCAGGAAGATTATGGCCAACAGGAGCAGGGAAGTCCTTGTGCCCTGTGCTCAGCACTGCTTAGGCTACACCTTGAGTCCTGTGTCCAGTTCTGGGCTCCTCAGGTTAGGAAAGATGTTGAGATACTGGAAAGTGTCCAGAGAAGGGCAAGAAAGCTGGGGAGGGGTCTGGAGCACAGCCCTGGGAGGAGAGGCTGAGGGAGCTGGGCTTGCTTAGCCTGCAGAAGAGGAGGCTTAGGGGAGACCTTCTTGCTCTCTGCAACTCCCTGCAGGGAGGTTGTAGGCAGGTGGGGGTTGGGCTCTTCTCCCAGGCAGGCAGCCAGCAGCAGAACGAGAGGACACAGTCTCAAGCTGTACCAGGGGAAGTTTAGGCTGGAGGTGAGGAGAAAGTTTTTCATAGAAAGAGTAATTGGCCATTGGGATGTGCTGCCCAGGGAGGTGGTGGAGTCCCCATCCCTGGAAGTATTTAAGAGGAGCCTGGATGAGGCACATGGAGCCATGGTTGAGTTGATCAGATGGTGCTGGGTGGCAGGTTGGACTTGCTGATCTCTGAGGTCTTTTCCAACCTGGTTAATTCTGTTCTGTTCTTGTCTCTGCAGAGTGAGCAGCAGCTGGATTGTGCCTTGGATTTGATGAGGCGTCTGCCTCCCCAGCAGATAGAGAAGAATCTCAGTGACCTCATTGACTTGGTGAGTATGGGATGCTCTGAGCTGGGTGTAACGAAGGTCTGGTATGCAAGAACATTTCCTAAGAGCCTCTGGCAGGTGGGGTGGTTTGTTTCTCTCCTTGTCATACAGCCCAAACAATGCCCAGGAATCCAGGTGTTTGTTTTGGGCAGAGCCAACAGGTTCTAACTCCTCTGTGTGCTCAGCCAGCCTTTGGATGAGGGGTCATTAGCAGCTGTCTTGAAGTAATCACCAGCTTGGAGGCTGCTGTTTAGTGAAAGTAGTTTGGAGCAGTTTACACAAGGCTGATGGATGTCTCTGTCTCTTGATAAACTCCCTGGCCGCTTGCACTTTGACACAGGGCTCCTGTGGTAGGTTGCTGAGGCAATCATAGAATGGTCTGGGTTGGAAGGGACCTCTGAAGGTCATCCAGTCCAACCCCTCTGCAGCAAGCAGGGACATCCTCCACTAGATCAGGCTGCCCAGAGCCCTGTCAAGCCCCACTTTAAATACCTCCAGGGATGAGGTCCCAACCACCTCCCTGGGCAGCCTGTTCCAGTGTTTCACCACCTTCATAGTAAAGAACTTCCTCCTGACATCCAATCTAAATCTGCTCTGCTCTAGTTTGAAGCCATTGCCCCTGGTCCTGTCACTGCAGACCTTTGTAAACAATCTCTCTCCATTCTTCTTGTAGCCCCCTTCAGGTACTGGCTATTAGGTCTCCCTGGAGCTCTTCTCCAGGCTGAGCATCCCCAGCTCCCTCAGCCTGTCCTGGCAGCAGAGGTGCTCCAATATGTCAGAACACTGGGGCTCTGGAGAACACTCAAATCTAGCTCTGCTTTATGCTGTGTCAGGTGTTCTGCAGTCAGTGAGCACCCAGAAGAACCCAGCACCCTGGCCAGCAGTGCCAGTTACCTGCTAGGCTCTGTTTTCCTTCTCTCCCAGTGTCACACAATGCATTGGGTTAGAAGGGATCCTCCAAGGTCCAACTCGATCAGGTTGCTCAGGGCCTCCATCAAACCTAGCCTTGAGTGTCTGTAACCTGCTACTGAAGAAAACTAACTGCAGGAGGATGCTCTTCACTAGTTGCCCATCCTGTGAGGCACAGTTGGGTTATAACAGACTGGCTACTGTCAACTGGCCTTCAGAACAGTGTGGGGCATGGTGGGACTGCTAATGTAGGGACCTAATCTCTACAGCTCCTACTCTATGGGCAGCTGGGAAAACATGTTTCAATTATGCAGGCTAAATAGATGGCTGATTTCTGACCAGAGCTGCTGAATTTTGGCAGACAGAGAGCACTGAGGCTGGAACAGGGCTGTTAGACCTTTGAATTGAGTCTGTTGGTCTTGTCTGTAGTGAGAAGGACATGGAACTGTTGGAGCAGGTCCAGAGGAGGCTGTGAAGATGATCAGAGGGCTGGAGAACCTCTGCTGTGGGGACAGGCTGAGAGAGTTGGGGCTGTGCAGCCTGGAGAAGGGAAGGCTCCAGGGAGACCTTAGAGCAGCCTTCCAGTACCTGAAGGGGCTACAGGAGTGCTGGGGAGGGACTTTGGACAAGGGCTTAGAGTGACAGGATGAGGGACAATGAATTTGAGCTGGAAGAGGGCAGATTGAAACTGGAGATAAGGAAGAAATCTTTTCCAGTGAGGGTGGGGAGACACTGGCACAGGTTGCCCAGGGAGGTCATGGATGTCTCCTCCCTGGAGGTGTTCAAAGCCTTGAGCAACCTGGGCTGATGGGAGGTGTCTCTGCCCATGGCAGGGGGTTGGAACTGGATGATCTTTAAAGTCCCTTCCAACCCAACCCATTCTGTGATAAATGATAAATCCATTTGGCTTCTCTCCCCACACTGCCCCCAGCTTTTTGGATTACATCCCTTTTTCTGTGACAGGGCTGAATACTATGCATGAGGATAGTGAGAGCCTGGCACAGGTTGCCAAGGAGGTGATAGAAGCCTCATCCCTGGAGGTGTTCGCAGCCAGGCTGGATGTGGCTGTGAGCAACCTGCTGTAGTGTGAGGTGTCCCTGCCCATGGCAGGGGGGTTGGAACTGGCTGAGCCTTGAGGTCCCTGACAGTTCTGTGATTCTATGATGCTGACAAACCTTGTCTGAGAGCTCCTAGAGCTCTGATGGTTCTGCACACAGCAGCTATTTGAATTAGTGCCTTTTAATTAAACTGTTTATATCATGTGTGGGCTGTTTAGAATAGAATAGAATTAACCAGGTTGGAAAAGACCTCAGAGATCATCAAGTCCAACCTATCACCCAATGCCATCTAATCAACTAAACCATGGCACCAAGGGCCTCATCCAGGCTCTTCCTAAACACCTCCAGGGATGGGGACTCCACCACCTCCCTGGGCAGCACATCCCAGGGGCCAATCTCTCTTCTGGGAAGAATTTCTTCCTAACATCCAGTCTGAACCTCCCCTGGCACAGCTTGAGACTGTGTCCTCTTGTTCTGGGGCTGGGTGCCTGCCTGGCAGAAGAGACCAACCCCCAGCTGGCTCCAACCTCCCTGCAGGGAGTTGGAGAGAGCAAGAAGGTCTCCCCTGAGCCTCCTCTTCTGCAGGCTAAGCAAGCCCAGCTCCCTCAGCCTCTCCTCCCAGGGCTGTGCTCCAGACCCCTCCCCAGCTTTCTTGCCCTTCTCTGGACACCTTCCAGTATCTCAACATCTCTCCTAACCTGAGGAGCCCAGAACTGGACACAGGACTCAGGGGGTGTCCTGAGCAGTGCTGAGCACAGGGCACAATGACTTCCCTGCTCCTGTTGGCCACACATCTGCAGAAGAGCAGCTGCTTACAAGTCTGGTTGGGGAGGTCTGTTCTGAAGTGGTGTTGAAGCTGCTTGGGAGGAAGTTCCATGGTCTCAAAAAGCTGTGGCTGGCTTAAATTTCCCAAACTCTGTTGCCTCCTGCTTTTAGTTGCATAAGTCAGGGTACAGGTGAGAGAGCTTCATGGGCCAGGAGAGAAACTCCCTGCTGGAAGGGATTGAAAGCATTTAGTAATTGGCTCCATCTGCATCCCCACAACTCTTGGCAAGCTCACTTGTGAAGGTGGGACACAGAATCAGGCAGTCCCTGATGTGATCTGGAGCAACATGGTTGGCTTTCTGGTGAGATCTGGAGGGCTGAGGGGCTTGAGCAGCTCCAAGGACCCTTCAGAAGGAGTTGTTTGGGGAGCTGTGGTGAGCTTGGCTGGGTGATTGGTATGGAGGGGTTTTCCAATGAGTTGGAAAATGGTTGGGTAGCTCTGGATGTTGGAATTCGCTTTGGATGGTGCTGATTAGTGCTCTCCATGCTTTCCATCAGCCCTGGCTGGGCTTCCTTTCATAATAGAAGTGTGCCCTGAACCAGAGCAGCTGAAATGAGGCATGGTAGAAGCAGGATCTGTGTGATTCCCATCCTGGTGATTGCAGTCCCTCCTTGGAGGCAGGGATGAAATAATTGCTGAAATCCAGAGTGGTTTCTTCATTGTTGAGCCATCTGCAGACCTCTTCTGCAGCCACTCAGCCTGAGCTCCACAAGACTGAAGCCTCCACTCAGACAAGAGCAGTGTGTGCACTGCCCCCTCTAAGACTTCCAGAGCCAACAGAAGCCAAACAGATTTTTTTTTTGACCTTTTGGGGCAAGTTTCATCCAAACCTTTCCAGCTCAGTGTTGGTTTTTCATTCTCTTGCCTGTGCTGTTACCAGAGAATAACCTCCTTGAAGTAAAAGGGCAGGCTCCAAATGCGTGACAAGCAGCAGCAGGTTCATTCAGTTGGTGGTGGAGTTATGGCAGATGGCTTCTTGACTTCTGCTGCCTCCTTGCTTGGTATCAATAGACTCCTAGAATGGGTTGGGTTGGGAGGGAGCTTCAAGATCATCCAATTCCAACCCCGCTGCCATTGACAGGGACACCTCCCACCAGCCCAGGTTGCTCAAGACCTCATTCAGTCTGGTCTTGAACACCTCGAGGGACCCTAGACAACCTGTTACAGTGTCTCCCCACGCTCACTGGAAAGTTTTTTCCTAACCTCCAGTCTCAATCTGCCTTCTTCCAGCTCAAAGCCATTTCCCCTCACCCTGTCACTCCCAGCCCTTGTCAGAAATCCTTTCCCAGCTTTCTTGTAGCCCACTTCAGGAAGTCTGCTCTGAGGTCTCCCTGAAGATGCCTCTTCTCCAGGCTGCACAACCCCAACTCTTGCAGCCTGTCCCCACAGCAGAGCTTCTCCAGCCCTCTGATCATCTTCATGGACCAGCTCCAACATCTCCATGTCCTCCTCACTACAGACAGACAGACAGACTCCATTCAAAGGTCTGACAGCCCTGTTCCAGCCCCAGTGCTGCTATGGCTGCTGGGAAGGACGACCACAGCAATTTCCCTCCCCGAGGTCCCTCTTACTCCCTCAGAGCCATGCTCTGCAGCTGGTTTTGTTGCAGAAGAGCACCTTGGTGCCAGCAGGAGTGGATGGTCCCCGTTCAAGACTGTCCATTGCTGCCCCCAAGTGTTGGGCTGGCAGGGGAAAGGCTCCAAACTTGACCACGAAGTACAAGGGTCTGTGGAAGAAGAAGAATTTTTGGGTCACTGGCCCTCATCAGACCAGACACTTCTCACTCATTAGCAGAGCAGTTTGTGGTTTGCCCTTTTACCTCCTCTGTTGTTGCATTCTTCAGGCTGCCCACTCCTCAATTAGAGCTCATTAGAGCCCTTGTCAGTCACAGGACTCCACAGGTCCTGCCTGAAAGAAGCTGTGCCTGGTGCTGGTGATGTGCCTTGGCATGGAATGCCTGCCCTGGTTGGAATTCAGTTAGTCATTATTTGTAAACAGAGTGCTGGGAGGCTGTCAGAGTCTCCAAGAGGGCTTCTGAATCTCCACCAAAAAGAGAGGTTTAGCTTGGGCAGATAACCTTTTTAAGGAGCACTTGTGGAAATTGGAATCCTTGTCCATGCAGCTCCTCTCTTCCCAGTGAGGGTGGGGAGACTCTGGAGCATGTTGCCCAGGGAGGTTGTGGATGCCTCATCCCTGGAGGTCTTCAAGGCCAGGCTGGACGAGGCCTTGAGCAACCTGGGCTGGTGGGAGGTGTCCCTGCCCATGGCAGGGGGTTGGAACTGGGTGGTCTTGAAGGTCCCTTCCAGCCCAACCCATTCTGTGGTTCTATGAAGTTAGAGTAGAGTAGAAGTAACCAGGTTGGAAAAGACCTTTGAGATCATCAGGTCCAACCTATCCACCCAGCACCATCTGATCAACTAAACCATGTCACCAATGGCCTCATCCAGGCTCTTCCTGAACACCTCCAGGGATGGGGACTCCACCACCTCCCTGGGCAGCACATCCCAATGGCCAATCTCTCCTTCTGTGAAGAACAACTTCCTAAGCTGTGACTGAACCTCCCCTGGGGCAGCCTGAGACTGTGTCCTCTTGTTCTGGTGCTGGGTCCCTGCCTGGGAGAAGAGACCAACCCCCAGCTGGCTCCAACCTCCCTGCAGGGAGTTGGAGAGAGCAAGAAGGTCTCCCCTGAGCCTCCTCTTCTGCAGGCTAAGCAAGCCCAGCTCCCTCAGCCTCTCCTCATGGGCAGTTCTGCTGCCATGGAAGAATTGGAACTTGACTTCTTTATAGACAGAGCAGGCAATAACTTCCCCTGGTTGTGTTTCAAGGCTCTGTTTGCAATTACAGCTCTGGGAGGTGATCATCTTTGCTTTGTCATCAGAGGAGAATGTGTTAGCTTTCAGAAAGTCCCAGGGTGATGAAACTCAGAATGGATCAGCTGCAGGGTTTGAAATAGTCACACCAGGACCTTGCTTGATATGTAGCTAATGTGCCTCCAGGCAAGGCTCAGATCTGCTCCCATGCCTTGAAGTGCAGATCTGTGGAGCTGGAGAATTCATCCCCAGGAAAAACTGCACTGCTTGGGCTGCACAGACCACAAAGAACATGAGAAGGTGACTGGAAGCCTTTTGTGTTTGGAGTCCAAGAGCCTAAGCAGTGTGCAGTGCTGGGCAAGGAAGATGAAATAATTGCATGCAGATGGCCTGCTGGGTATCTAGGGGAGGGTGGAAGGGGCTTGGAAACCAAATCAGGCCCAGTGAGAACTTGAAAATGGTGGAAGCAGAAGTGCATTGACAGCATGGTGGCCTCAAAGCTGAGGTTTTTGACCTGCTGCTGTTCTCCCTGCACTTGCTGACCTGGGTGCCCAGCTCAAAGCCCCCAGCAGCCAGTCAGGTTTCTAAGGATTGTTGGCTAAAGCAAAGGCCTTTGGCTCTCTGAGGAAATTTAGGGCTGCTGAGAGCCAGCTTTCCATTAGGTGAGTGACTGTCAGCAGGAGCTTTTCCAGCTAGGAAAGATTACCTCTGGACTTATCTTGATGGCAACTGGAGATAGCAATTAATAGATGCAAATTATTAATGGGATGCTTGGCTCAGGGCTCCCAACCCCACTCAGTGCAGGAGGTTGGTGAAAAGTGAATTTCACTTCTGGCTCCAGGGTCACTTAGTCTTTGGGATTGGGTTTTGTTTTAAGCCTAAACTGTGCCTTTTTAGCTTCCAGACCTTTGAAATACCTCTCCAGGAGGGGGCTGTGGGGATTGCTGGGTTAGCCTGACTCCCAATTAGAAACCCCCTTGAAAGATGGGGAGAAGCTGGGACTGAGAAATGTGCTTCTCTCAGCCCCTTAGTTCTTGCTGGATGTCTCCACCACCAGCTGGACTCCTGACACAACTAGTCAAGTATTCCCAAGATATTGATACACTGTGGTGGCTCCTGGGATTTGGGGCTGGTAATGAGATACAGAAGCCTTCAGCTGCAGGTCACTAGTCACAGTCCAGGGCACTCTGGCTGTGCCTGCCAGATGGCTGCCTTTTGTTTCTCTGGGAGCCTAGGGGGTGGTGGGTCTAGCAAAAGGCCTCTTCTGCCCAGCAAGCATCCTGCTTTGGGAACAGCACACACCTTTGGGAGCTTTTCAGTGTAGCTCCATGAGCTGAATTAAGGATATTGAGACACTTGAAGGTGTCCAGAGAAGGGCAACGAGGCTGGGGAGGGGTCTGGAGCACAGCCCTGGGAGGAGAGGCTGAGGGAGCTGGGGTTGCTTAGCCTGGAGAAGAGGAGGCTGAGGGGAGACCTTCTTGCTCTCTCCAGCTCCCTGAAGGAAGGTTGTAGTCAGGAGGGAGTTGGTCTCTTCTGCCAGGCAGGCAGCCAGCCCCAGACAAGAGGACAGAGTCTCAAGCTGTGCCAGGGGAGGTTTAGGCTGGAGGTGAGGAGAAAGTTCTTCCCAGC
The DNA here is from genome assembly GCA_015227895.2 of Colaptes auratus. Lineage (NCBI taxonomy): Eukaryota > Metazoa > Chordata > Aves > Piciformes > Picidae > Colaptes > Colaptes auratus. The sequence continues at coordinate 311,028 of JAAWVA010000038.1, read as the reverse complement.
AAGAGGAATTGGCCATTGGGATGTGCTGCCCAGGGAGGTGGTGGAGTCCCCATCCCTGGAGGTGTTCAAGAGGGGCTTGGATGTGGCACTTGGAGCCATGGTTTAGCAGTCAGGAGGTGCTGGGTGCTAAGCTGGGCTTGCTGATCTCTGAGGTCTTTTCCAGCCTCATGGTTCTGTGATTCTGTCCCACTGCTGCTCTGACATCACTGAGGCCATCTTGGATCCTGCTGGCATTTGCCTTCTTCCAGAAAAGCCAATTGCCTGAATCTTGGTTCTTGCAGGGCTGGAATTCATAGATCCATGGAATGGGTTGGGTTGGAAGGGATTTTATAGATCATCCAATTCCAACCCCCTGCCATGGGCAGGGACACCTCCCACCAGCCCAGCTTGCTCAAGGCCTCATCCAGCCTGGCCTTGAACACCTCCAGGGAGGAGGCAGCCACAGGCCTGGACAACCTCTTCCAGTGTCTCCCCACCCTCACTGTGAAGAATTTCTTCCTACTCTCCTGTCTCAATCTCCCCTCCTGAAGCTTTAATCCATTCCCTCTCATTCCATCACTCCCAGCCCTTGTCCAAAGTCCCTCCCCAGCTCTCCTGCAGCCCCTTCAGGTCCTGGAAGGCTGCTCTAAGGTCTCCCATGGAGCCTTCTCTTCTCCAGGCTGCACAGCTCCAACTCTCTCAGCCTGTCCCTGCAGGGGAGGTTCTCCAGCCCTCTGATCATCTTCATGGCCTGCTCTGGACCTGCTCTAAGTCCTTCATGGGCTGGGGGCACCAGAACTGGATGCAGTGCTCCAGTTGAGCTCTCAGCAGAGCACAGGGGTAGAATCCCCTCCCTTGTCTTGCTGGTCAGACTCCTTCTGATGCAGCCCAGGACTTGGTTACCTTCTGTGCTGCCATTGCTGGCTCATGGGGAGTGTTTCATCAGCTGGCCCCCTCCCCAAGTCCTCCTCCTTGAGACCACTCTTGAGCCACTCCTCACCCAGCCTGGCTTCATGCTTGAGTTCAGCACAACTGCTTCATTACAGCTGAGTTGTTTCCAATACCAATTACCATCTGGTCTTGAACACAAGAGGCCATTGAAGTGTCACTCCATGCAAACAGGCTGAAGGATGTGTGGCCCTTGGACCTCTGCTGGATCCAGGGAAGGTTTAGCAGTGTGTGGAGGTGGGGGAGTGACTCTGCCTGGTGGTTTTGAGCCCGAGCTGTGTGGAGCCAGGCTTCCTCCTTGAGTTTCCACAACATCCCTTGGGCCCTGTGCCTGTGTTCTTCAGGAGCAGGAAAGTCTGAGCCTGGGGAATGACTCAGGAAAAAAATGGGATAATGTTGGAGTGGATGCTGGCCTAGAGGGGAAGGGTCTGAGCTGGAGGGGGGGAGGTCCTGTGCCTGCAGGGGAGAGCCCTGGGTAACTCACAAGGCCTTGGAGCCCCCAGGTGCTGTGGGCAGCGGTTTTGCCCCCTCCTGGAGTGATGCCACTTGGCTTAGAGAAGCAAAAGCAGGGCTTGAAGAGTTCACATGCAATTAAAAGATTCATTTTCCTCTTTGGCTGTGGCTGTTAATTAAAACCTGCTCTGGTCCCATGTGTGTTCAGATACCTGCATGCTAATAGGCATGAATTCAGGGGGCAAATGGATCTGAGTGCCTTCTGTCCTGCTCTTTTGAAGCTTGCTGCTGCTCTCTTCTGTTTCTTGAAGGGGGGGGGGGGGGAAATGTGTTTCAGCTGTCACTCAGCTGCCTGGAGCACAGCTTTGCAGTGTGTAAGGTTCCTGTGGAGGTCAGGACAGGCTGACCTGTGAAGAAACAGGGGAAAAAGGCAGTTTCCAAAGGCAGAACCTTCCAGCTGCTGTTTGTGCTTGTAAACATGAATGCTTGCAGTGAGAGCTGGAGGGGAAAACAGCCACCTTGGTGCACTCAAGTTGAGTGGCTCAGAAGTCAAAACATTGAGTCCTGAATCTGTAAGGTGCAGAACTCGATGTGGTGCAGTCAGCAAGGTCAAAGCAAGCGTGGGGAGTGTGTGGAAGACACAGAATGGCTCAGGTTGGAAGGGACCTTGGAGATTATCTGCTCCAACCTCTGCACCACGGGCAGGGACACCTCTCAACCAGACTCAGCTGCTCAAGGCCTCATCCAGCCTGGCCTTGAGCACCCCCAGGGAGGAGGCAGCCACAGCCTCCCTGGGCAGCCTGTTCAGAGTCTCACCACCCTCATGCTGAAGAACTTCTTCCTCAGCTCCTGCTCTCCCTCAGCTTCAAACCATTGTCCCTTGGCCTGGCTCCGGACACCCTCAGGAAAAGTCTCTCTGCAGCCTTCCTGCAGGATCCCTTCAGGTACTGGCAGGCAGCTCTGAGGTCCCCCTGGAGCCTTCTCTTCTCCAGGCTGAACACCCCCAGCTCCCTCAGCCTGGCCTCACAGCAGGGCTGCTGGATCATCTTTGTGGCCCCTTCTGCACTCACTCCAGCAGCTCTGAGTCCTCCTTCTGCTGGGGACATCAGGAGTGGAGGTGAGGTCTCAGCAGAGCAGAGTCAAGGGGGCAGGATCCCCTCTCTTGCCCTGTTGCCCACCCTCCTCTGGCTGCAGGCCAGGATGCCATGGGCTTTCTGGGCTGCATGAGCTGGCTCCTGTGGATGAGGAGCCACCAAACTGCTCTTGTTTCTCCTGACCTCTAATTTTTTTTCAGGTGCTTGTTTAATCCCCTCAGAATAAATAATTCAGAATCAATTGTTCTGGGGAGAATAACTTGAGCAGAAAAAGTGAGTCAAGAAGGAATGGTTCTTAGGTAAGCTTAGTGTGGCCCCCACCTTCCCCCCTCCTCCTCCTCCCAAAGTGTCCAGTTTCCACTTTGACACAAGTGATTATTTGTCTTGATAGCAGAGCAGTTGCCTTAATTAAAACACTGTCCACATCCCTGGCTTGCTCTGCTGGAGAATCCTGTTACAGGAGACAAGAGGAGCCTTGTTCAACATGCAGCAGATGATGCTTAACTCACCTTTCATTCTGTTTTCCTTCCCTCTGTGCTACTCATTCATTGAATATCTCCTTGGACAGGAGGGGGGGGGGGGGTAGAAAAACCCCAACCCTGTTGCATGGTTTGTGCTCCTGAATGCTGCTGCTGTTTGGTTCCAGGCTGAGCAGCTGAGCCTGGACCTGCCCTCAGATTCTTGGTTCTGTCTTTCCTGGTTTCCAGTGAGGAAACCTTGCCCCTGTGACTACACAGTCAGCAGCAGAGTCATAGGCTGGACTTGATGATCTCAGAGGTCTTCTCCATGATTCTGTGATCATTGAGTGCTGCTTTGGGGTGCATTAGGGTCCAGAGAGCCCTGGGGACCAAATGAAATCAGTGAGGGCTTAAGCTGCCCTGCATCAGGAAGAGTGTGGCCAGCAGCAGCAGGGAGGTCATTGTGCCCTGTGCTCAGCACTGCTGAGGCCACACCTTGAGTCCTGTGTCCAGTTCTGGGCCCCTCAGGTTAGGAAAGCTGTTGAGCTGCTGGAGAAGGGCAAGAAAGCTGGGGAGGGGTCTGGAGCACAGCCCTGGGAGGAGAGGCTGAGGGAGCTGGGCTTGCTTAGCCTGCAGAAGAGGAGGCTCAGGGGAGACCTTCTTGCTCTCTCCAACTCCCTGCAGGGAGGTTGGAGCCAGGTGGGGGTTGGTCTCTTCTGCCAGGCAGGCACCCAGCCCCAGAACAAGAGAACACAGTCTCAAGCTGTGCCAGGGGAGGTTCAGGCTGGATATTAGGAAGAAGCTCTTCATAGAGAGATTGGCCCTTGGGATGTGCTGCCCAGGGAGGTGGTGGAGTCCCCATCCCTGGAGGTGTTTAGGAAGAGCCTGGATGAGGCCCTTGGTGCCATGGTGGAGTTGATCAGATGGTGCTGGGTGATAGGTTGGACTGGATGATCTCAAAGGTCTTTTCCAACCTGGTCTGGTCTCTTCTAGTGACAGGCTGAGGGAGCTGGGGTTGTGCAGCCTGGGGAAGAGAAGGCTCCAGGGAGACCTTAGAGCAGCCTTCCAGTGCCTGAAGGGAGCTATAGGAGAGCTGAGGAGGGACTTCTGCCAAGGGCTTGGACTGATGAGGGGCAGTGGTGTGAAATGAGAGAGGAGCAGATTGAGCTTGGATGTTAGGAGCAAGTTCTGCAGCATGAGGGTGGTGGAGCAGTGCAACAGGTTCCCCAGAGGAGCAGTTGAGGCTCCATCCCTGGAGATCTTCACAGTCAGGCTCAACAAGGCTCTGAGCAGCCTGCTCTAGGGGAGGATGTCCCTGCTGCCTGCAGGGGGTTGGACTGGATGACCTGGGTGATCTCCTGAGCCAGACCATTCTGTGATTGTGTTCCATGTCTGACCTTGTGTGGCCTTGCTGGCTCAGAGTGGGGAAGAATGTGTGTCCAAGTGCAGCTGGGAGCCCTGCCTCTGCTCATGAAACAATCCTCAGGGCTTCAATGTTTTCATCCCAGTGACACTTACTGGTAGTGCAGTGATGAATTGAACTAACTCACTGCTCTGGCATCTCAGTATTTGGCCTGGGGAGTGCCTGAAACCTTGGATGTTTGAGTCTTGAGTCAAAGTTCCCTAATAAATGACTGCTGGAGACAGGCACCCAGGCACCCAAATGCTTTCTGCCTTCCTTGGTCAACACACAGCAAGCCCATCAGAACAGTCAAGAGTGCAAATCCACTCTTTCAGGCCCAAAGCCTCAGAGGATCAGTGTTGGCTTTGCTGTGATCAGAAGGTTTGGCTGTTCTCTTAGTTCGTGGAATATGGCTTAGCTTGGAAGGCACCTTAATATGTAGAGAGATGTGGACCTTGCTGTGCAGAAACTGAGTTCTGCAGGAGGCTGGATGTGCACCAAAAGCATTTACATGCTTTAGGAAGGAGCCCTGGAGCAGGCTGCCCAGAGAGGCTGTGGAATCTCCCTCTCTGGAGACTTTCAAGCCCCACCTGGATGTGTTCCTGTGTGACCTGCCCTGGTGACCCTCCTTTGGCAGGGAGGGGGTTGGACTCAATGATCCCCAGGGCTCCCTTCCAACCCCTACCATTCTGTGATTCAGTGCTTGCCATGGAGAAGAATATAAGGAAGGATCTTCACATAGTGTGAAAGGACTGCTCAGGGCTTACACTGCAGCAGCTGCTCAGCCTGGCTGAGACACCTGCCTCAGACACCCTGAGCTGGAATGGTTCTAGGGATTGGGCATCTCCCACCAACCAGAGCAGGTTGCTCAGGACCTCAAACACCCTGAGCTGGAATGGTTCTAGGGATTGGGCATCTCCCACCAACCAGAGCAGGTTGCTCAGGACCTCAAACACCCTGAGCTGGAATGGTTCTAGGGATTGGGCATCTCCCACCAACCAGAGCAGGTTGCTCAGGACCTCAAACACCCTGAGCTGGAATGGTTCTAGGGATTGGGCATCTCCCACCAACCAGAGCAGGTTGCTCAGGACCTCAAACACCCTGAGCTGGAATGGTTCTGGGGATTGGGCATCTCCCACCAACCAGAGCAGGATGTTCAGGACCTCAGACACCCTGAGCTGGAATGGTTCTGGGGCTTGGGCATCTCCCACCAACCAGAGCAGGTTGCTCAGGACCTCAAACACCCTGAGCTGGAATGGTTCTAGGGATTGGGCATCTCCCACCAACCAGAGCTGGATGTTCAGGACCTCAGACACCCTGACCTGGAATGGTTCTAGGGATTGGGCATCTCCCACCAACCAGAGCAGGTTGCTCAGGATCTCAAACACCCTGAGCTGGAATGGTTCTAGGGATTGGGCATCTCCCACCTCACTGGGCTCTCACCACTCTCAGCATCAAAAATCTCTTTCTCTGCAGTCTGAATCCTCCTCTTTCCGTTTCAAACCATCACCCCTTGTCCTCTCATGACAGGCCCTGCTGAAAACCTCCTTCCTGGAGTCCTGAAGCAGCCTTGCAAGCAGCTTTCCAGAGGGCCTGCATCTTGTGAATTCATTCTTAGAAAGGAAGCCCAGCAGCTCTTGGCTGCTGGTGGAATAAAAGGCACACAGATGATTCTCCTGGGAGAACTGTGCCACACTTGGATGCTTTTCCCAACCATTAGGAGTCCCTGAGTAGCTCCATCAGCTGGGATCTCTCTGCTCTTGTTTCACTGTTGACATTTTCCAGCCTTTCCAAAGGAGCTGAATGGGTTTTCTTCCCTGTTTTAATCCAGAAGGAGAGGAGGATCTGTTGCCTGTGGGTGCCTGTTCCCAAGGGACAATGGCTCTGGGGCATGCTGGTGCCATGCAGCACTGTAGGACAGTGCAGTGTTCTGTTCTGGGATGTATGGTACCAGGCACCCCCTGGTATGGCTGCAGGAGGAGCCACAGCTCCCAGGCCTGGCACAGGGACCATGCTCAGGGGTAGCTGTGCTCCCAAACTGCCCAGAGATGGCTTTAGTTCCCCCCTGCTACACAAAGATTAAGTAGAAACATCTTAAACAGAATCACAGAGTCCCAGAATCCCAGCGTGGTGGAGTTGGAGGAGACCTCTGGAACTCAGCCAGTCCAACCCCCCCTGCTCCAGCAGGGCACCCACAGCACCCTGCCCAGCAGCACACTGCCCCAGGGGGGGTTGGAAGCTCTCCACACAAGGAGACTCCACAACCTCTCTGGCAGCCTGCTCCAGGGCTCAGCACCCTCACACCAAACAACTTTCTCCTCCTGCTCAGATGGAATAGAATGGAATAGAATAGAATAAAATGAGCCAGGTTGGAAGAGACCTCAGGGATCATCAAGTCCAGCCTGTCACCCAGCACCATCTGATCAACTAAACCATGGCACCAAGTGCCTCATCCAGGCTCTTCCTAAACATCTCCAGGGATGGGGACTCCACCACCTCCCTGGGCAGTACATCCGAATGGTCAATCTCTCTCTCTATGAAGAGTTTCTTCCTAACATCCAGTCTATGCCTCCCCTGGCACAGCTTGAGACTGTGTCCTCTTGTTCTGCTGCTGGGTGCCTGCCTGGGAGAAGAGACCAACCCCCATCTGGCTCCAATCTCCCTGCAGGCAGTTGCAGAGAGCAAGAAGGTCTCCCCTGAGCCTCCTCTTCTGCAGGCTAAGCAAGCCCAGCTCCCTCAGCCTCTCCTCCCAGGGCTGGGCTCCAGACCCCTCCCCAGCTTTCTTGCCCTTCTCTGGACACCTTCCAGCAGCTCAACATCTTTCCTAACCTGAGGAGCCCAGAACTGGACACAAGACTCCAGGTGTGGCCTCAGCAGCACTGAGCACAGGGCACAATGACCTCCCTGCTGCTGCTGGCCACACTCTTCCTGATGCAGGCCAGATGACACCTCCTAGGTTCCAGTTTGTGCCCTTGCCCCTTGTCCTGTTTCTGGGTACTGCTGACAAGACTCTGGCCCCAGCCTCTTGCTCCCCAGCCTTTCGATGCTCATCTAGAGAGAGTTCAACAGAGAGCCACGAGGATGTCCTTGAACACCTCCAGGGAGGAGGCATCCACAGCCTCCCTGTCCCAGTGCCTCCCCACCCTCCCTCTAAAGACTCTCTCCCTGATCTCCTTTCTGAATCTCTCCTCTTCCATCTTCAATCCATTGCCCCTCATCCCACCTCCACAGGCTCTGAAACTGAAGCAGTCATCTCAGGTTGCTGAAGAGTCAGCCTAAAAATTAATAGCTAATGGAGAAGTGAAGGGAGAGCCAAAGTGGAACCAGCTGGCCTCAGGAGCACAGATCCATCACTTCACTGAGCCTGTGCCATGACACTGCTGCTTAGGATCAGCTCCCTGGAGGCTTTGGGGCTGGCTGCTCTCAGAGAAAAGGAAAGTTTGTCTAAAAGCCTCCTGCCTCCTGTCCACTTCTATTTACTGGCTGAATGCATAATGCTCCTGAGCTTGCTTCAGTCAGGTCTCCAAGCAGCAGCTGCTGAACTCCTAGGAGGGGTGTCTGGCTTTACCCAAACACCTGACTGCCCTGCTGCTCAGCCTGCTCACTCCTCCCCACCCCACAGCCTCTCCAGACCAAAAGGAAGAGCCCCAACCTCAGCTTTTTGGCTGCTAGCTCTACCAACCAGCTCTTGGGTTGCTGTCTCCAGCTCCCTGAAGGGAGGTTGGAGCCAGGTGGGGGTTGGTCTCTTCTCCCAGGCAGGCACCCAGCCCAGAACAAGAGGACACAGTCTCAAGCTGTGCCAGGGGAGGTTCAGGCTGGATGTTAGGAAGAAGCTCTTCCCAGCAAGAGAGATTGGCCCTTGGGATGTGCTGCCCAGGGAGGTGGTGGAGTCCCCATCCCTGGAGGAGGTGTTCAGGAAGAGCCTGGCTGAGGCACTGCCATGGTTCAGTTGACTGGATAGTGTTGGATGATAAGTTGGACTTGATGATCTCCAAGGTCCCTTCCAACCTGGTTAATTCTGTTGGGTTTCCTCTTCCTTTTGGAGTGTTTGTGGGGTGCTGCTGTGGGTTGGGTGTTGTGGCTCTTGCTAGCTTCATCTTGTTTTGGCCTTTCTGGGGTTTGCTGGTCTTCTGTGGTCACCTTGGTTTGTGTTTGCCCCTGCTTGCTTTCACTTCCCATCCTCTGGGTGTTCACAGAATCATAGAATCAATAAGGTTGGAAGAGACCTCCAAGATCATCGAGTCCAACCTGTCACCACAGACCTCATGACTAGACCATGGCACCAAGTGCCACATCCAGTTCCCTTTTGAATACCTCCGGGGATGGGGACTCCTCCACCTCCCTGGGCAGCACATCCCAATGGCTAACAACTCTCTCTGGGAAGAGAACTCTCTCTGTGTTGTCACCTTAGGATTGGTTTCATTTGTCCTAGAATCCTAGAATGGCTCAGGTTGGAAGGGACCTCAGAGATCATCTGCTCCAAAACCCCTGCCATGGGCAGGGACATCTCTCAACCAGACTCAGCTGCTCAAGGCCTCATCCAGCCTGGCCTTGAACACCCCCAGGGAGGTGGCAGCCACAGCCTCCCTGGGCAACCCCTGCCAGGCTCTCACCACCCTCATACTGAAGAACTTCTTCCTCATCCTCAGTCTAACCCTGCTCTGCCTCAGCTTCAAACCATTCCCCCTTGGCCTGTTTCTAGACACCCTCAGGAAAAGTCTCTCTGCAGCTCTCCTGTAGGATCCCTTCAGCTCCTGGCAGGCAGCTCTAAGGTCCCCCTGGAGTTTTCTCTTCTCCAGGCTGAACACTCCCAGCTCCCTTCAGCTATTTGAATGCTGCTACAAGGTCCTCCCAGAGTCTTCTCCTCTCTAGAGCACAGTTTGAGCTCTTAGGTCACATCCAGTGCACTAAAATCATTCCTGCCTGTGCTTTGGGGAGCTGTTGCAGCCCTCATTTGTGTTTTCCCTCCCCTGGGCTTCTTTCCTTTGAAATGCCTCCAGCCAGCTCCCTGACTCAGGGCCTTAAAGAGAAGCAAGAACATCTTTGTTCTGTTTGTTCCTTCTTCCCTCCCCTTTCCATTTCTTCTGAGTTGTGACTTCATCACTTCATGATGAATTTTACCCTGGATTGCCATTTGTCTTCGTGTTCTCCAGCAGGGTTTTCATCTCTTCAGTGTGGGATAATAGGAGAGGAGAGTCCACACTGGTTGTTTCATCTCCTGTGTCAGCATGGCTGTCACCAAGACACTTCAGAGCTTACCAACTGGTCTAGATCCTGTTCCATTCCCAACTCTCTGTGGGGAAAGGGTGTTGTCCTTTAGTCCCTCCCAGCAAAATCTGGCTGCTACCTAATGGCTGGGTTATTCAGCACTGATGGTTTCATGAGGGCTCCAGGGATGGTTTGCTCTTGGGCCCTTGATGGATTCAGCCACACTGCTGTGCCCTGAAGGATCACAGACTCATAAAGGGTGCTGAGGCACTGGAACAGGTTGCCCAAGGAAGTTGTGGAGGCTCCAAACCTGGAAGTGTTGAAAACCAGGTTGGATGAGGCCTTGAGCAACCTGGGCTAGTGGAAGCTGCCCCTGCCCATGGCAAGGGGTTTGGAACTGGGTGATCTTTAAGGTCCCTTCCAACCCAAACCATTCTAGGATTCTGATTGTCTGACTGGTTGGAGAAGCCCACTAAGATCATCCAGTCCAACCATCAGCTCAACACTACCATGACCACGAGATCATGTTCTCAAGTGCCATGTCTGTGTGGTGGTTGAACACCTCCAGGGATGTAGAGGAGAGGCAGAATTTGCACTGATTCCTAGTTTCATAGAATGGTTTGGGTTGGAAGGGACCTTCAAGATCAGCCAGTTCCACCCCCTGCCATGGGCAGGGACACCTCCCACCAGCCCAGCTTGCTCAAAGCCTCATCCAACCTGGCCTTGAACACCTCCAGGGCAGGGACACCTCCCACCAGCCTCAAAAGCCTCATCCAACCTGGCCTTGAACACCTCCAGGGAGAGGACATCCACAGCTTCCTTGGGCAACCTGTTCCAGTGGCTCCCCACCCTCACTGGGAAGAATTTCTTCCTCATCTCCAGTCCATCAGCAGGGCCTCCATCAGCTCCAGAGCAAGCAGCCATGGGATGGAAGCTGCTTGATGTGGCTGTGCTTCAAACTAAAGCTGCCCAGGGAGGTGGTGGAGTCACCATCCCTGGAAGTGTTTAGGAGGAGTCTGGATGAGGCCCTTGGTGCCATGGTTTAGTTGATCAGATGGTGTTGGGTGACAGGTTGGACTTGCTGAGCTCTGAGGTCTTTTCCAACCTGGTTTATTCCATCCCCCTTCCCCCTCCATCCCCCTTCCCCTCCACCCCCAGGCTGCAGACCATCCTCATCACAGCCCATCAAAGCCTCTGTGCCACACTGAGCCTGAGCTTGCTGTCTCTCTCCACGTGCAGTGCAGGGAGAGAGCTGGGATGACAAATCCATTCCAAGCTACCTGTGTAGGAGCAGTGTCTGATTCTTTGCAGCCTACAGACACAGGCAGGTTTTTATTAGCCAGCATGGTAATGTTTGGCCAGCTGCCTGGAAACTCTTCTGAGCCCTCACCAGAGTGGGAGCTTGTGAAGCAAAACCAGAATAGGCTGTGATGTGTGGCTGGGCTTTGCTTTTAGCAGCTCCCTCCTTTCCACTCCACTCTAAATATTTACCTTCACTCACCAGTCCTCCCCAGTCACTTTGCTGGTAGTCTTTGGCAAGGAGCTAAGGTAGAGGCTGCAGAGAGGGAAGTGTGCTGGACCACACCAGTGGCTGGGTAATTAAATCTGCAGTTCTTAGGAGGTGGGAGCCCAGGGCTGTGTTGGAGCTGCAGTGTTTGTTGTTGTCTTTCAAGGGGTTCTGGCTTTGGGACAGATGTGGGCTGTTCATAACAAAGTCTCTGCTTAGGGATGCCAATCTCTGCCAGCCTTAATGTGTTTACCCTCTTCTCCCTCCCTGCTTTTTGTTCTCCTCCAAACCCCCAGGTCCCAAGCCTCTGTGAAGATCTCCTCTCCTCTGTTGATCAGCCCTTGAAGATTGCACGAGATAAGGTGGTAGGAAAAGACTATCTATTGTGTGACTACAACAGAGATGGAGACTCCTACAGGTGAGTTCCCACCCAGGAGCTTGCAGGGTTAACTGGGAAAATGAGAGCTGTGGTCCAGGATTGCAGTCCCCTCTCCCTCTTACTCACAGATTGCATCACTGTAGCTTGAGCAGAACAGAATTAGCCAGGTTGGAAAGGACCTTGGAGATCATCAGGGCCAACCTCTCACCCAGCACCATCTAATCAGCTGAACTATCATCCTGGCTCTTCCTAAACACCTCCAGGGATGGGGACTCCACCACCTCCCTGGGCAGCACATCCCAAGGGCCAATCTCTCTTGCTGGGAAGAATTCTTCCTCACCTCCAGCCTGAACCTCCCCTGGTGCAGCTTGAGATTGTGCCCTCTTGTTCTGGTGCTGGGGGCCTGGGAGAAGAGACCAACCCCCAGCTGGCTCCAACCTCCCTTTCAGGTAGTTGTGGGCAACAGTAAGGTCTCCTCAGGTTGGAAGATGACCCTCAAAAGTGATCTTGTCCAACCCCCCTGCAGGCAGCAGTGACACCTCCAGCTGGAGCAGGCTGCCCAGAGCCAGGTCAAGTCTGACCTTGGATGTCTCCAGGGATGGGGCCTCAACTACCTCCCTGGGCAGCCTGTTCCATAGCCTCATGGTGCAGAACTTGTTCCTTACACCCAATCTAAATCTGCTCTTCTCTCATTTCAAACCATTTCCTCTCATCCTATCACTCCCAGCCCTTGTCAAAAGTCCCTCCCCAGCTTTCCTGGAGCCCCCCTTCAAGTAGGGAAGGCTGCTCTAAGGTTCCTGCAGAGCCTCTTCTTCTCCAGGCTTAACAACCTCAGTGCCCTCAGCTGCTCCTCAGAAGCCCTGTTCTCCACACCCTCCACCACCTTCATTGCCCTTCCCTGGGCACACTTCAGCCCCTCAGTGCCCTTCTTGGAGTGCAGGGCCCAAAACTGCCCCCAGATAGTTTCATAGTTTCAGTTAGGGTTGGAAGGGACCACAAGGATCATCTAGTTCCAACCCCCCTGCCATGGGCAGGGACACCCCACACTAGAGCAGGCTGCCCCAGAGCCTCATCCAGCCTGGGCTGAAACCCCTCCAGGGACAGGGCCTCAACCACCTCCCTGCACAACCCATTCCAGGGCTTCACCACTCTCATGGGGAAGAACTTCCTCCTCACATCCAGTCTGAATCTCCCCACCTCCAGCTTCAGTCCATTCCCCCTAGTCCTATCACTCCCTGAGAGCCTGAAAAGTCCCTCCCCAGCCTTCTTGCAGGCCCCCTTCAGATCCTGGAAGGCCACAATGAGGTCACCTCAGAGCCTTCTCTTCTCCAGCCTGAACAGCCCCAACTCCTTCAGTCTGTCCTCACAGCAGAGGTGCTCCAGCCCTCTGCTCCTCCTCCTGGCCCTGCTCTGGACACCTTCCAGCACCTCCAGATCCCTCTTGTCATAGGGGCTCCAGACCTGGAGGCAGTACTCCAGGTGGGGTCTCCCCAGGGCTGAGCAGAGGGGGAGAATCCCCTCCCTTGCCCTGCTGGCCACACTTCTCCTGCTGCAGCCCAGGCTCTGCTTGGCTTTCCGGGCTGCAAGTGCACCCTGAGAGCTCCTGGGGAGCTTCTCCTCCCCCAGCACCCCCAAGGCTCTCTCCTCAGGGCTGCTCTCCAGCCAGTCCAGATCTGCATTAGCAACTACCTACCTTTAATCAAGACCTAAATTAGCAGCTGAAAAAGGTTTCCCAGCTTCTGCCCTCCACCAGAGGCACTCCCACAGCTCCATCCTCTGGGATCAGGTGCTGCATTTCCCCTGAGTATTCCAGGAGCTGCTTTCTCACCCAAGTTGGGGATGTTCCTTGCAGCCCCCTTGCATCCTATCCAGGCTGCTGCCTGGAACACCTCTGACCAGAGGCAGAGGCAACGTGCAGAGGCCCTTGCCAAGCACAACTGTGCCACACTGACTGCCAGCACTCCTCCATCTTTCATTAGTGCCTTTCCTCAGGGTGACTTTCATGCTTGCCTCTGAAATGTGCTCTTTCTTCCTTAAAAGGTGGTTAACTGGTTACAAGGAAGCAGGATTTGGGGGGTGTGGTTGGTTATTTTTCTAATCACTGTGAGGCTTTGTTCAGTTATGGGGGTGCCAGAGAAGGCATTTCATTTGCTTCCCCTACAACAGGCATGAGGTATTAATTGTTGGCATTAAAGAATGCTCTGGCTGTGGAGGCTTTGGAGTCAGGCATTCTGAAGGGATTCTTCCTTCTGGAATTGATTGGGCTCAGCCCTGCCTGGTTGGAGGGAAATTCTTTCCATCAGCACAGAGCACAAAAGCCTTTGAAAGGCAAGCAAGGCTAACATGTGGGTGTGTTAATCCCATTCTGTGCCCTGTGCTCAGACACTGTTCTTCATACCTCATAAACTCGCCAGTTGTGAGTGGGGGAAGTGGCTCTTGCACTAATTGAATCAATTAGGCCAAAATCTGGGAGGAGGTTTCTGGGCTTTTAAGAAGCTTTTTTGATATTTCCACAAGGATTCTGTTTTGCTTTGGGGGGTTTTCCCCTCCTCCCCCCCCCCCACCTTCAGAGCCACATGCTCCATCATCCCAAGAAGTACAAATTCCCCTGCCTGCAACCTGCCCCAGCCCCAATTACTGCACCCAGCAAACCCAGCACCACTTCTCCTCTGATGAGCACAGCTTGCTGATTGCATTTCTCTTAGAATCATGGAATCAACAGGTTGGAAAAGAGCTCAGAGCTCAGCAAGTCCAACCTGGCACCCAGCACCTCCTGGCAGCTAAACCATGGCTCCAAGGGCCACATCCAGTCCCCTCTTGAACACCTCCAGGGATGTGGACTCCACCACCTCCCTGGGCAGCACATCCCAAGGGCCAATCTCTCTTGCTGGAAAGAACTTTCTCCTCACTTCCAGCCTAAACCTCCCCTGGCACAGCTTGAGACTGTGTCCTCTTGTTCTGGGGCTGGGTGCCTGCCTGGCAGAAGAGACCAACCCCCAGCTGGCTCCAGCCTCCCTTCAGCAAGAAGGTCTCCCCTGAGCCTCCTCTTCTGCAGGCTAAGCAAGCCCAGCTCCCTCAGCCTCTCCTCCCAGGGCTGTGCTCCAGACCCCTCCCCAGCCTTGTTGCCCTTCTCTGGACACCTTCAAGTCTCTCAATGTCCTTCTTGAACTGAGGAGCCCAGAACTGGACACAGGACTGAAGGTGGATGTGGCACTTGGTGCCATGGTTTAGTCAGGAGGTCTCTGGTGACAGGTTGGACTTGATGATCTTTGAGGTCTCTTCCAACCTTGGTGGTTCTGTGTGATTCTGTGTGGCCTCAGCAGTGCTGAGCACAGGGCACAAGGACTTCCCTGCTCCTGCTGGCCACACTGTTCCTGATGCAGGCCAGGATGCCTTTGGCCTTCTTGGCCACCTGGGCACACTGCTGGCTCCTGTTCCGCCTATTATCAACCACTCCCCCCAGGTCCCTCTCTGCCTGGCTGCTCTCAGCCACTCTGCCCTCAGCCTGTAGCCCTGCCTGGGGTTGCTGTGACCAAAGTGCAGCACCCAGCTGCACCCAAAGGTTTCAAAGCACTCTGCAGGCAACTGAGCCTCCTGCTACTGCAGCAGGAAAGGTGGAGCTCCACAGTCAGATTTCCTTGCTGGGAATCAAAGTTGAGAGGGTGGTGTGGGGGTTTTTTGGGGGGGGGGGATTGGCTTGGCAATTTTACTGGGAATGAACTTGGGAAAAGCTGCTGTGGGATGTTTGGTTGTTCAGGTGTTAGCTCTACCAGTTTCAGAGAGCCATGGAACTGTTTGGGTTGGAAAAGGCCTCTGAGATCACCCAGTCCAACCATCGACCCAACCCCACCATGGCCACTAAACCGTGGCCCCAGGTGCCTTGGCCACAGGTTTCCTGAACACCTCCAGGGCTGGGGACTCCACCACCTCCCTGGGCAGCCTCTTCCAATCCCTGACCACTCTTGCAGCAAAGAAATTGTTCCTCATGTCCAAGCTAAACTTCCCCTGGTGCAATTTGAAGCCATTTCCTCTTGTCCTGTCTCTTGTTCCTTGGGAGAAGAGACCAAGCCCCACCTGGCTCCAGCCTCCTTCCAGGGACTTGTAGAGAGCCAGAAGGTCTCTCCTCAGCCTCCTGTTCTCCAGGCTGAACACCCCCAGCTCCCTCAGCCTATCCTCACGGCAGAGCTGCTCCAGCCCTTGACTCATCTTTGTGGTCTCCTCTGGCCTCACTCCAGCAGCTCTGTGTCCTTCTTGTGGTGGTGACACCAGAACTGGAGGCAGGATCAGAGGTGGGGGCTCAGCAGAGCAGAGTCAAGGGGCACAATCCCCTCATTCTTTACTCTCAAGATCCATCTGGATCTGTTCCTCTGTGCCTTGCCCTAGGTGATCCTGCTGTGGCAGAGGGCTTGGTGGTCTCCAGGGGTGCCTTCCAGCCCCTCCCATTCTGTGATCTGCTGATCCTTTGATCTCAGAGGGTCATTAGCCACAGGAGCACTTGCTGTAGCTGTTGGCTTTCCCCAAAGCAACCAAATGCTAAGCAACTGCTTCCCCATGAGAGCCACCAGCTGACACCCATTGCCCAGGGTGGCTGTGCCATAATGATTTAGCTTCTCCTGGTGCCTCACCTTTGGAGTCAGAGGTGGTAGGGAGGAGGGGAGTGTTGGGCAAGCACAAAGGGAGAGGGAAGCAGAGCCTGCTCTTTGTGCTTGGCATGTAACAGATGTCAGGGCTGGGTGCCTGGGTGAGAAATGAGGAACAAATGGCTCCCGAGGCCGAGGCCCAGGCGTATGGACTGCATTAAGAGGTGGTGGTAGCAGGCTGGGGTGCTTGGAAGTGAGGAGGGAAAGGGCTAGAGGCAGCTCCTTCAAGCCAGCAGTTTGATATATGGAGGTTGGTTATGCCCAGGGGGAAATGAAAAGGAGAAATGCAGCTGTCCAGAGTGGGACTTATAAAAGTGTCTCCAGCAGATGGGCAAAGGCTCCCATGAATCTTTTCACACCAAAGCTTGCCTTAAGGGCACAAAAGCAATCTCTTGCACACCTGTGGCAATCACAGTACACCCTGCAGCTTTCCAAACCCTGCTAAACCCTCCCCAGCTCTTCAGAGGGCTTTCCTGGTGTGTGACACTGAGAGCAGGGCTGATCTTCAAAGCAGCAGGGTGGAGGAGTGGGTTGGGCTTTAATTGGAGCCAGCAGCGTGCAGGCTGGAGCGCTGGCAGATCCCCACTCAGCCACCCCAGCTGCTTGTGTTTGCAGGAAAAGAAGTGGGAAATACCTGGGGTGCAACTGCTGAGGCCTCCTTCTTGAGCATCAGAGAATTGGTTGGGTTGGGCAAAGGCCTCCCAGGTCATCCAGTCCAACCATCAAGCCCAGCCCCACCGTGGCCACCAAACCGTGGCCCCAGGGGCCGTGGCTTGAACCCCTCCAGGGCTGGGGACTCCACCACCTCCCTGGGCAGCCTGTGCCAATCCCTGACCCACTCTTGCAGCAAAGAAATTGTTCCTCATGTCCAAGCTAAACTTCCTCTGGTGCAATTTGAAGCCATTTCCTCTTGTCCTGTCTCTTCATAGTTTCATAGTTTCAGTCAGGGTTGGAAGGGACCACAAGGATCAGCTAGTTCCAACCCCCCTGCCATGGGCAGGGACACCCCACACTAGAGCAGGCTGGCCAGAGCCTCCTCCAGCCTGGGCTTAAACACCTCCAGGGACAGGGCCTCAACCACCTCCCTGCACAACCCATTCCAGGGCTTCACCACTCTCATGGGGAAGAACTTCCTCCTCACCTCCAGCCTGAATCTCCCCACCTCCAGCTTCAGTCCATTCCCCCTAGTCCTATCCCTACCTGAGATCCTGAGCAGTCCCTCCCCAGCCTTCTTGTAGGCCCCCTTCAGATCCTGGAAGGCCACAATGAGGTCACCTGGGAGCCTTCTCTTCTCCAGGCTGAACAGCCCCCAGTCTCTTGTTCCTTGGGAGAAGAGACCAAGCCCCACCTGGCTTTCAGGCCATTTCCTCTTATCACAGAATGTTGAGGCTTGGAAGGGACCTCTAGAAATCCTTGAGTCTAACCCCCCTGCAAAGCCAGGACCACTAAGGGTAGGTCCCACAGGAGCACATGCAGGCAGGTTTCTAAGATACAATACAATACAATAAATCCAGGTTGGAAGAGACCTTCAAGATCATCGTGTCCAACCTATCAACCAATCCAACCCACCCAAACAACTAGATCATGGCACCCAGCACCCCATCAAGTCTCCTCCTGAACACCTCCAATGATGGTGACTCCACCACCTCCCTGGGCAGCCCATTCCAATGGGCAATCACTCTCTCTGTAAAGAGCTTCCTCCTAACATCCAGCCTAAACCTCCCCTGGTGCAGCCTGAGACCTCTAGGGAAGGAGAGACCCCACAATCCATGGGAGAAGAGCTCAACCCCCACCTGGCTCCAACCTCCTTTCAGGGAGGGGTGGAGAGCCACAAGGGTCTTCCCTCAGCCTCCTTTCCCCAGGCTCAACAACCCCAGTCCCTCACCAGGTCTGTTCTCCAGACCCTCCAGCAGCTTCATTGTCTTCAGAAGAAGGAGCCAGGCTGCCTGTGCAGCAGGAGGCAGGAGTGTGCCCCCGGGTGCTGGGCGGGCTCAGTGGCCCCTTCCCGGCAGGGTCCGAATTGCTTCCTGGGGGCGGGGGGGGTGTGAGAGATTCTTACCGGCAGACGGCTCTTGGCACCTTGTGGTGTTGGGAAGTTGAGCACCCGTGGAGCAGGTCAGAGCCAGCCCTCTCCCACCTTCCTGAGTGTGTCTCAGCTGCCTGACTGTCTGTTCCCTTGTGCCTTTGGCAGGTCACCATGGAGCAACAAGTACGATCCTCCCCTGGAAGACGGTGCCATGCCATCTGCTCGCCTGCGCAAGCTGGAGGTGGAAGCCAACAATGCCTTTGACCAGTACAGAGACTTGTATGTCAGCTCTGCCTGCAGAGCCCTCTGCTCTCCTCCTTCCCTTCTCCCCTACCCACAGGGAGCCTGAAGGGGGCCCCCCCAGCTGCCTCTGAGAGGGGCAGAGAATCGTAGAGTGGTCTGGGTTGGAAGGGGTCTCCAAAGCTCACAGAATCAATAAGGTTGGAAAAGAGCTCAGAGCTCATCCAGTCCAACCTGGCACCCAGCACCTCCTGACAGCTAAACCATGGCTCCAAGGGCCACAGCCAAGCCCGTCTTGAACACTTCCAGGGATGGGCACTCCACCACCTCCCTGGGCAGCACATCCCAAGGGCCAGTTCCTCTTGCTGGGAAGAACTTTCTCCTCACCTCCAGCCTGAACCTCCCCTGGCACAGCTTGAGACTGTGGCCTCTTGTTCTGGGGCTGGCTGCCTGGGAGAAGAGACCAACCCCCATCTGGCTCCAACCTCCCTGCAGGGACTTGGAGAGAGCAAGAAGGTCTCCCCTGAGCCTCCTCTTCTGCAGGCTAAGCAAGCCCAGCTCCCTCAGCCTCTCCTCCCAGGGCTGTGCTCCAGACCCCTCCCCAGCTTTCTTGCCCTTCTCTGGACACCTTCCAGCAGCTCAACATCTTTCCTGCACTGAAGAGCCCTGAACTGGACACAGGACTCCAGGTGTGGCCTAAGCAGTGCTGAGCACAGGGCACAATGACCTCCCTGCTCCTGCTGGCCACACTCTTCCTGCTGCAGGCCAGGATGCCCTTGGCCTTCTTGGCCCCCTGGGCACACTGCTGGCTCGTGTTCATTCAGGTCATCCAGTCCAACCTCCTCTGCAGTCAGCAGGGACATCCCCAACTAGATCAGGTTGCCCAGAGCCCTCTTGAGCCCCACCTTGAATATTTCCAGGGATGGAACCCCAACCACCTCCCTGGGCAGCCTGTTCCAGTGTTCCCCCACCCTCATGGTGCCAAACTTGTTCCTGCCATCCAATCTCAATCTGCTCTGGTGTGGTTTGAAGCCATTGCCCCTGGTCCTGTCCCTGCAGGCCTTTGCAAACAGTCTCTCTCCATTCTTCCTGTATCCCCCTTCAGCTACTGGCAGGTTGCTATTAGGTCTCCCCAGAGCCTCCTCTTCTCCAGGCTGAACACCCCCAGCTCCCTCAGCCTGTCCTTGTAGGAGAGCTGCTCCAACCCCCTGAGCATTTTCATGGCCTCCTCTGGACCTGCTCCATCAGGTCCAGGTCCTTCCCCTATATTGAGGGCTCCAGACCTGGATGCAGTACTCGAGGTGAGGTCTCAGCAGAGCAAACAGAGGAGGAAGGGTGGGCAGCCCCTGTCTGCTGCTGGGGGGAGGCTCTGCTGTGCTTTCACCACGTGAGAACAGGCTCAGATTTGTCAGGCAGATGCTGAGGTGTCTCCTGCACACATCAGTGGTGTCTTTGTCCTGAAGTGACCTCATGTTCTCTTTGATCTTGACTGAGTTCAGCCTTAAGCCCTCAGCTTGTTCCATTCCCTCAAGAGTGCCCTGGAAAGATCTATGGCTGGAGCAGCAACCTGCAGATCTTGCAGAGAAATGGAAATCATGGGGGGGGGGAGATGCAGCAGCTGTAGGGGGTTGAGGTCCAGCTCTCAGTGCTGGATCTGCTGTTGGCAGTGATGGTTTCTGCTGGGTGGGAGATGTGCAACAGGTGGAGCTTCCAGGCCCTGAGCTCGCTTTGGAGGCAGTGTTCTTGGCATCACAGAGTTCTTTGGGTGGGCAAAGACCTTCAAGCTCATCCAGCCCAACCACTCTCTAGCCCTACCAAGGCTGGGGCTACCCCATGGCCCTCAGCACCACAGCTCTGTGGCTCTTAAACCCCTCCAGGGATGGGGATTCCCCCACCTCCCTGGGCAGCCTGGGCCAGCCTTTGAGAAGCCTTTCAGGGAAGAAGTTTCTTCTCGTGGTCCAACCTAAACCTGCCTTGAGGCAACTTGAGGCCATTTCCTCTTGTCCTGTCTCTTGTTCCTTGGGAGGAGAGACCAACCCCCAGTTAGTGGCTTGGTTTCCAGCCTTGCTGGGCCAGGCTGCTGGAGCCAGTGCTTGCAGCCAGCAGCCAGGATGGACAGGCAGCCTGTCACAGGAGGGTGTTGTGTGTCCTAGCACCTTGGAAGCACTTGGCTGGGAGCTGTTGCTCTGCCCAGCTTTCAAGCCCATCCCACGCTGCTCCTTCCAGCAGGCAGTGGAAGTGGAACATTCTTCTTTCCTCCACCAGACATCCTCACAAGTGCTTCCTGTTTCTGTTCCCACTCAGCATATGGTCCAAGCTTCCTCTGGCTCCTCTCCCTCTTGCCTTTGCACACAGCCCATGATGCTGCCTCACAGAGTTCATCTCAGGCACCTCCCGTGGCTTCAGCTGGGTTCACTTTGGCCTTGTCTCAGTCCCCTTTGGCCCACACACTGTTCCCTTCTAGATTTCACTTTTAATCAGGTGTGGTGAGCATCCACCCACCTCTCCTGAGTCATCAAGCATGTAGCTGCCACTTCCCAAGGGATTGGCACCTGCCTGTGTGGGTGTTTGGAGCTTCTTGGGCATTTGCTGACAAATCCTGAGAAGGCAGCCATGCAGATCCACTCCCTGCTGATTAGTCTGACAGTGAGGTTTTGTGACCAGCAGTGAGAGACTGGAGTGTGAAAATCTCTTGGGGAGCATGGTCATGGAATGGCTCAGGCTGGAAGGGACCTTACAGATAAGCATCTTCAACACCCCACCGTGGGCAGGGACACCTCTCAGCTAGGCTTTGGCTGCTCAAGGCCTCATCCAGCCTGGCCTGGAACACCCCCAGGGAGGAGGCAGCCACAGCCTCCCTGGGCAACCCCTGCCAGACTCTCACCACCCTCATACTGAAGAGTTTCTTCCTCAGCTCCAGTCTAACTCTGGATGCAAGCCATTCCCCTTGTCCTGTCTCCAGACACCCTCAGGGAAAGTCTCTCTGCAGCCTTCCTGCAGGATCCCTTCAGGTGCTGGCAGGCAGCTCTGAGGTCCCCCTGGAGCCTTCTCCTCTCCAGGCTGACCACCCCCAGCTCCCTCAGCCTGTCCTCACAGCAGAGCTGCTCCAGCCCTTGGATCATCCTTGTGGCCTCCTCTGGACCCTCTCCAACAGCTCTGTGTCCTTCTGCTGGGGGCACCAGAACTGGAGGCAGTGCTGCAGGTGGGGCCTCAGCAGAGCAGAGGGGCAGGATCCCCTCCCTGTCCTGCTGCTCTCACTCTTCTGATGCAGCCCAGGACTTGGTTGTCTCCTGGGCTGCCAGTGCCCATTGCTGGCTCCTGGGGAGGTGGTGGTTCTCCCCCCCACCCCCTCCCAACTTTGATGTCTCTCTGGGTTCAAGAAGGCCTTAGAGGAGGTTCAGATGCCCTCTTTTCTGTGTCTGTTGAAGGAGCAGCCTGCTCCTTGGTTCTCCTGTCCCCAAATGCATGTCACTTTCCCCCAACACAACTGCTGCAGCTGTGCTCTCCTGCTGCCAGGTCGAGCTCAGCCACTTGCCTGAAGCTAATGCCCTGGGATGTTGGTTTTTTTTGTTCAAGGAGGTTTATTATTCCCAGATGGAAGCCTTAATATCTTCCACCATGCAGTCAGGGCCTGGCCCCCCTCCACTCCCAACCTGATGAAGAGCATTGCTTCCAACACATGGTTGTAATTTCTTGCCCTTTGCTTGAGTGTGTGTGCAAGTGATTGAAATCAAAGAGGCACCAGGAGCAGGGCATCTGCTTCAGGCTCTCTCTTGGAGATGGCTGTGTGCCCTTGTTTGGGGGGGCTGGAGAGAGTCAGTGCTTTTAATTAAGGGATCCAATGGCTCTTTGTTGTCTGGAAGAAATCAGTCCTGAAGTGATTCAAATAGGACCTCCCCAGGGGAAGGATCAGAGGATGGCAGGGGTGGGAAGGGACCCAAAGAGATCATCCAGTCCAACAGCCCCCCTGCCAGAGGAGGAGCAGAGAATCCAGCACAGGTCACACAGGAACACATCCAGATGGGGCTGGGAAGGCTCCAGGGAAGGAGACTCCACAACCTCTCTGGGCAGCCTGCTCCAGGCCTCTGGGAGCCTCCCCAGGGAAGAAGCTCCTCCTCATGGTGAGGTGGAGCCTGCTGTGCTGCAGCTTGCATCCATTGCTCCTTGTCCTGTCCCAGGGAGCAACTGAGCAGAGCCTGGCCCTGTGCCCTCCCTCCTGACCCCCAGCCCTCAGCTATTGATAGACATTTATTACATCCCCTCTCAGTCTTCTCTTTTCCAGACTAGAAAGCCCCAGGTCCCTCAGCCTCTCAGCATCTCTGAGGATGGGGCTGAGCTGAATGTTCCTCCAAACCAGGGGAGTTTGGGTGACTTTGGACTGGGTTAGGAAGCTGGCACAGATTTAGAAAGCTGTTCCTTACCTCCTTGGGCCTCAGACTGAGGTGGGTTTAGTGGGGCTTTGGACTTAGAGCCATAGAATCAACCAGGTTGGAAAACACCTCAGAGCTCAGCAAGTCCAACCTAGCACCCAACACCTCCTGACTGCTAAACCATGGCTCCAAGGGCCACAGCCAAGCCCCTCTTGAACACCTCCAGGCACAGGGACTCCACCACCTCCCTGGGCAGCACATTCCAATGGCCAATCTCTCTTGCTGGGAAGAACTTTCTCCTCACCTCCAGCCTAAACCTCCCCTGGCACAGCTTGATGCTGTGTCCTCTTGTTCTGGTGCTGGGTGCCTGCCTGGGAGAAGAGACCAACCCCCACCTGGCTCCAACCTCCCTTCAGGGAGTTGCAGAGAGCAAGGAGGTCTCCCCTGAGCCTCCTCTTCTGCAGGCTAAGCAAGCCCAGCTCCCTCAGCCTCTCCTCCCAGGGCTGTGCTCCAGACCCCTCCCCAGCTTTCTTGCCCTTCTCTGGACACCTTCCAGCAGCTCAACAGCTTTCCTAACCTGAGGAGCCCAGAACTGGACACAGGACTCCAGGTGTGGCCTCAGCAGTGCTGAGCACAGGGCACAAGGACTTCCCTGCTCCTGCTGGCCACACTCTTCCTGATGCTTGCTGTGGTTTGCACAGTGAGGGCCCTGCAGATTGTCTCCAGCTGCATTTGTTATGCATCCCAGCACTAAGGCAACCTGACTTTGCATCTCACTGCTGGCTGGGGCTTTGCACAAAAGGGTGTGACATCAGGGTTATGTCATCTGTGAGCTCCTTGCCTCAGGCTTAGGCTGATAAGGACAAGATGAAGGCTCAGAAGGGAAGCCTGAGCTGCCAAGATGCTGCTGGAGCCTTCAAACACAACCAGCAATGTTTACTCTGACAGCTAAACAATTTCCTTGGGACAGCAGAGCAGGGCTGGGCTCCCTTCCTTCACTCACCCACAGGCAGCTCAGAGCTCAAACCACAGTCAAGGCTGAAGTTGTGGGTTCACATCACACAGATTAGAGCAGAGCAGAGGAGCAAACCCTTTAGGAACAAGTTCTGTACTGTGTCCAGTTCTGGAGCCTCTGTGCCAGGAAGGGTCTGGAGGGGCTGGAAGGTGTCCAGAGCAGGGCCACGAGGAGGAGCAGAGGGCTGGAGCTGCTCTGCTGTGAGGACAGCCTGAGGGAGTTGGGGCTGTGCAGGCTGGAGAGGAGAAGGCTCCCAGGAGACCTCATTGTGGCCTTCCAGGATCTGCAGGGGGCTGCAGGAAAGCTGGGGAGGGACTTCTGAGGGTGTCAGGGAGGGACAGGACTGGGGGGGATGGAACAAAACCAGAAGTGGGGAGATTGAGCTTGGCTGTGAGGAAGAAGTTGTTCCCCATGAGGGTGGTGAGAGCCTGGCCCAGGCTGCCCAGGGAGGTGGTGGCAGCCTCCTGGCTGGAGGTGTTTGCAGCCAGGCTGGAGGTGGCTGTGAGCAACCTGCTGGGGTGTGAGGTGTCCCTGCCATGGCAGGGGGGTTGGAGCTGGCTGAGCCTTGAGCTCCCTCCCAAGCCTGACAGTTCTGTGAGTCTATGAAAGCTCAGCCTGGTGCTGTGCTGGGGAAGCTAAATCAGCTCCTTTTCATCTGCTGCTGTGTTTTGTCTTTCCCTCTGTGGGTGCTTGAGTTTGGAGCAGCCCTGTGCAGGCTGCATGCTCATCTTCTGAATGTCAGACTGCCAGCAGAGGAGGGGTTTTTCCCTGGGGTGCTCCACAGTTCTCTGTGGTTACATAAAAGCTGAGCTGTGGAGAGGGCAGCCTGGTTGCAGGAGGTCAGCTCTGGTGATGCAGCACTGTCCTCAAGCACCACTCTCTGAAGGGCTTGGATCCTGAGGAGGAAGTTCCTGACTGTCAGACTGGAGTGAGCCTGCATTTGAAAGCCATAGAACAGAATCCCAGCCTGCTTTGGGTTGGGAGGGACCTTCAAAGCTGCTTCAAAGTCCAACCCCCCTGCAGCCAGCAGGGACATCCCCAACTAGAGCAGGTTGCTCACAGCCCCAGAGAACCTGACCTGGGATGGTTGCAGGGACTGGGACATCTCCCAGCTCTCTGGGCAGCCTGGGCCAGGCTCTCAGCACCCTCAGGGGCAAACATTTCTTCCTTGTGTCTAAATCTCCCTCTCTGAGTTCCAAACCATCTCCCCTTGGCCTGCCACAGCAGGCCCTGCTCAGAACTGTGTCCCCCAGCTTGCTGATCTCCCCTTGAGGCACTGCAAGGCCACCAGAAGGTCTCCCTGGAGCCTTCTCTTCTCCAGGCTGCACAACCCCAGCTCTCCCAGTCTGGCCTCCCAGCAGAGGGCTTCCAGCACTGCCAGCACTGCTGTGGCCTCCTCTGGCCCCACTCTGGCAGGTCCCTGTCTGTGCTGAGCACTCCAGAGCTGCCCCAGCACTGCAGAGCACAGCAGAGGGGCAGAATCCCCTCCCTTGCCCCTGTTGTGCTCAGGGAGTGTAGCAGGGCTGCTCTCTGGGCACAGGTGGCTGTGCTTGCAGGGCTGTGCCTGCTGCTCAGTGTTCAGTGATGGGGAGCTGAAGGCAGAAGAGCAGAACAAAGAGCAGCCCCCTTGCAGTGCATGTGAGCAGTGCCAGCCTGGAGGGGAGAGCTGTGCCAGATGCAATCTGCAGTCTGGGCAGACTTTGGCAGGCTTCAGCCACACCACTGAAGACTTCTGCTGCTGGCTTGGGTTTTCTTTCTCTTCCCCCCCCCCCCCCGCCCCTTCCTCCTTTCTACCCAGCCTGGCAGAGCCTACACTGTGTCAGGCTGCTGGAGAGGATGGAGCTGGCTGTGCAGGGAGCCTGGGCCAAGGGATGGGCATGGCCTGGAGATTTGTGAGCAGTCAGCACTTCCTGGTGGTTAATGAAGCAGTTCCTGGCTTGGCCAGGTTACAGAGTGCCTCATTGTCCTGCTTGTTAGGTGGCTAATGGAACTGTTTCCAGGTGACTTCTCAGAAGGGATTTGCTCATTAGTTTCCATCTGCCAGGAGCAAGGGGATGGCAGTGGGGGGGGGGTGGGGGTGAAAAATCATCATGCAGAGCATGAAACAATGCAAGGTGGCAGAATGGGAGGCTCTGAGGGGGGGGGTTGCAGCCTTCAGGCCCCCATGGTGTGGGTGCAGTTTGCCTTGCCTGGGGGGGAGGGGGGTTCTTTGCACTCCACAAGGCTGGAGTCATCCCCTCTTCCCCCCCATGGTCCAGATGTGTGCTTTGAAGTGCAGCTGGCACTGGAGCTGCACATGCCTAAGTGCTTTGGTATGTCTGCTCCAGGGCCTTGTGCACCTGTGTGTGCTGGGAGCAGTTCCTGGAAATACCTGTGTGGAGTCCAGGCACAGCCTGGGCTGTGCTCAGACACTGGGGGGGGGGGATGGGGGAGGGGGAAACCTGCTCTCTGTACACACACACATCTCACCAGCTTGGTTTGCAGGCTGCTGGTGTGCCCCTGGGAGCAAAGGAGGAGGGGGAGAGGAGTTGTCAGGGAGCTGTGCTCAGGCCAGGGGCAGGGCAGGGTAGGGTAGGGTAGGGTAGGGTAGGATAGGGTAGGGTAGGGTAGGGTAGGATAGGGTAGGGTAGGATAGGATAGGATAGGATAGGGTAGGGTAGGATAGGATTAGGATAGGATAGGGTAGGGTAGGATTAGGATAGGATAGGATAGGATAGGATAGGATAGGATAGGATAGGATAGGATAGGATAGGATAGGATAGGATAGGATAGGATTAACCAGGTTGGAAAAGACCTTTGAGGTCATCAAGCCCAACCTCTCACCCAGCACCATCTGATCAACTCAACCATGGCACCAAGGGCCTCAGCCAGGCTCTGCCTAAACACCTCCAGGGATGGGGACTCCACCACCTCCCTGGGCAGCACATCCCAAGGGCCAATCTCTCTTGCTGGGAAGAACTTTCTCCTCACCTCTCCTGGCACAGCTTGAGACTGTGTCCTCTTGTTCTGGGGCTGGGTGCCTGCCTGGGAGAAGAGACCAACCCCCACCTGGCTCCAACCTCCCTGCAGGGAGTTGGAGAGAGCAAGAAGGTCTCCCCTGAGCCTCCTCTTCTGCAGGCTAAGCAAGCCCAGCTCCCTCAGCCTCTCCTCCCAGGGCTGTGCTCCAGACCCCTCCCCACTGTCACCTCCTGGGAAGTTCTTGCTTCCAACCTCTGCTTTCCAGCAGAGAACAGGCTTGGGAGTCTCACTGGGAGGGAGCTGGCTGGAGACACAGGCAGGGACATTGTGGAGGGGCACAGAATTGTTTGTGTTGGACAAGCCCTCAAAGGTCCTTGAGGCCAGCCAGCAACCCAACCCCACCATGGCCACCAAACCCTGGCCCCAGGTGCCATGGCCACAGGTTGCTGGAACCCCTCCAGGGCTGGGGACTCCACCACCTCCCTGGGCAGCCTGTGCCAATGCCTGACCACTCTTGCAGCAAAGCAATTGTTCCTCATGTCCAAGCTAAACCTCCCCTGGCACAATTTCAGGCCATTTCCTCTCCTTCTGTCACCAGATACTAGGGAGGAGAAACCCAGCCCACCTCACCCCAGCCTCCTTTCAGGGAGTTGCAGAGAGCCAGAAGCTCTTCCCTCAGCCTCCTCTTCTCCAGGCTCAACACCCCCAGTTCTCTCAGCTGCTCCTCCCAGCCCTGTTCTCCAGACCCTTCCCCAGCTCTGTTGCCCTTCTCTGGCCCTGCTCCAATCCCTCAGTGTCTGCAGGGACAACTCTGATCCCTTCATGTTGCCCTGCAGACTTTTCTTCCCCCCACACTTGAGCTGGGAGGCTGCAGGTGATTTGAGCAGAGTCCTGAGCAGTGTTTTGGGGCTGCAGGAGAGAGGCTCACTGAGGCTTGCCACTTCCTTCATAGCTCTGTGGCTCTTCCTGTGCTGGCTGGAAATGGCAGGGTGCAGGCAGAGGGGAGGTGCTTGGTGACAGCTGTGCCAAGGCACTTTGCACTGCTGTCATCAGCAGGGCCACCAAGTTGACAAGAGGCTTGGAGCAGCCCTCCTGTGAGCACAGGCTGAAAGAGCTGGGCTTGGCCAGCTGCAGAGGAGAAGGCTCCAGGGGGCCCTCTCCCTCCAAGGACAGTCAGTGTTCTGCTGTAACTGCTTTGGAGGAGCTGCCCAGGGAGGTGACTGGAAGCTGTGAGGCCCAGTGTGAACACTTCACCTTCCAGACCTCAGAGCCACCTGGAAGGGCTCTGCAAGAAAGCTGGGGAGAGCCTTTTAACAAGGGCTTGTAGAGGCAGTGGCTTTGAGCTGGAAGAGGGGAGCTTGAGGCTGCAGATGAGGAAGAAATCCTCCAGAGTGAGGGTGGGGAGACACTGGCACAGGCTGCCCAGGGGGGCTGTGGCTGTCCCCTCCCTGGAGGTGTTCAGGGGCAGGCTGGATGAAGCCTTGAACAGCCTGGGCTGGTGGGAGGTGTCCCTGCCCATGGCAGGGGGTTGGAACTGGATGGTCATTAAGGTCCCTTCCAACCCAAACCACTGACCTCTCCCTGGAGGTGTTCAAGAAAGGTGTGGCCATGGCCCTGGGGCCCTGGTTTGATGGCCAGGGTGGTGCTGGGCTGGACTGGCTGATCTCAGAGGGGGTTTCTGGAAGACAAATCTGATGAAGAGCAACTGAAGGAGCTGGGGCTGTTCAGCTTGGGAAGGAGGAAGCTGAGGGGAGACCTCATGCTGTCTACAGCTCCCTTAAAGGAGCTTGTGGAGAGGTTGGTGCTGGTCTCTTCTCCCAGGTGATTAGTGATGGGACAAGAGGGAACAGCCTCAAGCTGCCACTGGGTAGGGTTAGACTGGACAGCAGGAAAAAGAGTGGTCAGGGACTGGAATGTGCTGCCCAGGGAGGTGGTGGAGTCCCAAGCCCTGGCTGTGTTGGAAGGAGGTTTGGATGTGGTGCCTGGGGCTGTGCTTTAGGGGTGAGCCTTGTGGAGGAGGGGTCTGGGGTTGGACTTGGTGACCCTGAGGCTCTTCTCCAGCCTGACTGTTGCTGTGATTCCAAGCCCAGCAGTGCCATGACTGCCTGCTGCAGTGATCAGTGGGAGCTGCTCTCTCCCCATGAGGGAGCAGTGCAGCCCTGCAGTGATCAGTGGGAGATGTTCTCTCCATGAGGGAGCAGTGCAGCCCAGCAGTGCCATGACTGCCTGCTGCAGTGATCAGTGGGAGCTGCTCTCTCCCCATGAGGGAGCAGTGCAGCCCTGCAGTGATCAGTGGGAGATGTTCTCTCCCCATGAGGGAGCAGTGCAGCCCAGCAGTGCCATGACTGCCTGCTGCAGTGATCAGTGGGAGCTGCTCTCTCCCCATGAGGGAGCAGTGCAGCCCTGCAGTGATCAGTGGGAGTTGCTCTCTCCCCATGAGGGAGCAGTGCAGCCCTGCAGTGCCTCTGCCTTGCTGCAGCCCAGGGCAGGCTCTGGCTGCTGCTCTCCTGCTGTGCCTTGGGGTTCAGCCTCTCTCCCCAGCCTGTGGCCTTGCTGCTGGAGCCTGGAGCTGCCTGGCTGGGGCTGGGGCTGGGGCTGGGGCTGGGGCAGAGCAGCTTTTACTGCAGGGGCCTGCTGGTGGTTAAAGGGCAGCTTGCTGCTGGGTTTGGTTCATGGAATAGCCTAAGGCAGGCTGAAGCCTTTCCAGCTGTGCTCTGCTGGCTCTGGCAGGAGGTTCCTCAGCTGCCTCTCTGTGGCTTCAGACAGCATTTTAGCACCTTCTCAAGATCCCCACAAGGGCCTTTGATGGGAAGGCTCATAAAGGTGACCCACATCAAAATGAGTTGATTCCCCCAGCCCCCCTCCCCTGTTTCAAGTCCTTAGGATCAAAGTACAGTAGGTAAGAAGGACTCTCCCCCTGCCTTGGTTTGGGTCCCTCTCTTAATTAAGGTTTCCTGCTGATGGCAAGCTCATAAAGTGGGGGGAGAGGGGGAACTGCCTTAGCACAGAGTCCCAGGGGCTGCTTGGGGCCCATTCCCTTCTCCTGGAGGTGGCTGTTTGCTCTCTCCTGCTCTCTGCCCTGGTGTCAGAGGAGGGCTCTCTTGCATTGGAACTGAAGCCCCCCAGTCCCTGCAGTAACCAAACCCCACTGCTGAGTTCCCCGGGGGGGGTGGGGGTCTAAACAGGGTGCTGGTTGGTTTGCTAGGGGGGAATTGCCTGCTGGAAGTCAGCCTGTGGAGCTCTCCTGGCTCTGAGGGGATCTTGAGCAGATTCACTGATGCACACAATCAATGAGGTTGGAAAAGACCTCCCAGATCATCAAGTCCAACCTGGCACCCAACACCTCCTGGCTGCTACAGATGTTACAGGACAGTGCTGGTTGTGTGAATCAGAGCAGTGTTTGGGCTTGGAAAAGGCCTCCCAAGCTCCTCCAGGCCCAACCATCAGCCCAGCACCACCCTGGCCATCAAACCAGGGCCCCAGGGCCACGGCCACACCTTTGCTGATCACCTCCAGGGAGAGGTCAATGGGTTGGCTTGGAAGGGAACTTCATGACCATCCAGTTCCAACCCCCTGCCATGGGCAGGGACACCTCCCACTAGACCAGGGGCTCAAGGTCTTGTCTAACCTGGCCTTGAACACCTCCAGGGAGAGGTCAATGGGTTGGCTTGGAAGGGACCTTAAAGACCATCCAGTTCCAACCCCCTGCCATGGGCAGGGACACCTCCCACCAGCCCAGCTTGCTTCAAGGCCTCATCCAGCCTGCCCTTGAACACCTCCAGGGTGGGGACAGCCACAGCCCCCCTGGGCAACCTGTGCCAGAGTCTCCCCACCCTCACTCTGGAGGATTTCTTCCTCATCTGCAGCCTCAAGCTCCCCTCTTCCAGCTCAAAGCCACTGCCTCTACAAGCCCTTGTTAAAAAGCTCTCCCCAGCTTTCTTGCAGAGCCCTTCCAGGTGGCTCTGAGGTCTGGGAGGTGAAGTGTTCACACTGGGCCTCACAGCTGTAAGTGCCCAGGCTGAGCTTGGTGCTGGGCAGCAGAAGCAGCCCATGAAATGAAAATGGGAGGGTGAGTTGTGTGACCCCTCCTGGAGCCAGCACTGGCTTGGGTGCAGACTCAGGTGCCTGCACTTGCAAGCCACTGGGGCTCTCTTCATAGATGCACAGGATGGGCTGGGTTGGAAGGGACCCTAAAGCTCATCCAGTTCCAAGCCCCTGCCATGGGCAGGGACCCCTCCCACCAGCCCAGGCTGCTCAAGGCCTCATCCAGCCTGGCCTGGAACCCTTCCAGGCAGGGGACAGCCACAGCCTCCCTGGGCAGCCTGTGCCAGAGCCTCCCCACCCTCACTGTGAAGAATTTCTTCCTCATCTCCACTCTCAATCTCCCCTCTTCCACCTTCATTCCCTCTCATCCTGTCACTCCCAGCCTTGGTCCAAAGCCCCTCCCCAGCTCTCCTGCAGCCCCCTTCAGGTACTGGCAGGCTGCTCCAAGGTCTCCCTGGAGCCTTCAGCCCTTGTCCAAAGCCCCTCCCCAGCTCTCCTGCAGCCCCCTTCAGGTACTGGCAGGCTGCTCCAAGGTCTCCCTGGAGCCTTCAGCCCTTGTCCAAAGCCCCTCCCCAGCTCTCCTGCAGCCCCCTTCAGGTACTGGCAGGCTGCTCCAAGGCCTCCCTGGAGCCTTCTCCAGGCCGAACAGCCCCAACTCTCCCAGCCTGTCCCCGCAGGGGAGGTGCTGCAGCCCTCTGATCATGACCCCAGCAGTTCCATGTCCCTCTTGTGCAGGGGGCAGCAGAGCTGGCTGCAGTGCTGCAGGGGGTGAGAGTTTGCTGGCTTCAAGGAGGAGGAAGAGCCTCTGCTAGGCTGTGGAGATCCTGCTGCTTTCAGGTGCTCGCTGAGCTCTGCCTCTGGCCTGCACCCTGCTTGCTTTTAACCCACCTCTTGGCTTGCCTCCTGCAGGTATTTTGAAGGTGGAGTCTCCTCTGTCTACCTCTGGGATCTGGATCATGGTTTTGCTGGGGTGATCCTCATAAAGAAAGCTGGAGATGGATCAAAGAAGATTAAGGGATGCTGGGATTCCATCCACGTGGTGGAGGTTCAGGTACAGCCTCTGGGGCAGCTGGCAGCCCTGGGTGCACACAAGCCCCAGGGAGGTGCAGCACAGTGAGGGAGCACAGGTGTTCCCCTGGACAATGAGGTGGTGGTGGTGGGGGGCTCCAAAGTGCTTTCCCCTCCCTTCCTCCATGTGGGAAAACTCCCTGAGGGACTTTGGACAGAGATAAGTCAGGCCTGGGAGCAAGCAGAATCCCAGGAGAGCTGAAAGCTTTGGGAGCCCAGGGGGAGGAAAAGGGCTGCAGGGAAACAGCACTCATTAGGCACCAGAGCCCAGGGAAGGGGAGGAGGAATTGCTCTGCCTGGCTTTGCCCTGGGGAGTGAAGGGGAATGGACACACTTGGAGCTGGGCTGAGGAAACAGAGTGGATGGGATAGGGTAGGGTAGGGTAGGGTAGGGTAGGGTAGGGTAGGGTAGGGTAGGGTAGGGTAGGGTAGGGTAGGGGAATGGAATGGAATAGACTAGACCAGACTAGACTAGACTAGAATAGAATAGAATTAACCAGGTTGGAAAAGACCTCAGAGCTCAGCAAGTCCAGCCTATCACCCAGCACCATCTGATCAACTCAACCATGGCACCAAGGGCCTCATCCAGGCTCTTCCTAAACACCTCCAGGGATGGGGACTCCACCACCTCCCTGGGCAGCACATCCCAAGGGCCAATCTCTCTTGCTGGGAATAACTTCCTCACCTCCAGCCTAAACCTCCCCTGGCACAGCTTGAGACTGTGTCCTCTTGTTCTGCTGCTGGGTGCCTGCCTGGGAGAAGAGACCAACCCCCTCCTGGCTCCAACCACCCTGCAGGGAGTTGCAGAGAGCAATGAGGTCTCCCCTGAGCCTCCTCTTCTGCAGGCTAAGCAAGCCCAGCTCCCTCAGCCTCTCCTCCCAGGGCTGTGCTCCAGACCCCTCCCCAGCTTTCTTGCCCTTCTCTGGACACCTTCAAGTCTCTCAATGTCCTTCTTAAACTGAGGAGCCCAGAGCTGGACACAGGACTCCAGGTGTGGCCTAAGCAGTGCTGAGCACAGGGCACAAGGACTTCCCTGCTCCTGCTGGCCACACTCTTCCTGCTGCAGGCCAGGCTGCCCTTGGCCTTCTTGGCCCCCTGGGCACACTGCTGGCTCCTGTTCAGCTGCTGTCACCCACTCCCCCCAGGTCCCTCTCTGCCTGGCTGCTCTCAGCCACTCTGCCCCCAGCCTGTAGCACTGCCTGGGGCTGCTGTGGCCAAAGTGCAGCTCCTGGCACTTGGACTTGTAGAATGCCATCCTGTTGGCCTCTTCCCATCTGTCCAGCCTGGCAAGGTCCCTCTGCAGAGCTCTCCTACCCTCTGACAGCTCAATTCCTGGCCCCAGCCTGGTGTCAGCTGCAAGCTTACTGAGGATGGGCTGTGTGAGGGAGGCTGTTGCCTGGGGGGGGGGGTCATTGCCTTGTGGGGGGGTGTCATTGCCTTGGGGGTCTTCTGGGCCAGCCCCTGTTTAGTTTCTGGGAGGGATTTTAACCTCTTCTGTTTTGTCTCCCTCCCTCCTCTTTGCTGTGCAGGAGAAATCCAGTGGTCGTACTGCTCATTACAAGCTGACCTCCACAGTGATGCTCTGGCTGCAGACTAACAAAACTGGTTCTGGTACCATGAACCTTGGAGGGAGCCTTACCAGACAGGTATGCCAGCCCTGCAGGGCCAGGCCTGCCATCCCCTGCTCAGCTTTAGCTGCCCAGCAGCCCCAGGCAGGCACAGCAAGTGGATTTTGGTGGGGGGGTGTGTGTGTGCAGCCAGCTCACAAGTGTGTGGCTACTGGGGAGCCCTTGCAGCTTTGCTGGGTGGCAGCAGAGCTTTCACTTCAAAATAGAAGCACCCAGCAGGAGCTGAAACTTGCTTTGAAGTCTTAGCTTGGCTTTTGGTGCTCCTTAAAGTGGAAATCTGAGGAGGAATATCTGAGGAGCAAAGGCTGAGAGCCCCTGGGGCTGTTGAGCCTGGAGAAGAGCAGCCCCAGAGGGGAGCTGAGCAATGCTCAGCAAGAGCTAAAGGCTGGGGGGCAAGAGGCAGGGGCCAGGCTCTGCTCAGTGGTGCCCAGGGACAGCACAAGGGGCAGAGGGCACAAACTGGAAGCCAGGAGGTTCCAGCTGAGCAGGAGGAGAAAGTTGTTTGGTGTGAGGGTGCTGAGCCCTGGAGCAGGCTGCCCAGAGAGGTTGTGGAGTCTCCTGGTGTGGAGAGCTTCCAACCCCCCTGGCCCTTGTGCTGCTGGGCAGGGTGCTGTGGGTGCCCTGCTGGAGCAGGGGGGTTGGACTGGCTGAGCTCCAGAGGTCCCTTCTGATTTTTACCCCTGGGATTTGCCCATTTCCTTCTGCTGCTTCTCTTTCAGCCTCCCCTTTAGGGTTTTCCTCCTGCAGTACCAGGGCAGTGATGTGATCAAAACCCAGCAGTCTCTTCTCAGCCTCTGAGGTTTTTGTGCCAGTGTTAATTACTTTTGACTTCCTCTGGAGCTCTGGAGCTGATGTTCTCCAGGGTGGTGCCAGCCTGGTGCCTCTTCAAGCAGTGCTGAGTCTCTGCCAGGCAGGTTCTGCTGGGCCTGGCTGGAGGTCCTTCTGCCCCCAGCCACCTGCTGAAGGCTGCAAGCCTCCCTCCTTCAGGCTGCTGCTGGCTTCAGGGTCTGGCCTGTGGCAACCAGGGGGTGGAGTAATAAAGTCTGGAGGACAGGAGGCATATTGTATGGCCCTGAGTGAGTGGAGAGATTGGCAGGAGCTGGAGCTCCTTTATGGGGCTTCAGGGCTGATCCAAAGGACAATGCAGACTCTGTGCAGCACTTTGTGTTGCTGTGCAGGTTTGAGCCAGGCAGAGAGGAGAGAAGGGTCAGGGACTGCAGAGAGGAGCTGGAGTGGTGTGAGCACTGCAGGCACAGCAGCCTGCCCTGGGCCTGGCTGAGGTTGCTCTCTCCACCTTGCTGATTTATAGAAGGAGCTGATGGAAAAGCAGGGAGGGGTGGGGGGCAACAAAAAGGCATCTGGAGACAGAGAGCACTGCCTGCTCTTGGAGTGGTTGCAGTCATCACACCTCAGTTCTGGTGACCTGGCCAAATAGTTAATCCCAGGCCTTGCTAATGCTTGAAACCAGAGCTGTGAAGTGGAGGCCCAGGGCTTGACTTTGGCCCTGGCCTTCTGCTTGTGGGAGAGCTGTGCCAAGGGCAGCAGAGAGTCTGCTGGGGATGGGTGTCCTCAGTACCCCTTGGCCTGAAGCTGCTGCCACTTGTTGGGGCTGACTTGCACGCCGTGAGCTGCGTGGGGAGGTTCTTGCTGCTGCCATCAGTTCAGCAGCAGATCATTTCCCACTCAGAGGTGATGCAGTAAAGCAGGGGTGTGGTAGGGGGAGAGGCCTGCCTCCAGTGCCAGGAGCCAGCAGGAAGCCCCAGGGGGATGATGCTCTGCTCCTGCACAACCAATGCAAACTCCACTTGCAGAGCCTGCCTCTGGGCTGCAGGTTTGCTGTCTGCAGAGGCCTGACAGGGCAGAGCCTCCTCAGAAGCCAGGGCAGAAAAGGAGGACTTCACACTGCCTGCAGCTGTGCTGTGTGAGGAGGAGCTCTCAGTCCTCAGCCCTTCCTGTAGCCCTGGCTGGGCTAAAGGGGGTGCAAGGCTTTTGCCAGGCTGTGAGCCCAGCTGGCCACAGCACCCAAGGGCAGCAGGGCTCAGTTGGACTTTCTGGGAGGGGCTTTGTTGTGCAGCCTGCAGCAAGCTTAGGCACTGCAAGCAGCTTTAGCTCTCTCCCAAAGAGAACCTTGATAGATTGGAAGGGACCCCAAGGGTCATCCAGTTCCAAGCCCCTGCCATGGGCAGGGACACCTCCCACCAGCCCAGCTTGCTCAAGGCCTCATCCAGCCTGGCCTTGAACACCTTCAGGGAGGAGACATCCACAGGCTCCCTGGGCAACCTGTGCCAGTGTCTCACTCTCACTGGAAAGAAACTCTTCCTCATCTCCACTCTCAGTCTCCCCTCTCCCAGCTCAAAGCCATTGTTCCTCATCCTGGCACTCCCAGCCCTTGTCCAAAGTCCCTCCCCAGCTCTCCTGGGAGCCCCCTTCAGGTACTGGCAGGCTGCTCTGAGGTCTTCCCGGAGCCTTCTCTTCTCCACCTCTCTCTCATCTTTAGTTTTATCAGCAATCTGATGTCCTGACCTGGAGAAAGTTCTTCCCAGCAAGAGGAAGAACTTTCCCTGCTGGGGAATGTGCTGCCCAGGGAGGTGGTGGAGTCCCTGTCCCTGGAGGGGTTCAAGAGGGGCTTGGATGTGGCACTTGGGGCCATGGTTTAGCTGTCAGGAGGTGCTGGGTGCCAGGTTGGACTTGCTGAGCTCTGAGGTCTTTTCCAACCTTGTTGATTCTGTGATTCTATGGATTCTGTCCATGGTTTTGGTCAGCTCAGCATTTAAGCAGCTTCCCCACCTGTGTCCCTGCAGTGTGATGCCCTTGTGTCTCAGTGGCAGCTTCTGAAGTGTTCCTGGCTCAGTCATATCCATGGCACAGAGAACCTTTAGAAGGGGAAGCCTGTTGAGAGCTGCTCACTTGGAAAGCAGTTTCACCTCCAGGCTGCAAGCTGGGGTTTGTTTTGGAGTGGTGAGTGGAGTGCTGAAGCTGGTGGCCAGGAACAGCTCATGTCGTGCCTCCTACTTCACCACTCTGGCAGCTGGCAAGAGCAGGGCATGTGCCAGGTGGAAATGCCACCCTGTGTGGAAAGACTTGCTCATCATTCCTGCTGTCTGCAGGTCACACTCAGGGCAAGGCATCCAGCAGTCCTCTCCCTTCCTCTGGGAAGGGCCAGCTGGGGAGGGCAG
The DNA here is from genome assembly GCA_015227895.2 of Colaptes auratus. Taxonomy (NCBI): domain Eukaryota; kingdom Metazoa; phylum Chordata; class Aves; order Piciformes; family Picidae; genus Colaptes; species Colaptes auratus. The sequence goes on along the minus strand of JAAWVA010000038.1, from coordinate 274,436 downwards.
GGCTGGGACTGAGAAGGGATCATGGGAACCTAGAATTGGGTTGGAAGGGACCTTGAATAGAATCAATAAGGTTGGAAGAGACCTCAGAGCTCAGCAAGTCCAAGCTGGCACCCAGCACCTCCTGACAGCTAAACCATGGCTCCAAGTGCCACATCCAATCCCCTCTTGAACCCCTCCAGGGATGGGGACTCCACCACCTCCCTGGGCAGCACATCCCAAGGGCCAGTTCCTCTGTCTGGGAAGAACTTTCTCCTCAGCTCCAGCCTGAACCTCCCCTGGCACAGCTTGAGACTGTGTCCTCTTGTTCTGGTGCTGGGTGCCTGCCTGGGAGAAGAGCCCAACCCCCACCTGGCTCCAACTTCCCTGCAGGGAGTTGCAGAGAGCAAGAAGGTCTCCCCTGAGCCTCCTCTTCTGCAGGCTAAGCAAGCCCAGCTCCCTCAGCCTCTCCTCCCAGGGCTGTGCTCCAGACCCCTCCCCAGCTTTCTTGCCCTTCTCTGGACACCTTCCAGCAGCTCAACAGCTTTCCTGACCTGAGGGGCCCAGAACTGGACACAGGACTCCAGGTGTGGCCTCAGCAGTGCTGAGCACAGGGCACAAGGACTTCCCTGCTCCTGCTGGCCACACTCTTCCTGCTGCAGGCCAGGCTGCCCTTGGCCTTCTTGGGCACACTGCTGGCTCCTGTTCAGCTGCTCTCAACCACTGCCCCCAGGTCCCCCTTGCCTGGCAGCCAGTCAAAAGTGCACTTTGTTGGAGGGGTTTCTGGAGCCCCCTCCTTGCAGGCAAGAGCAGCAGGTGCCTGCCTGGGCCCTGGCTGCACACAAAGGGCCTGGTGTGTGTGTGTGTGCATCCCAGGGCAGGCTGAGCCTGCTGAGGAAGTGCAGGTTTGCTGAGAGAGAAGCTTGGCTCCAGACCTGGAGTTTATTTACCCAGGGAGGTGTGGGAAGGGGAGGACATGAAGCTGTAGAGGAAGTGGAGCCTGGGATTTCAGATTAAAGCAGCACAGCTGTGCCTGGGTTTGCTTACTCCAAGTGGGGTCTGGTGAAGGTGGGAAGTTCTGCAGGGCTTGGGGGGAGGCTGCTCTGGGGCAGTCTGAGCTCTGCCTGCCTTTGGAAGTTGAATCACAATCATTTAGGTGGCAGAGACCTTCAAGCTCATCCAGTCCAACCATTCCCAAGGCTGGGGCTAACCCATGGCCCTCAGCACCACAGCTCTGTGGCTTTGAAACCCCTCCAGGGATGGGGATTGAACCACCTCCCTGGGCAGCCTGGGCCAGGCTTTGAGAAGCCTTTCAGGGAAGAAGTTTCTTCTCCTGTCCAACCCAAACCTCCCCTGGCACAATTTCAGGCCATTTCCTCTTGTCCTGATCCTAGGGAGCAGAGACCAACCCTCACCTTGCTCCAACCTCCTTCCAGGGAGCTGTAGAGGGCCAGGAGGTCTCCCCTCAGCCCTTCTCCAGCTTCCTGCAGGCACTCTTTCACTGCTGCCCAAGTGGTGCTTTTTGGGGTGCAGAGGACAGCAGAGATGTGCTGAGCAGGAATTGTCTGGGAAACCATTTCTGCTTCACAGGAGGATGAAGGTTTTGCAGAGGTTCAGTTACAGGCCAGAGAGTAGAAGACTTGAGCTGATCTGCCCAGTTGGTGTGGGGAGCTGGGGCAGCACCCCCAGGTTTGCTGATGGCTTTGGATGTAGTTGGCCTAAGGACATAGGATACCTCTGGTTAAAGACCACAAGAGGGTGAAGCAAGCTCTCAGGTGATACCTGCAGAGCTCACAGCCTGCATTTGTCTGGTTACAGTGTGAAATAAGCACTGGAGAGAGATAGAGGCCAAGCTGTGCCTCCCTGACATCCAAATCACTCCAACCCTGCCTCCAGTTCTGCTGTCCCCAGCAGAAGGAGGACACAGAGCTGTGGAGTGAGGCCAGAGGAGGCCACAAAGATGCTCCAAGGGCTGGAGCAGCTCTGCTGTGAGGCCAGGCTGAGGGAGCTGGGGTGCTCAGCCTGGAGAGGAGAAGACTCCAGGGGCACCTTAGAGCTGCCTGCGAGGAGCTGAAGGGATCCTGCAGGAAGGCTGCAGAGAGACTTTTCCTGAGGGTGTCTGAGACAGGCCAAGGGGGAATGGTTTGGAGCTGAGGCAGAGCAGGGTTAGACTGGAGCTGAGGAAGAAGTTCTTCAGTAGGAGGGTGGTGAGAGTCTGAAATTGGTGCCCCAGAGAGGCTGTGGCTGCCTCCTCCTTGGGGGTGTTCAAGGCCAGGCTGGGGGAAGCCTTGAGCAGCTGAGTCTGGTTGAGAGGAGTCCCTGCCCATGGTGGGGAGGTTGGAGCAGATGATCTCTGAGGTCCCTTCCAACCTGAGCCATTCTGTGATGTCTTGCACCTGCAGCCTGCCCACTGCCCGTGGCCTGGAGCCTTGGGCTCTCACAGCTCTGTTTGTTTCACTGAAGGGATTTTCACATCCCTGTGTGGCCAGAGCCGCTGTGGATGGGGTCTGTGCTCCAGAGCAGGGTGCTGGAGGAGCTTCCTCCTTATCTTTCTGCTGGCTTTTTAAGCCACAAAGTGTTTCTCCAACTTCCAGTTTCTCTCCTTGTATTAACTCTTTCTCCAAACAGAGAGCCCAAAGAGCAGGAACAGCCACCCAGAGCTTATCAGAGCCGGCAGAGTGAGGTCCCCCTGAGCCAGCCTGCAGCAGATGGGGGGAGGGAGGCAGGGCAGCCAAGCAGCACATCTCCAGCAGGAGAGGAGATTGGCCTTGGCTCCTTCTGGAGCCTTAGGTTTTGGGCTGAGCCCAAGAGCAGATGGGGAGCAGCAGAGGGAAGATGAGCTGCTTGTTAACATCAGCTCAGAGAGTGGAATTTCCCCTTCCTCCCTTTCTAAGCAGCAGCTTTCTGCTGAGGTCCTGCAGGCAGAGCCCCCGGAAGGAGCCTTTACAAGCCCAGCCCCTGGGCTGTGTGTCTGACCTGGCTGCTGCCTGCCCCTCAGCTCCCTGCCAGCAGCCTCCCCTCACATCTGGCCTTCTAGAGCACATAAAAATGTTTTGCCTCCTGGCAGCAGGTTTTATGGAGATGTAATCAGGCAGGGCCTGCAAAGAAAAGCCAGTGGGGCTTGCAGAGCTGCTGCTTTAGCACAGAGCTTGGCTTGGCCTGGCCAGCTGGGGAGGAGATGCAGTGGGGACCAAGCAGGGGGGGTGGGGGGAGGTCAGTGCCCCGCTGCCAACTGCCCCAGCTTGGGTTGATTTGCTGCCTGCCCTGCTGTCTGGAGGTCTGTCTGTCCACTCCAGACTTACATTTCCCCTCTCCTGCAACTGGATCCTTCTGCAGGCAGGGTCTCCATCACGTGTGAGCAATCTGACTGCAATCTAAAGGCAAAATTAACCCTCCCTTGGTCTCTTCCCACCCCCATTCCCCCCCCTTCCAAGTCCTGTGTTGCCTGCAGGGGTCCAGCTAGCTGACATGCTTCCCCCAGCCTCTTAGAGACTTGGCTGAGGAGAGGAAACCTGTAGCTGGCCCAGATTTGTAAACCCTACCCTGAGGGAGGGATGTGAACAGATGGATAAGAGAATTCAGTGGGATTAGTGAAACCCTTTGAAGACTTCTTCCCACTACATTTCTCTCCCCCCTCCTCCCCTCCCAGATTTGTTTCCCTGCCATCTCAGCACATCTTGTATCAGTTGAGGTTCCTGGGACGTGTTCATTGTTCAGCAGCTTGTCTGTGTCTAGCCAGAGCTGAGCTGGGGAGTGTGGTTTTTCTCCTGAGCACAGATGGGCAGCTGTGGGCTCTGGACAGGCACAGGCAGATGAGCTGAAGCAGCCTGGTGCTGTGCAGCAGGCTCAGCTCCCCCAGCTTTGGTCTCACCTGGTGCAGGTGCCTGCCTCTCCTCTTCAGAGGCTGCACCCCGAGCATGCTGGCAGCACACACCTCAGGGGACACCTCCCACCAGCCCAGCTTGCTCAAGGCTCCATCCAGCCTGGCCTTGAACACCTCCAGGCAGGGGGGAAGCATCCACAGCCTCCCTGGGCAACCTGTGCCAGTGTCTGCCCACCCTCACTGCCAAGCATCTCTTCCTCATCTCCAGTCTCAATCTGCCCTCTCCCAGCTCAAAGCCATTGTCCCTCGTCCTGGCACTCCCAGCCCTTGTCAAAAGTCCCTCCCCAGCTCCCCTGGAGCCCCCTTCAGGTACTGGCAGGCTGCTCTGAGGCCTCCCTGGAGCCTTCTCATAGTATCATAGTATCAGTCAGGGTTGGAAGGGACCACAAGGATCAGCTAGTTCCAACCCCCCTGCCATGGGCAGGGACACCCCACACTACATCAGGCCAGCCAGAGCCTCCTCCAGCCTGGGCTTAAACCCCTCCAGGGACAGGGCCTCAACCACCTCCCTGCACAACCCATCCCAGGGCTTCACCACTCTCATGGGGAAGAACTTCCTCCTCCCCTCCAGCCTGAATCTCCCCACCTCCAGCTTCAGTCCATTCCCCTAGTCCTATCCCTACCTGAGAGCCTGAGAAGTCCCTCCCCAGCCTTCTTGGAGCCCCCTGCAGATCCTGGAAGGCCACAATTAGGTCTCCTTGGAGCCTTCTCTTCTCCAAGCTGAGCAGCCCCAGTAATGCCTGAGGTGCCTTTGCCAGGGGATGCTGAGAGTGGAGACCCTGCCCTGCGTGTGGTCAGGAGCAGCCCTTGGGATGAAGATGAAAAGCAGCAGAGCTGCTCCTGCAGGGACAGCTCCCAGCTGCTGCACTGACAGCACCACCCTGGCCTGCCTCTCAGCAGCAGCAGCAGCCTTGGTTTCATCTCCATGTGCTGTGCTGCTCCTGGTGCCACACATGTGCTGCCCTGGGGCTGCAGCCCCTTGCTAGGTAGGGAAGGACAACTCTAGGCAGGGCCTGTCTGCAGCAGGGCTTTGTTGTCAGCAGTGGTTTCTATTCTGCTGCATTTCTGGTGCCAGCCTGTGAGCCTTGGTCAAGTCCTGGAGGTGTCATGGAACTGTTGAGGTTGGAAGAGACCTCTGAGCTCCTCAAGTCTAACCACTCACTAAGAGCTCACAGTCCCAGCACTGCTGCTAAGCCACTGCCATGTCCCTAACCTCTCCAAGTCTGTTGCACACTGCAAGGAGTTTCTGCATGGTGTTGGGACCCACTTCTCCCATCCTTGCCCCTGGTAAGGAAAGCTGTCACACACCTCCTGCCACATGTCACAGAACCAGAGAAGCAACCAGGCTGGAAAAGAGCTCAGAGCTCAGCAAGTCCAAGCTGTCACCCAACACCTCCTGACAGCTAAACCGTGGCTGCCAGTGCCACATCCAAGCTGTTTCTGAGCACCTCCAGGGACAGGGACTCCAGCACCTCCCTTCTAACAGCTTTGAAAGAGAAGCACTAACAGCAAAAAGAGAAATCAGCTGCATCATCCTGCTCCTGAACATGGCTTTGGTTGAGTTCCCTCAAAGGGAAAAAGCACCAAAGCCTTCTGAACTCCAGCCTCAGCCTGGGTTTTGATGTTGATCCATTCTCAATAGGTTGTATTTAGAGCTCTGGATGAGGAATTTGGTAGGAGGGGGAAGGAGGTCTGGGAGAGGATTGACCTCTGCAATGTCTTCCTTCTGTGTAATCCTTTCCTGATGTCCCAACCTATTGCCTAATGCCTAATGCCTCCTGACAGCTAAAGCATGGCTCCAAGCGCCACATCCAAGCCTTCTTAACCACCTCCGGGATGGGGACTCCACCACCTCCCAATTCCTCTTGCTGGGAAGAACTTTCCCTGCCACCAATGCAGCTGTGTCTTTCCTTTGCAGGTGGAGAGAGATGAGACTGTGAGCGACTCCTCTCCACACATAGCCAACATCGGACGCTTGGTAGAGGTGAGTGCTGGCAGCCTCCACAGCCCAGCCTGCCGCAGGCTCTCCTGCCCGCACCCCCAGCCTGCCGCAGGCTCTCCTGCCCGCAGCCCCAGCCTGCCGCAGGCTCTCCTGCCCGCAGCCTCAGCCTGCCGCAGGCTCTCCTGCCCGCAGCCCCAGCCTGCCGCAGGCTCTCCTGCCCGCACCCTCAGCCTGCCGCAGGCTCTCCTGCCCGCAGCCCCAGCCTGCCGCAGGCTCTCCTGCCCGCAGCCCCAGCCTGACGCAGGCTCTCCTGCCCGCACCCCCGCCTGCCGCAGGCTCTCCTGCCCGCACCCCCGCCTGCCGCAGGCTCTCCTGCCCGCAGCCCAGCCTGCCGCAGGCTCTCCTGCCCGCAGCCCCAGCCTGCCGCAGGCTCTCCTGCCCGCAGCCCCAGCCTGCCGCAGGCTCTCCTGCCCGCAGCCTCAGCCTGCTGCAGGTTCAATTACTCTTTCTGGGAAGAACTTTCTCCTCACCTCCTGCCTAAACCTCCCCTGGCACAGCTTGAGACTGTGTCCTCTTGTTCTGGGGCTGGCTGCCTGCCTGGGAAAAGAGACCAACCCCCAGCTGGCTCCAACCTCCCTGCAGGGAGTTGCAGAGAGCAAGAAGGTCTCCCCTCAGCCTCCTCTTCTGCAGGCTAAGCAAGCCCAGCTCCCTCAGCCTCTCCTCTCAGGGCTGTGCTCCAAACCCCTCCCCAGCTTTCTTGCCCTTCTCTGGACACCTTCAAGTCTCTCAATGTCCTTCTTGAACTGAGGAGCCCAGAACCGGACACAGGACTCCAGGTGTGGCCTAAGCAGTGCTGAGCACAGGGCACAAGGACTTCCCTGCTCCTGCTGGCCACACTCTTCCTGATGCAGGCCAGGCTGCCCTTGGCCTTCTTGGCCCCTGGGCACACTGCTGGCTCCTGTTCAGCTGCTGTCCACCAGTACCCCCAGGTCCCTCTCTGCCTGGCTGCTCTCAGCCACTCTGCCCCCAGCCTGTAGCACTGCCTGGGGTTGTTGTGGCCAATGTGCAGCCCCTGGCACTTGGATGTGTTAAATGCCGCTTTAATGAAGGAGTCCCCAGCTCAGAACTCCAGAGCAGCCCAGAAGCACAGAGGTGTGGAGCTGCTGGCTGTGCTGAATGACAAACTTGCCTCTGGTAGTCTCTTCAGTGCCAGGAAAGGAGAGAGGAGGCTCAGGGTGAGAGGCGTTTTCCCTTCCTGCAGCTGAATGCAGAGACATGGACCGAAGCTGCCCTCTCGTGGTGCTGAAAGGCAGCGAGCCATGGAATCCAGGCTGCTTTGGGTGGGAAGGGACCTTAACAGCTCATCTAATGCCACCCCCTGCAGTCAGCAAGGATAGCTGCAACTAGAGCAGGTTGCTCACAGCTTACCTGGGATGGCTCCAGGGACTGGGACACCTCCCAGCTCTCAGGGCAACCTGTGCCAGGCTCTCACCACCCTCAGGGTCAAACATTTCTCCCTTCTCTCCACTCTGAGTCTCTCGGTTTCAAACCATCACCTCTTGTCCTGTCACAACAGGCCCTGCCAAACAGCCTGTGCCCAGCTTTCTTCCAGGCCCCTTTAGGTACTCAGAGCCTGGGAGGAGAGGACGGGGAGAGAGCTGCAGCTTTATTTCTTTGATGGGAGCAGAGACGGAGTCCTGCTGCTTCTGTGAGGAGCAGGGCATGGGTCGCACCGCGCTGTGCCAGGGGCGTGTGCCACGGTGCTGCCCCGAGCAGAGTGAGTGCACCCCTCCTGGCCACACCTCAGGCCCTGGCTTCTCCCTTCTCTTCCAGGACATGGAAAACAAAATCAGAAGTACGCTGAACGAGATCTATTTTGGCAAGACAAAGGACATCGTTAATGGGCTGAGGTAAGAGGTTCTGCAGCCGCCTCTTGGATCCCCTTGGCTCCCCCGTGGTGCCGTCCCCAGCCCAGCACTGAGCTGCTTTTGTTTGCTGAGCTCCCCTTCCCTACACAAACCTTTTCATGTCGCTAATTGTTCACCTCCCTGTGCTTACTGATTGTGTGGAGTTGGGAACACTTCTACCTTGTAGCTATGGCGATGTTTTAATCCTTTGTTCCCTGGGCAGGCAGGAAATAGCCCAATTAGCAACCCTTGGATTGCAGAAGTAGTTTTAATTAGGAGGTTTATTCTTCGTGGTCCTGAAGGTTACATTTAAATTCCGGGTCCTCTTTCTGCTGGGCTTAACAAACCAGTCCCAGCACTAAGTCATGAGGTTCGTGGCTTGTGGTATTCAGGCTTTGGTTGAAGTTCTGGCTGTTCTCTCCCCGCTGCTGGTCGGTGTGCTAGAGCAGAGGAAGTGAGGAACCTCCCTGCTAGGGAAGCTGCTGCACTTTTCAGCCCCTTGCTGCTTTCTGGCCAGGGCTTGTAGAAATCCCAAGCTGGTTGCTCCCCCGTTCAGAGAGGAAAGTGGAGAATCAAGAAGCCAAATCCTTTCACCTGTAAAGCTCAGCTGAGCCTCCCAGCAGAGTGACGGTGCAGGAGAAACAAAGGGGACCAGGAGCACAGTGCTGTTCTCTCACCTCCTGGCAGGTGGATGGAGGTGGAAGGACGGTGCCAAGGAATCATCTGTGCTGCTGGCTGAGCAGTGTGGGCAGCGTCTGAAGGAGCAGCTGTCTGGGGGCTTTCCAAGCCCCAGCTTTCCTAAGCAGGCCTCCTGCTTTCACTCGTGGTGTGCAGGGCTTTAGGCAGGAAGCATTTATTGGCGTGAAAAGGCAATATGTAACAGCCTTTGTCCTGCTGCACGTTGCCCGAAGCTGCTGTAACCGAATCTCTCTCCTCTGCCTGAGGCACGCAGTGCGGTGCTCAGGGCTGGTGACACACAGCGCCCTGGGGCTTTGCTTCTCCTCCGGCCTGTCTCCTGTTGCTCCTGAGCTGTGTGTTTACCCTGGTGGACTCCAGAATGCCAGCTGCCTGTTGCCGAGCTCTCCTGACTGTTCTTTTCCCTGTTTGCTCCCCTCCTTTCCAAACTGCTCTCTGTAGATCTATTGATGCTATTCCTGACAACCAAAAGTATAAGCAGTTGCAGAGGGAACTTTCTCAAGTGTTGACTCAGCGCCAGATCTACATCCAGCCTGATAACTAAACCAATCCAGGTACCCCTGCCTGTGAGGTGTGACAAAACCAGCACTAAACCAGGACTCACCCATGAGACCTCTGCATGATAACCCAGACCAGAACTAACCTCTAACTCCTGCAGACTGATGAGCCACAGCTCAGCCCTGTTTCACCCAAGGGTTGTTTCTCAGGATGGCCAACTGGGTGCTCGGATTGGGGTTGGAACTGTCACTCCCTCCCCTTCCCCCATCTGCAGTGCCACGCTCTGAGCCCTGGCAGGATTGAGGCCCTGGCACTCTTGCTGGGGAGCCAGAAAGGAGCAGGTGGTCACCTACCCAAAGTGCTGTCAGCTTGGGCTGATCCGACCCAGCGGCCCTGGGGCTCTGTCCCCTGTGCACCATCAGTTCTTCACAGCTGTGGGACCCTGCTTGAGGGGATAACCTCCCTGCCCACCTTAGTGTCCTCCTTGGGGGAGGACTGGAATCCTGGAAGCCTCACAGTTCTGCAACACTGGCACTTCCCTGACTCTGAGCAAATGTGAGCTCACCCCATGAGCACATCCCCTCTTTGCCTGGGGCATCTTGCATTTCCTTGGAGCTGGAAAGCCAGTGCCGCTCAAGCCCTGCTTGACACTTCAGCCTCCACTTGCCAGTGCTCAGCACAGCCTCTGCAGGGGCTTGTTGAAGGCTCTCATTTGCTCTGGAGCTCTGACTGTCTGGGGCACCCCCAGCCAGTTTAACCTTCCCCTCTGTAACGACTTACAGATGTTGTCTCCAACACGTTCAGCTGACGAAGGGGAAAAGGCTCCAGTTGTTGCTCATGGCCAAGAACCACCTTCTGCAGCCTGGGACATGCAAAGAGAAAAGGCAGAGGTGGTTATTAAAGCAGCAGAAGTCTCCAGAGACGAGGCAATGGAAATCTTGTTAGGCAAAGATGTGACAGAGAGAGCAGCCTCGCTTGCAGGGGCTGCTCCGAGGCCTGAGGAGGGTGTGAGAGGTGGCTGATGTGTGGGGAGGTCCTGCCAGGCTGGATCCTGAGCACTTCTCACTGCTGGCAGCCTCAGGAAGGGCCAGGGCTGTCCCAACAGCTGAGCCTGTGCCAGAAGGCCTCTGAAAAAAGTCCTTAAAATTTCTGACTGTAGCACTTCAAGTGAAGGCTCCTCCACAACTGCCTGGCAGGGAAGTGAGCTGAGACGGCTCCTAAAAGGTGGAGCTTTGCTTCGAGGAGCAAACTTGGAGCATTCCTCTTGCTGACAGCACCTCTGCTCTTCAGCTGCTTTGATTCACTGATGACTCTTGGCGAGGTACCAACTGGGGATGCAAACTGAGGCCAGCAACTGGCTGCTTTTCCCACTGGTGAATCCCCCCAGAGGGAAGTGTCAGAGTGGCTGCTTGACCCTGGGTGAACAGTCTGCAAAGAGGTTCGGAGCTTCCCCCAGCCCTGCCCTGCTCACCTGCCTGGGTTGGAAGCTGGAGCCCCTCTGCCTTCCCTTCAGGCCGGCTGGGAGGGTGAGAACACTAACACCCTGCACTGGTGGTACTGGGGTCTGGAAGAACGTTGGGCATCTCCCTGCAGCAGCTGGAGGGGGTCTGCTGGGGCAGGCTGGCTGTGGTGCCATCCTTGCTGGCCTGAGTTGCGCTGGGATGTTCTCACCGAGTGTTCACTTTGCCTTCTGCTTCCCCCTAGCCAGCAGGCAAGCCGAGTCTGCTTCCCTGAGCCTGGGCTGAGGTGCTTCTCCTTCCTCTTGACTCCAAGTGCTGCTGAGCCTCCTCCTCCTCCTCCTCCTCCTCTCCCAGGCGTGCCCCCCTGACTCGCCTCTCCTTCTTTCCCCACGCAGGTCTGTGCAGACTTTTGCAGACAAATCAAAACAAGAAGCTCTTAAAAACGACCTGGTGGAGGCTTTGAAGAGAAAGCAGCAAAGTTAAACTCCTCCTCCTGCTAACCAGACATCGCCATGCACTCGTTAGACTCCTTTCATAGAAAACTCATCCCCTCCCCACCCTCCCCCCTGCCCCTTTTCTGTTCCATCACCTCCCACTCTGCATTCAGTGCCCCCCACCCCAATGCCATCTTCTCCCCATGAATAAAGCTGTACAAACTTTTTTCAGTCTCTGAGGCCTACGTTTCTGTAGAAGTCCATTTCCCCCCCCACCTCTCTCTCTCTCTCTTCCACCCTCCCCCATTTATATGCATAAACACCAATCATTGTTTGTCTTTCCCTCTCTTCCCCCCCCTCCCCTTCCCCAGGCCCTTCCCCCCTCCTGCCCTTTTGTTACATCGGTGTAAAAACTGTAAAACAAACAAACAAACAAACAAAGTTTATTAAATGCTGTGGTGTGTGAAAGAGGGAGAACTGGAAACAAAGCAGAAGTGAACGAATCTATTCCCTGGATGGCTGGGGGTGGGGGTGGGCACAAGGGGCCGAGCTGCTGGGGGGGGGGTGGGGGTGTGGGGAAGGGCAGAGAGGGCGCGGCGCTCCTCCTCGCTGTTGGGACTTTTCGCTGAGCTAACCGGAAGGCAGCGCTGGGAGAGCCTGCTGGGGAGGGGGGCGGGGGGGGGGGGGGAGTTCTGCTCTCCTCTAGCCTGGGTCCCCTGGCAGCTTTATTCTGTCGATTTTGATGGAATGCAAAGAAAGCAACAACAAACAAACCCAAACCCAAACCCCAAACCCAACAAACAAACAAAAAGCAAAAGAGTTTTGTTGGGGGGGGGGGTTGGGTTTGTTTTTTTTTTTTCCCCTTTTGATTTTTTTCCCATTTTGATTTCCCCCCCCCTTTGATTCCCCCCCCTTTTTTTCCCCCTTTGGATTTTTCCCCCTTTTGATTTTTTTCCCCTTTTGATTTTTTCCCCCCTTTTGATTTTTTTCCCCCTTTGATTCCCCCCCACTTTGATTTTTTCCCCCTTTTTTTTCCCCCTTTAGATTTTCCCCCCCTTTAGATTTTTTTCCCCCTTTGATTCCCCCCCTTTGATTTTTCCCCCTTTTGATTTTTCCCCCTTTTGATTTTTTTCCTTTTGATTTTTTCCTCTTTTGATTTTCCCCCTTTGATTTTTTCCCCCTTTTGATTTTCCCCCTTTGATTTTTTTCCCCCTTTGGATTTTTTCCCCCTTTTGATTTTTTCCCCTTTAGATTTTTTTCCCCCTTTTGATTTTTTCCCCCTTTTGACTTTTTCCCCCCTTTAGATTTTTTTCCCCCTTTGATTTTTTTCCCCCTTTGATTTTTTCCCCCCTTTTGATTCCCCCCCTTTGATTTTTTTCCCCCTTTGATTTTTCCCCTTTTGATTTTCCCCCCCTTTGATTTTTCCCCCCCTTTGATTTTCCCCCTTTTGATTTTTTCCCCCTTTTGATTTTCCCCCCCCTTTGATTTCCCCCCCTTTGATTTTTTCCCCCTTTGATTTTTCCCCCTTTTGATTTTTTTCCCCTTTTGATTTTTCCCCCTTTGATTTTTTCCCCCTTTTGATTTTTTCCCCTTTTGATTTTTTCCCCCTTTTGATTTTCCCCCCTTTGATTTTTTCCCCCCTTTGGATTTTTTTCCCCCCTTTGATTTTTTTCCCCCTCCTTTTAATTTTTGGGGTTCTTTTTTTGTTTTGTAATAGCTTCAATCGAATTCTGCATCTGATACTTGAGCCTCCATAGTAAAAAAAAGATATTTCCCCCCCCCAAAAAAAAGGAGAAAAAAACCACCTAAAATAATAAAAAAAATAAATAAAAATAATAATAATAATAAAAAAAGTAAATCCCAGGAGCAGGTTTTTTTTTTTTGTGTGTGTGTGTGCTTGGTGTGATCCTTCCTCCTCCTGCCCTCTCTTCCTCCTTCCCTGCCAGGGGTGGGGGTGCTTGGGGGGGGGGAGGAGGGCTGCTGGGGACTGGAAGCTTTTTGTTGTGAAGTTTTGACTGGAGAAGGCCTCCAGGGAGGCCTCAGAGCAGCCTGCCAGCACCTGAAGAGGGCCTACAAGAAAGCCAAGAAGGGCTTGGAGTGATGAGAGGGAATTGAAGGGGCAAGAGGGGAGATTGAGGCCAGTCTTGAGCACAAGCCCTAAGAATAGGAAGAGTGTAGCCAGCAGGAGCAGGGAGGTCATTGTGCCCCTGGACTCTGCACTGGTTAGGCCACACCTTGAGTCCTGTGTCCAGTTCTGGGCCCCTCAGTTCAGGAAGCATATCGAGACACTTGAAGGTGTCCAGAGAAGGGCAAGAAAGCTGGGGAGGGGTCTGGAGCACAGCCCTGGGAGGAGAGGCTGAGGGAGTTGGGGTTGCTTAGCCTGCAGAAGAGGAGGCTCAGGGGTGACCTCATTGCTCTCTCCAACTCCCTGCAGGGAGGTTGGAGCCAGGTGGGGGTTGGTCTCTTCTCTCTAGCAACCAGCACCAGAACAAGAGGACATAGTCTCAAGCTGTGCCAGGGGAAGTTTAGGCTGGAGGCGAGGAGAAAGTTCTTCCTAGAGAGAGTTCTGAGCCATTGGAATGTGCTGCCCAGGGAGGTGGTGGAGTCCCTGTCCCTGGAGGTGTTCAAGAGGGGATTGGACGTGGCACTTGGAGCCATGGTCTAGTCATGAGGTCTGGGGTGACAGGTTGGACTCGGTGATCCTTGAGGTCACTTCCAACCTTGGTGACACTGTGACTGAGACTGGAGATGAGGAAGAAATTCTTTCCAGTGAGGGTGGGGAGACACTTGGAACAGGCTGCCCAGGGAGGTTGTGGATGTCTCCTCCCTGGAGGTGTTCAAGGCCAGGCTGGATGAAGCCTTGAGCAAGCTGGGCTGGTGGGAGGTGTCCCTGCCCATGGCAGGGGGGTTGGAACTGGATGATCTTGAAGGTCCCTTCCAACCCAACCCATTCTATGACGGTACTGTGAACTGATGGTGGCTGGTGATAGCTTGTGTAGCTGGGAGCTTGAGAACTCACCAAGCACAGCTCAGAGGGCCCAGCTGCCTCAATGTGTGGCCACAGAAAGCTTCAGGTTTTGTTTTGAGCCGAGACTGGTTTGTTCCACAGAGGAGGTGCTGTTCACATGTGGGGCGTGGTGTAGCTGTGCTGCTGCTTCGGCTCGCAGTGACCCCAGGAACGGTCCAGGCTTGGGGCACAGGGGCTGGCAACCGCCCAGAAGAGAGAGACCTGGGGCTGTTGGTCAACACTAAGCTGAGCCAGGGTGTGCCCAGCTGCACCAGGCCACCAGCAGCCTGGCTTGCCTCAGCACTGGTGTGGCCAGCAGGACCAGGGCAGGGATCATCCACCTGTACTGGGCACTGGCGAGGCCACACCTTGAGTACTGGGTTTGGTTTTGGGGCCCTCACTGCCAGGAGAAACGACCTCCAGTTGCCCCAGGGGAAGCTGAAGTTGGGTAGTAGAAGAAACTTCTTCACTGAGAGGGTTCTCAAAGCCTGGCACAGGCTGCCCAGGGAGGTGGTTGAGTCCCCATCCCTGGAAGGGTTTCAAAGCCACAGAGATGTGGTGCTGAGGGCCATGGGTTAGCCCCAGCCTTGGTGGTGTTAAATAAGGGTTGGACTGGAGGAGCTTAAAGGTCTTTTCCAGCCTAAAGGACTCTGTGAGTCTCTGGTTCTGTGCACACAGGCCAGAAATGGAAGTGTCACAGAGAAGTGTCATGCACTGGGCTGTGCAGGCCTCTGCCCTTCCCAGCAGGGAGGAGCTGCAGGATCCATGCTGCTCCAGCAGCACTTTATCCCTCCTGCTCCTCTCAGAGCAGGGGCCCCTGCTGGGTTGGGACCTAACCTCCAGCCTTGGCTGGGTTGCTACAGCCCCCAGCCTACCACCCACTCACATTTAGGGACCAATTGTTCCTGGTTTGTGCCTTTTCTGGTTTAACAGCTCTGTAAAATCTTCCTTTGGGGAACTCTTCTGGGGCCAGGGCTGTGTTACAGCCTCAGGGGGGTGATCACCTCAGCAAGAGCCCCTTTGCCACACCAGTTCCCATCCACCACCCCCTAGCTGGCTGCTGGCACATAAATATGTGTATTCCTTTTTACCTCCTCCTACTAGAAGCTGTTTTCCTGGCTTTAAGAAAAGCCCCAGGCTAGCTGCTAGGTGGCAATTTGTGTCCTGAACCTTCTTTTCCACAAGGCAGCTGTGCCCAATCCCCTCCTGTCCCCCTGCTCAGGAATTCCAGCCCCCCAGTAAAGCAGCTGTGCCCTCCCCAGCACCACAGGGCTGAGCTGAGCCCAGGTTAAAACAGCTCTTCAATAAACCCCAGCCCCCAGGTGCTGAGGGCCAAGGAGCTGTGCTGTCCACCTTGTGAGGCACCTGCTCATGGATTAGCACTGGCTCTGGCTTGCCTGTCTGTGATTCCTGGGGAAAGAGGACAGGGAAGGGGTGAGCAGCCCCATCCACCATTAGAGCTGGGCATTAAGGGGGTGAAAATGCCAGCAGGTTAGTGAGGGGCTCAAAGTGCCTGGAAAAAAAAAAACATTTTCCCTTCAGAAAATAAATGACTTAGCTCCAAAGACTGAGAAATGTGAGTGGCTGAGGAACTGTTAAATTAATTAGTGATGACACAGCTAAAGCCCAAAGGGCATGGAGCAGGGTGCTGTGGTGGGGTCCAGTGAAGGAAAGGGGAGCCAAAAAGAGCTGAAGAGTGACTGCAGGGAAAAGCAGGTTCTTGTGTTTAAAGGGCAAGCTGTGTCAGCACTCCCTGAAGGACCTACAAGCCTTGGCTGACTTTCCTCCTGCTGCCCCAGCGAGATTCAGCTGCTTCCCCCCAGCAGAAGTAGCTCAGCACATGCTGGGCTGAGGCAGCCAACTTGTGGGCACACCACAGTGCTCCCCTGCCCACCCACAGGCTGGGAGTGAGGCTTTTCCCCAAACCCCTGCTGCTCCTGCTCCTTCTGCCATCAAGGAAACTGTGCCAGGGCACTGAGGAGGATCAGTGCACCAAGCTGGGGATAAATGCATCAAGCTGGAGATAACTTCATCAGTGTCAGGGATAAATTCATCAAGCTGGAGATAACTTCATCAGTGAGAGAGAGCAGGACTGTAAAGCACAGCAAGCAGAGGCAGCACCTTCTGCCTGGGTGACTCTGAAAGGCATGGAGTGACTTCCCCCAGTAGGCCATGGAATTAAAAGGAGGCAGAAAGTGAGCAGCCAGAGCAGTGGGGGCTGTGAGGAGCCTTGAGGATGATGCAGGAGCTGCCAGATGAGCCAGCAAAATAAACCCAAAGGAGGCAGGTGGGACAAGGACTTGTTTTGTTTTATAGGCATGAGCTGTGCTAATTAGAGAGGTCTTTGGTTAGGTTGCTCCTTCCTTCTGAACTGGTTCCAGGCACTGCTGTACCTTCCAGCAACAGCTCAGTGGAGGAGACATGAGGCCCACAAGGATGAGGAGTGCTTGTGGTTGTGGCAGGTTGGGCACCTCTGTCCCCTGCCTGCATGCTCCTCAGGCTCTTCCCACCTCTGCCAGCACCAAGGAAGCTCCAGACCACCCTTGAGAGACACAGGTGAAGCTGAAGTGACGAAGGTCAGCTGTGGGATCCAAGAGCAGCAAAGAGCAGCTTCTGAGGTATCAAATAATTCCCTGTTTATCCCAATTGCATCATTGGTACCAAAGGAGCACGAGGTCTCCCAGCAGCATCTTCTGGCACCTCAGTGTCTTAGCAGCACAACATGTCAGCCACTGGCTCAGGTCCTCTTCTCCCAAGAGCCACCAGGATGGAGAGGCTGGTTTGCCTGGTGTTAAGCCCAGATCTCTTGTCTGCTTCACCCTGCTTGGTCAGCTCTCCAGGCTGCCACCCTGCTCTCCCAGAAGAGCTTCCCTCTCTTCATGGCTGCTTGGTTTTCCTTTCTGATAAGCAAGGAACTGGAAGGAGATCTGAGCAGAGGTTAAGGCTCTTCACACAAGGAGTGGATCTCTGTGATGTGTTTGGCCTCAGCACCTGACACAAGGCTGCTTGTGCCTGGAGAGGTGGGAGCAAGGCAACGAGCTGAAGGCAACCAAGGGGCTGGAGCATTTCACAGAATTATAGAATGACAGGAAGGGACCTCTGGAGACCACTGAGTCCAACCCTGCTGCCAAAGCAGGATCACCCAGGGCAGGTAACACAGGAACACATCCAGGTGGGGCTTGAAAATCTCCAGGGAAGGAGATGACTCCACAACCTCTCTGTGCAGCCTGTTCCAGGGCTCCAGCACCCTCACACCAAAGAAGTTTCTCCTCATGTTGAGGTGATAGCCCCTGTGTTCCAGCTCATGTCTGTTGCCCCTTGTTGATAAAAGAGCCCCCTGAAACAGCCAGTAAATGACTCCCTGGCATGCACAGCTCAGAAGCAGCTGCTGAGCAGCATCAGCCCACCCAGCCCTGCCCCAAGAAGGGATGACTCCCTGCAAGGCCCTGCAGCTGGCACATGATGCTGGAGGCAAGTGCTGGCAGGGAAAGGATACAACCACGTCGAGGGACAGGACCCCCAGGCTGCCCACCAGCCAGGGCAGGTGGTGCAGGACGTAGGCACCTTCCCCTTGCCCTGGCTCAGGGTTCTTCAGGAGGACACTGAGGCCATAGAGTAAGTTCCCCAACATCACCAGGGCAAAGAGGGAGTAGGAGACCCCAACGGTGGACTTCCTCTTGTACTGGAAGAAGAGGGGCCAGAGAGAGGAGCTTGGGTGCAGCTCTCCAAAGCATCACTAGTAAGCAGTTATTAGTCATCCTCCTCCCCAAATAAAGAGTGGAGGTGGTGACTCAATGCTCAGAGCCTTGTAGTTCCCCTTGTGCTTGTAAGTAAAGGCAAAATGAAAGCCCCACCCTCAACACATTGGTCTGTTACAGGGAGGGGAGAAAACTGAAGCAGGTTTTGGAGCAGAAATACAGAAAGAAGAACCATCAGATGTGGGGACCTGGGAGCTCTGAGCAAAGAGGAGACACATGATGGCATGGTTTGAAATCCCAGGGCCCTGGGGCCCCCATCCTGCCCCACTCATGGTGTGACACTCACGTTGGTGTAGATCTGGGGGAGTCGGGAGCAGAGGTACAGCACAGAGGAGATGGAGCCGATGGTGAAGCCAATGATCTCACTCCTGCTGAAAGGCTGCAAGGCAAGGAGCTGCTTTCAGGTGCTCACCTCCCACAACACAGCTCTGTGCAGGGCAACAGCAGGGCCAACCCCAGCCTCTAATCTCCCCATCTATCCCTTGTCCTTCTGAGTGTTGATTCACCGGGATATGCCCACCCCACTGGTTGCTTCATCCTCTCTCCCCTCATCACCCAGATTTAGGAACCAGCTCACCTTCAACCCCAGCTCATCCACATGGGCAGCCAGCAGAGACCTCCCTTTAAAGGTCATGGGGTCCTGTGGCACAGCAGCACCTCTGCCCAGGAAGGAGAGCGTCGACAGCGTCCCCAGGGAAAGGAAGAGGAAGGCTGCGTTGACCGGGGCAGTGACTGCAGGGAATCGAGCAGAGCCTGGTGAGGGAGGGCTCCTCCATCAGCCCCCAGACAGCCCAGCAGCTCTGAACCACAGAACTGCTTGGGCTGGAAAAGCCCTCAAGATCATCCAGTCCACCCACCAACCCACCATGGCCATCAAACCATGGCCCCAAGTGCCCTATCTCTTGAACACCTCCAGGGATGGGGACTCCACCGCCTCCCTGGGCAGCCTGTGCCAACGCCTGACCACTCTTGCAGGAAAGGAATTGCTCCTCATGTCCCACCTAAACCTCCCCTGGCACACTCTCCCTCTATCACTTGATACTAGGGAGAAGAGACCAAGCCCCCACCTCACTCCAACCTCCTTTCAAGGAGTTGCAGAGAGCAGTGAGGACTCCCCTCAGGCTGAACAACCCTAGGTTGTTCAGCTGCTCCTCCCAGCCCTGTTCTCCAGACCCTTCCCCAGCTTTGTTGCCCTTCTCTGGACCTCCTCCAGCACCTCACTGTCCTTCTTGGAGTGAGGGGCCTGAAACAGAACCCAGTACTCAAGGTGTGGCCTCACCAGTGCCCAGTCCAGGGGGGAATAATCCCTGCCCTGGTGTTGCTGGCCACAGCACTGCTGATCCATGCCAGGCTGCTGGTGGTCTTCTTGGCCCCCTGAGCATGCAGCTGGTGATGTTCACCCAGCTGGGCAAGAAAAGGACCATGTGGGTGGCAGGACCCCCTCTGGGTACTGAGACCTTCGAGCTCCCTCTTATCTCTGTGGTGGCACAGCCTGCAGGAGTGACTGGGGCTCTGCTGGGGGCATTTTACCTGGCAGTGGTAGGGGTAATTGTGAGCTATCAGGGGGGAAACTGCCCCTGTCTCAGCAGGTGAGAGCACTCCAGTTTCCATGGGTTTAGGCCTATGAAAAATCATCCTCCCCCTCTAAAAGCTTTTGACCATCCCAAGTCACAACACAGCACATTCAGATCCCTGCCAAGCCAAGCAAGACTTGTGTTACATGGTGTAAAGAAGCTCTTCAGCACTAGCAGAACTGTATGTAGCTGACAGGCCAAGTGTCAGCTGGTTTCAAATGGCTTCAGTAAGTTAAATCAAGGTCCTGAGGGATTCCTTGCTTGTAGCTCACAGAAAACTGCAAGGCTGAAACACCAAGAGGAAATTCACTTTTTCAGCCTTGCAAGGACTGCTCAGATTCCCTTTTTCCACTCCATCCAAACTGAGAGGAACTTCTCCACTAACTGCAAGAGGAGTGCAGGCCCCAAAACAGCCCTTAAAGCTCTGGCCTGCTGTTTCCAGCTCCAGGATGGAGTCACCACACAACTGCAAGGGATTTCTTTCTGCCCTTTGTGCAGCTCCCACAGGGTTTGTTTTCAACCTGAGCACTGCAAATGGCATTTTGCAGAAGCTCCAGGCATGGCCAGCAGCCATCATAGATGCTCAGGTTACTTAAGAACCCATCAAGCAGTAAGTCATCTAACAGCTGCATCAAAGCATCTCTGCCCCAAGGCATCTCCCCCAGGGATTCCTTCCCCTCCTGGCTGCACAGCCAAGGACAAGCCAGCTCCAAAGATACACCAAGGGGAGCACACTGCCCTCGTAACCCCAACTCACATCCACTCCTGTTCTTCACTTTGTAGTAGAAGTAGAGAGAGAGCATCACCAGGTCTGCCAGCACGTAGTAAATAGCTGTGTAAACCTGTGGGGAGAAGGACAGCTCCAGCTGATGGCTGGGATGAGCCAGCACCCCTGGGAGAGAAGGGAGCAACCCCAGAGGGAGAAAGGAGCACTTCAGGGCTGTTTGGGTCACTGGATCCCAGTGCTGAATGAAGCAGCACCCATCCCATCGCTCCTCCCCAGAGTTTGGGGTGTTTGAGAGCTGTCCCAATCTCACCACTTCAGTCAGTACCTGCAGAGGCAACTGATGAGCCAGGAAGGAACCAATAAGGTTTAGGAGGTCTCCACCCAGCCATCCCAGCAGGAAATATATGGAGAGAGCTCGGTCCATGATGCCTGTTTTGCAGGCTTGGTAAAACTGCCTGCAGAGAGGGAGAGAGTTGGGCAGAGACACAAACCATAAACCCTGGTTGGTTCAGTGCTACCTGGGAGCCATCCCCAGCTTTCCCTGACACTCCTACCTGGATCATTTCACAATCTCCACGAGAGGGGGCTGGGAAAGCACTGATTTCCTTTAGCAAAGCTACCTGCTGCCCTGCAAACTGACCCCTGCAAGAAGTCTTGTGACCCACTGGCTGCTTGCAGCAATCCCTCAGGCTCAAGCCCTTCTGATCTGTCCCTCACGCCGGGGGCAGAAAGCAGCGAGGAGGAACACCAGTTGCAGAAACCACCTCTCTGGTTACAAAACGGACCAAGATCGAGCACAGACCCGCCAGGTGTCCGTCTGCCACTGCTGTCCCAGCACTTCCAAGAAGCTTCAGGGTGCTGGAAACATTCCTTCCGCAGGTCTGACCTGCAAAGACTGCATTGCAGTTGGCTTACGTGGGTTCTTCCCGCTGCCAAGCTTCGCAATAACAATGTAATAACAACCAAGGTCCTGGGGTTGTGCTGCCTCCTCCCTCTCCTCCCGGTTGAACCCACGTTGCTCCAAGCCCAGGTTGCTTTTGCTGGGAAGATTTAACAACCCAGGCAGGGTTGGTGCCAGGGGAAGGGTTTGGGGAGCGATGCTTACGGAAAGGAGGCGGCTGCAAAGCAGAGGATGGAGATCAGCCCCAGGATGACGCTGGCGATGTCCCGGCCGTCCTGGGCACACTCGTTGAACACATCCATCACCCATCGGGATCCATTGGGACAGTCAGAAAGATTCCCAGGGGGAAGACCCCTCCAGCTCCCTGGGCCCATGGCCTCTGGCTCTTGGCTCCACTGAGGAAGGTTTGTCAGCGTCTGGCAGTGAAACTGTTGGGTAACACTGAAAAAAAAAACCACCAACCACAGGAACACAGAAAAATGAAGTAAAACTAGGGGAGAACCAGATCTGTATTAGCAACAGACTCATGGATCCTCTGGCTTGTGTTAAAAACCCCTCATTTTTGGGGCAGCACAACTTAGTTTTGCATCTGGTGGGATAAGTGGAGCAGGAAGCCTGGCAGCCAGGCAGAGTTCTTTACCTCAAAGAGATCAAAAATCAAACGAGCAGGGCCAGGGAGGTGATTCTCTCCCTCTACTGTGCTCTGGTGAGATCACACCTGGAGCACTGTGTCCAGCTCTGGAGCCTCTGTGCCAGGAAGGATCTGGAGGGGCTGGAAGGTGTCCAGAGAAGGGCCACGAGGAGGAGCAGAGGGCTGGAGCTGCTCTGCTATGAGGACTGACTGAAGGAGTTGGGGTTGTGGAGAGGAGAAGGCTCCCAAGAGACCTCATTGGGGCCTTCCAGGAGCTGCAGGGGGCTCCAAGAAAGCTGGGGAGGGACTTTTGAGGCTGTCAGGGAGGGATAGGACTGGGGGGGATGGAGCAAAACTAGAAGTGGGGAGATTGAGATTGGCTGTGAGGAAGAAGTTGTTCCCCAGGAGGGTGGTGAGAGCCTGGCACAGGCTGCCCAGGGAGGTGGTGGCAGCCTCCTGCCTGGAGGTGTTTGCAGCCAGGCTGGAGGTGGCTGTGAGCAACCTGCTGCAGTGTGAGGTGTCCCTGCCCATGGCAGGGGGGTTGGAGCTGGCTGAGCCTTGAGGTCCCTTCCAACCCTGACAATTCTATGAAACCCAGCCTCCCAGATTAGCAACTTACCTCTTGCTGACAGCCTTTTGGAACTTGTCTTTCGCTTTGGAAGTCCACTTTTTCAGAAATTCACCCTTTTTCCCCCCCTTCTGTGTGTTTTTATTCACAAATCCATCACTTCTTCACAAACTTGCCTGGTTTACAGATCTGTTGTTTGCTCAGAAACTTGCTGCTTTCCTCACCCCAAATCAGTTCTTTGGTCAGAAACTTGCTGTTTTCCTTGCCCAAAATCAGTTCTTTGGTCAGAAACTTGCTGCTTTCCTTCAAAATAGAGTAGAATAAAATGAATAAATAAATAATAATAAAAAAATTAAATCAAGTAAAATTAATTAAATTTTAAAAGTAAAAAAATAAAAAATAAAATAAAAATACAAAACATAAATAAAATAAAGTAAAAAAATTAAAAATAAATAAAATAGCCTAAATGCAATAAAATAGCCTAAAATGCAATAAAATAGCCTAAAATGCAATAAAATAGCCTAAAATGCAAAAATAGCCTAAATGCAATAAACTAGCCTAAATGCAATAAAATAGCCTAAATGCAATAAAATAGCCTAAATGCAATAAAAGAGTTTGGAAAACTTGCTGCTGAGAATAAAAGAGAGAATAAAAGAGAGAATAAAAGAGAGAATAAAAGAGAGAATAAAAGAGAGAATAAAAGAGAGAATAAAAGAGAGAATAAAAGAGATCAGCTGTTTGGTCAGAAACTTGTTGTTTTCCTTCAAAAATAGAACAAAATAGAATAAAATATAGAATAAAATATAGAATAAAATAGAATAAAATATAGAATAAAATATAGAATAAAATATAGAATAAAATAGAATAGCTGTTAGCTCAGAAACTTGCTCTTTTCCTTTCCCCCCCGCCCCCAAATCAATTATTTGGTCAGAAACTTGCCTTTTTCCTTCAAAAAGAACATAAAATACAATAAAACAAACAAAACAAAATAAACCAACCCAAACTAAGCCGAATCAGCTGTTTGCTCGCTCTCCATCCCCCCGCCAAGCCCAGCCGCTGTTTACCTCGCAAGTTGTGAGGACTTTCCGGGCTCTGCCGACCCGCTGCTTCTTGAAGTGGTTGAAGGGCTGCTCTGCGCTGCTCTGTCGGGAAGTTCTCAGGGGTTTATTTTATTTTTTGCTATTTACCGGCCTGCTTTTCCCTGAAACTTCTTGGTTTTACCTCAAACTTGCTTGTTTCAGGCAGCCGGCGGCTGAGGGGCGAGCACGGAACCGCCACCGCCGCCGCCGCCGCCTCGGCGCATGCGCACAAGGCGGGCAAAGCGCCCTCTAGGGGGCGCTTTGCCCGCCTTGTGCGCATGCGCCGAGGCGGCGGTGGCGATGGCGGCAGTCGGGGGAGTGCGGCCCGGTGTGGTGCTGGGAACCATGGAAATGGGGCGCCGGGCAGGGCCTGAGGTCAGCGCCACGCTCCTCCGCGCGTTCCTCCGCCGTGGCTACCGCCTCCTGGACACCGCTTATATGTACGCGGGGGGAGAGTCGGAGAAAATCCTGGGCGCGCTGCTGGCTACTGGCACGGAGCCCGGTAACGACCTGGGGTTGGTCGTTGTGGGGCTGTGGGGAGTTGGATGGGGGCGCAGGCTTTGAGGAGAGAGGTGGTTTCTGTCAGGTTGACAGTGGCGCTGAGGTCAAGGGACTTTGCACAGGCTTCTTCCGTGAGGAGGAAAAGGCTTCCCGGGGTCTGCTCCGTGAGGAGGAAAAGGCTTCCCGGGGTCTGCTCCGTGAGGAGGAAAAGGCTTCCCGGGGTCTGCTCCGTGAGGAGGAAAAGGCTTCCCGGGGTCTGCTCCATGAGTCCTGTGTCCAGTTTTGGGCTCCTCAGTTTAAGAAGGACATTGAGAGACTTGAAGGTGTCCAGAGAAGGGCAACAAAGCTGGGGAGGAGTCTGGAGCACAGCCCTGGGAGGAGAGGCTGAAGGAGCTGGGGTTGCTTAACCTGCAGAAGAGGAGGCTGAGGGGAGACCTTCTTGCTCTCTGCAACTCCCTGCAGGGAGGTTGTAGCCAGGTGGGGGTTGGTCTCTTCTCCCAGGCAGGCACCCAGCCCCAGAACAGGAGGACACAGTCTCAAGCTGTGCCAGGGGAAGTTTAGGCTGGATGTGGGGAAGAAAATTCTTCCCAGAGAGTTGTTGGCCATTGGAATGTGCTGCCCAGGGAGGTGGTGGAGTCCCCCTCCCTGGAGGTGTTCAAGAGGGGATTGGACGTGGCACTTGGAGCCATGGCTTTGTGGTCATGAGGTCTGTGGTACCAGGTTGGACTTGCTGATCTTTGAGGTCTCTTCCAACCTTGTTGATTCTATGATTCTAGGAGAAAGGGCATTCCTGGGTCTGTTCCATGAGGAGAAAGGGCTTCCCTGGGTCAGTTTCCTGGGAAGGATCTTCTATGGAGAAGGGTTTTCCCCTGCCAGGCTGAGACTGTCCCTGTGGAAAAGGGCTTTCCCTCAAGCTTCAGCCCTCAGGAGAAAGGTCTTTCCTGCCAGGCTGGCAAGGTCCCTGAGGAAAGGGCTTTCCCTTAGACCCGTTGTCTGAGGACAAGAGTTTTCCCCAGCAGGCCAACACTGTCCCTGAGAAGGAACTTTCTCTGGGCCCATTCCCTGAGAAGGTCTTCCTTGCTGGGCTGACACTGTGTAGAGAAGGGCTTTCCCCTACGTCTGTTCCCTGAGGAGAAAGGTATTCCCTAGGTCTCCTTCCTGAGAAGAAAGGTCTTCCTTACCAGGCTGACACCATCCCTGAGGGGAAGGGTGTCCCATATTAGTGCTGACTCTGGGCCTTGAGGAGAAAGTGCCTCTCCAGGGCAGACCTGCAGTCCCTAAGTACAAGGCTTCCCCTGCTAGGCTGACAGGGTTCCTGAGGAGAAGGGCCTTCCCTGGAACAGCTCAGGCAATGCTTGCAGCCTGCTCCTTATCTGCATATGTGTTGAAAGGTCGTTTGGATGTGGTGCTTGGGGATATGGTTTAGGGGTGGACCTTGTAGGATTATTGATTGGACTTGGTGATCCTGAGGGTCTTTTCCAACCTGAACATTTCTGTGATTCCCTTCCTGAAACTGGAAATGTCCCTGCTCATCTTCAACATCTTTATTGATTATCTGGGTGAGGGCATTGAGTCCATCAGCAGTAAATTTGCAGACAACACCAAGCTGGGGGCAGGAGTTGATCTGCTGGAGGGCAGAGAGGCTTTGCAGAGGCACCTCGACAGGCTGGACAGATGGGCAGAGGCCAAGGGCAGGAGATTGAACACATCCAAGTGCCAGGGGCTGCACATTGGCCACAGCACCCCCATGCAGTGCTACAGGCTGGGGTCAGAGTGGCTGAGAGCAGCCAGGCAGAGAGGGAGCTGGGGGTACTGGTTCAATGTAAGCTGAACATGAGCCTGCAGTGTGCCCAGGCAGCCAAGAAGGCCAATGGCATCCTGGCCTGCATCAGGACCAGTGTGGCCAGCAGGAGCAGGGAGGTCATTCTGCCCCTGTACACTGCACTGGTTAGGCCACACCTGGAGTACTGTGTCCAGTTCTGGGCCCCTCAGGTTAGGAAGGAGGTTGTCTTGCTGGAATGTGTCCAGAGAAGGGCAACGAAGTTGGTGAGGGGTTTGGAACACAAGCCCTATGAGGAGAGGCTGAGGGAGCTGGGGTTGCTTAGCCTGGAGAAGAGGAGACTCAGGGGTGACCTGAAGGGAGGTTGTAGATAGGCAGAGGTTGGTCTCTTCTCCCAGGCAGCCAGTACCAGAACAAGAGGACACAGTCTCAGGCTGCACCAGGGGAGGTTTAGGCTGGATGTTAGGAAGAAGAAGTTCTATACAGAGAGAGAGATTGCCCATTGGAATGGGCTGCCCATGGAGGTGGTGGAGTCACCTTCATTGGAGGTGTTGAGGAGGAGACTTGATGGGGTGCTTGGTAGCATGGTTTAGCTGTTTAGGTGGGTTGGATTGGTTGATGGGTTGGACGTGATGATCTTGAAGGTCTCTTCCAACCTGGTGTATGGTATGGTATGGTATGGTATGGTATGGTATGGTATGGTATGGTATGGTATGGTATTCTTTCTTTCTCTCTGCCAGTGGAAGTTGCCACCAAAGCCAACCCCTGGGATGGGAAGACGCTGAAGCCTGACAGTGTGCGATCGCAGCTGCACACATCCTTGGAGAGGCTGAAGAGGAAGAGTGTGGAGCTCTTCTACCTCCATGCCCCTGACCATGACACCCCAGTGGAGGAAACTCTGCGTGCCTGCAATGAGCTGCACAAAGAAGTAAAGTGGGGACTCCGAGCCTGGACCATCTCTTGATCTCCTCCCACCACCTTTTCTAAACCAGGGCTGCTTGTGCTCTGGTGCAGCACTGGCTTTGCTCAGCAGCAGGAAGAGGGCACAGAGGTGACCAGGGCAGAGCACTGTGTTGCATGGTCACATGGTGCACTTTGTTCTCAAAAGCTCTTGCAAACCTTGGAGCATCTGAACTTTGCTTTCAGCTGTGACAAGTGACTGAGCTCAGTGTTGGTAATGGGTGAAGCATTCACCCAGCAGAGCCATTTTGTATAAACCAGGGGAAACATTTAAGTCAGATCTTAGAATTCACAGTCATCTAGAAGAGGAAAGCAGACAACTTGACTCAGTGATTAACCTTTCCACCACCTGCATCTTGCACTGCCTGGGTACAAACTAACTTTAAAAACCTAGAACTGAACAGCTTTTATTCCTCTGCAGGGAAAGTTTAAAGAACTTGGTCTGTCAAACTATGCTGCATGGGAGGTGGCAGAAATCTGCACCATCTGCAAATACAACAACTGGGTGATGCCAACTGTCTACCAGGTGAGGATTGCCATGGTCTGGCAAGTCTTTTGTTGAGGGTGAGATGAACCAAATCCAAAGAATATGAGGACAGCTTATGGATGGTGCTGTGTCTTCACAGCAGTGGTCAGGCACTGTGGGGAAGGGTCCAGGAGCCCCACATTTTAAATCAGCCCCCTTTGTGCCAGGTACTGCTGCTGCAGTTAGCTGGGAAGTCCTTTTAGGACACACATGATTAGAGAGCTGTGAGGTCACTTTTCAGAAACAGCTGAATCTGTGTTTGTGGCTTGAGTCAGTGACTCCTTTGACATGGAACTTCAAGTTTTTGCAGTATCTGCAACTCTTCAGGAAGTCTGTTCCCAAGCAGATGATAACCTTCTGTGACCTGAAGCCACTCTCCTGGACAGGAGAATTATTGAGAAGGATGAGGAAAAGGCTGTTCCATGTGCTCCTGCTTGCTGTCATAAGGGTGGTGTTTGGCAAAGGGCTACAAAGATGATTAGGGGACTGGCATCCTGGGCCTGTATCAGGAAGAGTGTGGCCAGCAGGAGCAGGGAAGTCCTTGTGCCCTGTGCTCAGCACTGCTTAGGCCACACCTTGAGTCCTGTGTCCAGTTCTGGGCCCCTCAGTTTAGGGAAGATGTTGAGCTGCTGGAAGGTGTCCAGAGAAGGGCAAGAGAGCTGGGGAGGGGTCTGGAGCACAGCCCTGGGAGGAGAGGCTGAGGGAGCTGGGCTTGCTTAGCCTGGAGAAGAGGAGGCTGAGGGGAGACCTTCTTGATCTCTCCAACTCCCTGCAGGGAGGTTGTAGCCAGGTGGGGGTTGGTCTCTTCTCCCAGGCAGGCACCCAGCAGCAGAACAAGAGAACACAGCCTCAAGCTGTGCCAGGGGAGGTTTAGGCTGGAGGTGAGGAAGAAGTTCTTCACAAAAAGAGAGATTGGCCATTGGAAATGTGCTGCCCAGGGAGGTGGTGGAGTCCCCATCCCTGGAGGTGTTTAGGAAGAGCCTGGCTGAGGCACTTGGTGCCATGGTTTCGTTGATTAGGTGGAGTCTCCATCTCTGGAGACATTCAGAACCCACCTGGATGTGTTCCTGTGTGACCTTCTCTAGGTGAATCTGTCTTGGCACAGGTGGGTTGGTCTCAGTGATCTCCAGAGGTCCCTTCCAGCCCCTGCCTTTCTGTCACACCCTTTGTCTCTCACCTCTGCAGGGCATGTACAATGCCACCACTCGCCAGGTGGAAGCTGAGCTCTTCCCATGCCTGAGGTACTACGGACTGCGCTTCTACGCCTACAACCCGCTGGCAGGTAATGGGGGGGCAGCAAGGGTGAGATTTGGAGGCAGAACCATGCAAATTGGGGGCTGTAGTAGAGCCACCCCATCGCTGAAGGCGCTGCTGGCTCTTTGCAGGAGGGCTGTTGACTGGCAAGTACAAGTATGAAGACACAGAGACACAGCCCGCAGGAAGGTTTTTTGGGAACGACTGGGCTCAAGCCTACAGGAACAGGTATGGTTGGAGGGGGCCTACAAGAGAGCTGGGGAGGGACTTTTGAGGGTGTCAGGTAATGATAGCACTAGGGGGAATGGAGAAAAAATAGAAAGGGGTAGATTCAGATTAGATGTTAGGAAGTTGTTCCCCAGGAGGGTGGTGAGAGCCTGGCACAGGTTGCCCAGGGAGGTGGTGGAAGCCTCCTGCCTGGAGGTGTTTGCAGACAGGCTGGAGGTGGCTGTGAGCAACCTGCTGTAGTGTGAGGTGTCCCTGCCCATGGCAGGGGGGTTGGAGCTGGCTGAGCCTTGAGCTCCCTTCCAACCCTGACAATTCTATGAGTCCTATAATGGGCTTAGAGGAAGCAAAACTGCCCCGAGTTTGGGCAGGGGTGATTTCTGCTCATGTGAGTGAGTCTGTGGCTTGTGACTGAGCTTTGCAGGGTGTTTTTTTTAGGCTCAGCTTCCTCCCAGCTGACAGTGGGGGATAGCAGAAGTCCTCAGAGGTCACGAAAAGCTGTATGAGCTTCCTAAAAGACTTCTGCAATTGACTGGAATGTAGATCTGTGCTTCACTGGAGGTCCCAATGCAGTGAGAGTGATTTCTTTTCCTGCAGGTACTGGAAAAAACACAATTTTCAAGGCATTGACTTAGTAGAAAGAGCTCTGAAAGATGCTTATGGCTCCAGTGCACCCAGCCTGACCTCTGCTGCTTTGCGTTGGCTGTACCATCACTCCAAACTGCAGGTGAGAGCCCAGCGTGGCCACAGCCAGCAGCCTGCACAAGACCTGGGCAGCTGTTGTGGCACACAGAGGGAAACATCTGTGTAGAAGTGGTTATTGTTTAATCTGCATGTGGCCTTCCAGAATGAGTGTTCCTGTGCCTGCCTGGCTGTAGGGGCAAGTCAGCTCCTAGTTCAACCCACAGAATCCTGTGTTCACAGGACTGGAAGTAGTAGAAGATTTTAGGTGCCAATGAGAAGTAGAGAAGGGACTTTAGAGCATCCAGTTCCAACCCCCTGCCATGGACAGGGACTCCTCCCACCAACCCAGGTTGCTCAAGGCTTCATGCAGCCTGGCCTTGAACACTTCCAGAGAGGGGGCATCTACAATCTCTCTGGGCAAGCTGTAACAGTGTCTCACCCTCACTGGAAAGAAATACTTCCTTGTCTCCAGTCTAAATCTCCCCTCTTCCAGCTTTAATCCATTCCTCCCCATCCTATCACTACAATCCTTTGTAAAAAGTCCCTTCCTAGCTTTCTTGTAGGGACCCTTCAGGAACTGGGACCTTGGTTTCCTACCCAGATGACTTCCCTGTGAGCAGGTGGCTTCCATTATCTGACTGAGAAATGTATGCTTCTATCTCAAAAAGCATGCCCCTAGCAAAACAGGATGTGGCAGCTTTGGAGGAGCTTGGCAGGACTTGGAGATGTTTGTATGAACAGAACTTTGTGGTGTCAGTTGCCCAAACAGCCAGGAGTTCCTGTGTGTCCCTTACTGGAAAGACACATACAAAGCTTGGCCTGTGGAAGCTGGGGTGCTGAACTGCATTTCTTTTAGGTACAGCAACTCCTCTTATGCTTTCCAGGGCTCTCTTGGAGATGCAGTGATTGTTGGGATGTCCAACCTGGAGCAGCTAGAGCAGAACCTTGACTGCAGTGAGGAGGGTCCCCTGCTGCCAGCTGTGGTGGAGGCGTTTGACAAAGCCTGGAACCTGACTGCACACGACTGCCCCAACTACTTCCGCTAGAGCCTGGGCCTAGGGGTGAGAAAGCAGAGGTGTGGGGATGGGGAGTGGAGCCCAGGTCTCTCAGAGCATGAGAGAGGTACTCACCCAGCTGCCCCCTTCATCCCTGTGCAAATGGGTTGTGATTTTTCCCTGTATTAATGAAGCTTTGTAGGATCCACTACAGCTGTCAGCACTTGCTGTGCTGGGCCATGCCTTACTCCTCCTCCCCTCGTGGGCCATCAGCTCTAGGCCACACACTTAGTGGTGACTTACGGTGTGGACACATACACGAGTGAAGGCCCCAGTTCTACTTCAGTATGATCTCAAATCATGTCCCTTCTAACACAGACCCTATCTCTTAACTGCACTGGCTGGCCTCTCTCTGTAGTTTTGATATTTGAGCTCAACAGCTTCTTCTGAAGCTCCTGAAGACCCAAACCTTCAGCACCTTCCCCAGGGTCAGGGGTGCTGCGTTACACTGACATGCTTTCTGCCTAGCTGTCATGGTTGAGGAGGCATTTCCTCAGATCCCAGGGTTCTCAAAACAGCAACAGGCAGCAGTGACAGCCAGATGAAGTTTTAAGGATAGATTTATATATATAAAAAAAATAATGAATCCCATCATTAGCTCATCTTCAGAAAAGCTGATTTGGGGTGATCATCCTTGTCCTGGTGCAAATGGAGAAGAGAAGCAGCCTCCTCTTTTTGTCTCTGAACTTTTGGAGTCCAAGCACAAGGACTGCTGCTAGTCCTCAATGCTGTCATCATCATTGTCCTCCTCCTCCTCTTCCTCATCTTCCTCCTCCGCTGTGTCTCCCACAAGCTTCTGGAAGTCTCCAGTCTCGGAATTCCATAGAAATTTGATGGTGACTTTAAACTCTGCCATCTCATAGCCAAAGAGTTTCTAAGGAATAAAAGGACCCAAATCCATCATTCCTGCTCCCTTGTCTCCAGAGGCAGCCTGGCAAACCCCCTTTTTGTTGTGTAAAGACTGCTCCCAGGTTTCTAGTGGTTCCCAGGTGTTTGGTAGTGCCACTTCCAGATGGGGGACTGCAGAGCAAAGCAAGACTGAAAATAACTGCTGCAGCGTTTCAGCACTCCAGTCAGGGATGTGTAAGGATGTTTGCTGCACCCCACTGACTGCTCACCTTCACTGAGGACTCAAGACCTTCCAGCTTTATTACACTCAACAGTTAATTGTTTTGTCTCAGGGGAGGTAGGGGCCCACAGGGGTGCTACATCCCAACGTTACTCACCAGGACACGGGCTTGTTCAGGGGTGAGCACGTCCCCTTCTTTGCAGACTTCATAATCTGACAGCAGTGTCACCACTCCTGCAGGAAGAGAAGCTCTTGGAATAGCCTCACAAACAGTGGACAAGCCTGAGCTCAGACTCCCTCAAACACTGCATGGCATCAGCCACCGAGGGCCAGTGTTAGTGTGCACCCCTAGAAGCTGGGTGAGACCAGCTCAGGGAGTCTCCCACGACAGGTTGCTGAATGCTGTAGGTTAGGCTGGGCCTTGATATATATACTGACTGAGGCTGGAATCTTGTAGAAAGTTGGTTGTTTAGTTGGCCTTTAACAGCAGTTTGGGAAAGATGGTGCAATGGGGTTGTTCAGCCTAGAGAAAAGGAGGCTGAGGAGAGACCTGGCTTTTGCAGCTCCCAGAAAGGAGATTGGAGCCAGGTCAGGGTTGGTCTCTTCTACCAGAGAACGAGGGGTAGGATGAGAGGAAATGGCCTCAAACTGCACCAGGGGAGGTTTAGGTTGGACAGTAGCAGAAACTTCTTCAGTGAAAGGCTTCTCATAGCCTGGCCCAGGCTGCCCAGGGAGGTGGTTGAATCCCCATCCCTGGAGAAGTTTCAAAGCCACAGACATGTGGTGCTGAGGTCCATGGCTTAGCCCCAGCCTTGGTAGAGTTAGAGAATGGTTGGACTTGATCTTAAAAAGGTCTTTTTAACAGAAGCAATTCTCTGATTCTAAAAGCACATACTCATTTCTAGCACCAGCTGAAGAAGAACACCATTCACTCTTGTGTTCTAGACTAAATTCTCCTTGAACATTTAACAGTCTCCTTAAGAGATCTTACTTGCACAGACAAAAAACCCCAACTGTTCCTCTGTGGCCCTGCACATACCTTTCTTTAAGGCTGTGGGCAATCCCAGCTGCCGTAGCTGAGGCTCCATGGAGTGGGGGAACTGCTCCAAGGGCCCTGTGTCCAGGCTCACTGTGTATGTTGCCTTGTTCCCTGCACGGGCAAAGTCCACCTCTCTGAATTTGGAGAACCACCTGGGAGGGTTAAGAAGGGCTTTAGATGTGGAAACAACATCCTGGGGGCTAAGACAGAGACTCTGCAGTAAATTTAAACTTTCTCTGGAGGATGGCAAGAGGAGGACCAGCAGAATGAGGTCACTGTTTCAAGAGGAGCATCAGGTGAAGTAGTTGAGTGGCAAAAAGGCTGCTGAGCATTTCAGTGTCAGCCCACAGGTGTGACAGATGAGTACTTACTCATCCACCTCGTCCTTGGTGCGGTTAGTGAACAGCAGACCAACTTCACCTCTCAGGTGTTTGCTGACCTGGAAGAAAGAGGCTAGCTGTGGGATGCTGGTAACACAAGAGGAAAGGAGGCTGAAGGAAGACCTCCTGGAAGGAAGCTGAAGCCTGGTGGGGGTTGGTCTCTTCTCCCAAGGGACAAGTGATAGGACAAGAGGAAATGGCCTCAAGTTGCACCAGGGGAGATTTAGGTGGGACACAAGGAACAGTTTCTTCCCCAAAGGGTTGTCAAGGCCTGGAAAAGGCTGCCCAGGGCAGTGGTGGAGTCCCCATCCCTGATGGAGTTTCAAAGCTATGGAGATGTGGTGCTGAGGGGCATAGCTTAGTGGTGCTGGGTTAATGGTTGGACTCTATGATCTTAAAGGTCTCTTCCTACAAACAGCTCTTATTTTCCATGAGTGAGGCACAGCTTTGGGACACACAGAATAACCCCCAGCCCCTACCTTATGCAGATTCTCTTTGTACTCGCTGCTCGGCTCACGTCCCAGCGCCACCATCATCACTTTGTTCTTCCCGAAGAAGATCCTGGGACAGGAGAGGGAGGCCGCTGTGAGCCCCCCGGCCGCGCTCCCTACTAGGGCAGCAACCACCCGCCCTCATGCCGGCTCACCTGCTGTGCTTCCAGGCGTTCCGGACGTCCTTCAGCTTGTTGTTCCTCATATTGGCAACGGAGAAGACAAAGATGTACTTGTAGGTGTCCACACATCGCCGCAGCTGCAAGGCAGGGGTTAGGCGGGACCGGGGAGCCGAGCGCCGGGTAGGGCCGAATGGGTCCGCGCCGCACTTACCTCAGTGATCAGCGCCTGCTTGGCTTCCAATCCCTTCCTGGGTGTCCGCGTCAGGGAGACTGCCGGGAGAGAAGCAAAAAGGCCGCATTAGAGCGGGGTTGGGGAGAGAGAAGCGAAGGAGGAGAAGGGGCGCTCACCTTTGCGGTCCCGTTTCGACTTCGGCATGGCGCCGCCGTGCTTCGAGGCCCCCTCGGCGGCGTGCGGGCTGCTGGGAACGACGGCGGCTGCCCCGCGCGGTGCCTGCTGCCGCCCCGCAATGCTCAGGCGGGAGTCCGCGCAGGCGGTGCCGAGGGCAGCCCCGAAACGCTAAGGCCCCCGGGACGCTATGGCGGCTGGTCTGTGGGCGCTGCTGCTGCTGCCCCTGGCGACTGCAGTCTATGAGGACCAAGTGGGCAAGTTCGACTGGTGAGTGCTGGCGGAAAGCTGGGGCACCCCCACCGAGCCGAAGTCCTGCAAGC
Source organism: Colaptes auratus (assembly GCA_015227895.2). Taxonomy (NCBI): domain Eukaryota; kingdom Metazoa; phylum Chordata; class Aves; order Piciformes; family Picidae; genus Colaptes; species Colaptes auratus. The sequence goes on along the minus strand of JAAWVA010000038.1, from coordinate 240,640 downwards.
AGACCCTGGGCCCGCCGTGCTGCCTCCTACTGCAGCTACTCGGCAGGCCTTCGCCCTTTGCCTCGTTGTGCTGCTTCATCTCCTCTCGCTTTTCCTCTCCCAGGAGGCAACAGTATGTGGGGAAGCTTAAGTTCGCCTCCTTGGAGGCCTCGCAGGGTTCGAAGAAGCTCATCGTTGCCACGGAAAAGAATGTTGTGGCTGCCCTGAACTCCAGGAGCGGTGAAATCTGTGAGTGAATGAGATTATGTTGTGGGGAAGGTGCGTTTTGCCCTAAAGCTAATGTGTCAAACGAGTTGCACCATGATTTTAGTTCTAATAATTTGGTGCTGTTGTTTTGTTAGACTGAGCAGGTTTAGTCAGCTTTTAAGGCAGCAGCCTGTTCTGTGCATAACCTTATTGCCATGGGTAGTCTGGGTTTAAAGATGATAATGAGCAGATGTCTTGAAAGGAGCAAATTGTGTTCATACCTGTCTGTTTCCTTCAGTGTGGCGCCATGTGGACAAGGGAACCCCTGAAGGAGTGATAGATGCAATGCTGATCCATGGGCAGGGTGAGTAGGATCGTAGAATGGGTTGGGTTGGAAGTGACTTTAAAGATCATCTAGTTCCAGCCACCTCTGCCATGGGCAGGGACACTTCCCATTAGACCAGGCTGCTCAAGGCCTCATCCAGCCTGGCCTTGAATGCCTCCAAGGAAGGGACACACACAACCTCCTTGGGCAGCCTGTTCCAGTGTCTCCCCACCTTCACTGGAAGGAATTTCATCCTGACCTCCAGTCTAAATCTGTCCTCTCCTGGCTCAAAGCTTTTGCCCCTCATCCTGTCACTGCATGATTTGTACAGAGTCCCTCCCCAGCTCTCCTGTAGCCCCCTTCAGGTACTGGAAGGCTGCTCTAAGGTCACTCTGGAGCCTTCTCTTCTCCAGGCTGAGCAACCCCAACTCTTGCAACCTGTCCCCACAGGGGAAGTCCTTCAGCCCTCTAATCATTCTCTTGGCCTTTCATGAGCATGCAGGTGGTGGTGGGGGGCTTGCAGTTCTCTTTGTCTGTGGGATCTCAACCATGTGTTAGACAGCAAGTTGGATTTGCTGTGGTGATCTGTGGTCAATACAAGTCCTGTGTTCATCTCCTCCTCTTCATTTGCTGGGCAGATGCCATCACTGTGTCCAATGCTGGACGCATTCTGCGTTCCTGGGAGACCAACATTGGTGGCTTGAACTGGGAGACATCCCTGGACACTGGCAGGTAGGCTCTTGTCTTTGCACTGTCTCCTGCCTCTAGGAAGGAAGAAACAGATTCCTGACCTTGTCTGAACTTGCATTGTAAGGAAAAAATAAGTTAGGTGTAGGGGTTCTGAAACAACGTTTGGCTGAAATCCATGGGAATGCCTGAGCCTTGTGGTTCCAGTCTCACAGTATCACCAAGGCTGGAAGAGACCTCAGAGATCATCGAGTCCAACCTGGCACCACAGACCTCATGACTAGACCATGGCATCAAGTGTCATATCCAATCCCCTCTTGAACCCCTCCAGGGACTCCACCACCTCCCTGGGCAGCACATCCCAATGGCCAACAGCTCTCTCTGGGAAGAACTTCCTCCTCACCTCCAGCCTAAACTTCCCCTGGCACAGCTTGAGACTGTGTCCTCTTGTTCTGGTGCTGGTTGCTAGAGGGAAGAGTCCAACCCCCACCTGGCTACAACCACCTTTCAGGTAGTTGTAGAGAGCAATGAGGTCTCCCCTGAGCCTCCTCTTCTCCAGGCTAAACAACCTCAGCTCCCTCAGCCTCTCCTCACAGGGCTGTGCTCAAGGCCTCTCCCCAGCCTCGTTGCCCTTCTCTGGACTCCTTCAAGTCTCTCAATGTCCTTCCTAAACTGAGGGGCCCAGAACTGGACACAGGACTCCAGGTGTGGCCTAACCAATGCAGAGTACAGGGGCACAATGACCTCCCTCCTCCTGCTGGCCACACTCTTCCTGATGCAGGCCAGGATGCCCTTGGCCTTCTTGGCCTCCTGGGCACACTGCTGGCTCGTGTTCAGCCAGCTCTCAATCAGCACCCCCAGGTCCCTCTCTGGCAGCTCTCCAGCCACTCTGCCCCCAGCCTGTAGCTCTGCATGGGGTTGTTGTGGCCAAAGTGCAGCACCCGGCACTTGGACTTGTTGAATGCCATCCTGTTGGCCTCTGCCCATCTGTCCAGTTGGTCGAGGTCCCTCTGCAGAGCCCTTCTGCCCTCTGACTGACCAACATCTGCTCCAAACATCTGCAAATTTGCTGATGACTGTCTCAATGCCCTCATCCAGACCATCAGTGAAGATATTAAAGAGGCTGGGGCCCAGCACTGATCCCTGGGGGACACCTCTGGTGCCTGGCTGCCAGCTGGCTGTGGCACCATTCACCACCACTCTCTGGGCTCAGCCCTCCAGCCAGTTCCTAACCCAGCTGAGAGTGCTGCTGCCCAAGCCACGAGCTGACAGCTTAGCCAGCAAAGTTAAATCCAATGCTGTTTCTGTTTCTTAGCACCCAATAAGAGGAAAAGATAGATTGTTATTGTTATAGATGCATTTCCTCCTTCAATATCCAACATGCTCAACCTGCATCTGGCTTGAGGTGTTTGGCTTCCAGCCTCCTCCTCTCAGCTGAAATCAGCGAGGATAGAGGAGGCCCTGAATTGTACTTCAGGGCTGCTGTTAAGTGTTTGAAGATCTTCAGGTAGAGGCCATTTTTGTTTTTCCTGGAAGAGCATCATTCTCTAACTGACAGTTGCTGCCTTGCTTCTTAGTTTCCAGGTGGCTAGCTTGGTGGGGCTGCAGGACGTGGTGAAGTACGTGGCGGTGCTGAAGAAGGCAGCCATCTCTCTTCACTACCTCTCCAATGGGCACCAGAAATGGGTGGAACACTTACCAGAGAGGTAAGGGCAGGTCTGAAGTAGAAGTGTAAACTTCTGACAGGGTGCCTTGGAGAGGAAAGGATGCTGTACCTGCCTTTGGCTTCTGAAAGTAGCAGTGTGAGAGGAGACGGCGATTCATGGTCACTGCCTCTCTTGCAGTGAGGCTACTCAGTACCAGATGCTGTATTCCCATGGGACTGGAGTGATCCACGTGCTTGGGATTGTTCCCCAGAGCCACTTGACTGTTTTGACATTCAGTGTGGAAGATGGAGAAGTTATAAAACAGGTACTCTTTGATTCTGGGGCCCAAATGCTGAACCTGATGTTAACACATGGACTTCCTGCTATGTGGGCTGTGCTCTGCAGAGCAATTAATTGTTGTGGCACAGATAAAGTCTCCTTTTGCTGTGGCATTGCCTGTGGGCCACTAAATGGATTTCACTGCTGAATTTCCTGAAGACAAAACAGAATTAGATTTGCAGCTGTTAGCTGAGCCCATTCAGTACCATTCCAGTACCTGAAGGGGCCTGCAAAATAAGCAAGGAAAGGACTATTTGCAAGGGCCTGTAGTGACAGGATGAGAGGGAATGGGCTGAACCTTGAGGAGGGCAGATTTAGACTGGAAGTGAGTGGGAAATTCTTTAGAGTAAGGGTTGTGAGACACTGGAGCAGGTTGCTCAGGGAGGTTGTGGATGCCTCCTGCCTGGGAGTGTTCATAGCCAGGCTGGATGAGGCCTTGAGCAGCCTGGGCTAGTGGGAGGAGTCCCTGCCCGTGGCAGGGGGTTGGAGTTGGATGATCTTTAAGGTCCCTTCCAACTCCAACCATTCCCTGATTCTATGAATACAGGAAGTCCCCAGCTGACAGATAGTTTCTCCCAGGGTCACAGGTAGAAATAGTGCTGGCTTAAATTCCTGCTTGTGTCCAAGTTGCTTCTTTGAAGGTTTGTTCCACTGACAGCTCCATCTCTGTGTGTCTCTCTTGGCAGGTCAGAGTGGCAGCTCCATGGCTGAAGAGCTTAGATGGCCTGTGTGGTGTGGTGGGGGAGGCAGTGCTGGTCTGTGTGCACATGGACATGCAGTCACTCTATGTTTGCTCCTTGGAGACAGAGCACGCGATGAAGCAGATCCCACTGCAGGTGAGAAGTGCTGGGAGGGCACTGTACAGAGCTCAATCTCCAGCTGCTCTGGTGTCTGACAGCCTGGCAGCACAGGGGGCTCTCCTTTTGGTAAAACTAGAGAATGATTAGAGGTGTTTGGAGGGAACAATCCATGAATTGAATGAATGGAGAGAGAACTTTCTGTGTAATGATTGCTTCTGGCTGAGCTTAGCTCCAGTGACATCTTTGCTTCTGCTTTCTCAACCCTGACATGGGGAGCCTTTTTTAAAGCCTGTGTTGCTGCTGATAAAAGAAAAGGGTTGGTTTCAGTGAAGCACAACAGCATCACAGAGTACATCTGGGTGGAAGAGGCCTCAAAGGCCATCCAGTCCAGCCCTTGACCCAGCACTGAAGGGTCAACGCTAAACCATGTCCCTAAGTGCCAGGTTCACATGATGCTTGACCACCTCCAGGGATGGTGACTCCACCACTGCCCTGGGCAGCCCATTCACAGAATCACCAAGGTTGGAAGAGACCTCAAAGATCATCAAGTCCAACCTCTCACCACAGACCTCATGACTAAACCACGGCACCAAGTGCCATCCCAACCCTTTCAGCGGAGAAATACTTCCCAATATCCAGCCTGAACCTCCCCTGCTGCAGCTTGTCACCATTTCCTCTGGTCCTGTTGCTTGACACCAACACATGCACTTGCCTTTCTTCCACAGTCACTTGACCTGGAGTTTGCTGATGACTTCCAGCCCAGGATATTGGCCACTCAACCCAATGTCATTGGAGCCTCAAGGACTCAGTTCTTCCTGCAGCTCTCTCCAAGCCACTTCTCCCTGCTGCAGTACAAGCAGGGGCTGCTCAGTCACCTGAGAGAATTCCAGCAGGTAACCAAAAGAAATGCACTTGTGTGAGGGGGCCAACTACAGCTTAAAATGCTTTAAAACAGGCACACACCTCAGGACTCAAGTGTTCTGAACAAGCTGCTGAGCTGCTCCTTTCCATTGTTCTCCTGGCTGCAATCCTTAAGCCTGTTTGATTTCATTTATACTAGCTGCTGAAATATTTTCAGGTGCCAGTGGAGATGTGTTTTGCTGGCAGCAGCTGTCAGTCTTGGGGTAGTTTCCTGGTTTTGAGGTGGGCAGAGAGATGTCTGTCAGTGCAGCAGGGCTTTGAGAGATTTTGAATAGCAAACAAGCTCTAAATAGCTCAGCAGCACTGGAGATGATGGTTCAGAAACCTGTGGCAGATCAACTGTTTGGCCCTGCTCTGGTTGGACCCAAAATTCTCCAGAGGTTCCTTCAAACCCCTAACATCCTGTGACCCTGTGAACTGTTTCCATCTTTATCAGAAGTGGCTTCACTCTTCACAGAACCCCAGCACGGTAAGGGTTGGAAGGGACCTCTGGAGATCATCCAGTCCAAGCCCCCTGCTAAAGCAGGGCACCCACAGCAGCTTGCCCAGGAGCACAATGGCCAGGAGGGGTTGGAAGCTCTCCAGAGGAGACCCCACAACCCCTCTGGACAGCCTGCTCCAGAGCTCCAGCACCCTCACACCAAACAAGTTTCTCCTCATAAGAGATGCAACATCTGCTAGATTCTTGCAGGAGGATATTTTCTTGTTTGCTAAACCAATGGAGTATAATCTGGCTGGGGAAAGGTCACCTGGTTTCAATTGCACTGTGGCTGAATTTATTACAGAGCCAGCTGCTTTTTTTTGAGGGATTTGGGCAATTTCTTCTTTGCTTCATCGTTTCCTGCTGTTTGTTTTTCTTTCCAGGCAGCTCTGGTGAGTTTTGCAACAACAGGAGAGAAAACTGTGGCTGCTGTCCTGACCTGCAGGAGTGAGCTGGTGAGGGCAATTTGCTTGTGACCAGCTCAGCTTTAGTATGGCTGTGCACTGGGGGTGGGTTCCACAAGTGTTTTCCTTCACAGGCCCAGGGATGGGGAGTAGCACTGAGTAACAGGAACCTCTAATTAGCTTCTAAGACATGTGAAGCATCTTGGTTATCTTCAGCTAAAGCTGTCTCTGGTGAGACCTAGGAGAGATCTTTGAGGTCTCTTCCAGCCTTATTGATTCTATGATCTTCTGTCTCTACAACTCCCAGGTGGGTGTTGGTCTCTTCCCCTGAGGAGCAAGAGATAGGATAAGAGGAAATGGCCTCAAGCTGTGCCAGAGGAGGTTTAAGCTGAACATGAGGAACAGTTGCCAGGCTCTGGAACAGGCTGCCCAGGGCAGTGGTGGAGTCCCCATCCCTGGAGGGGTTTCACAGCTGTGGAGATGTGGTGCTGGGGGCCGTGGTTTAGTGGTGCCCTGGCAGTGCTGGGCTAAAGGTCGGGCTGGTGGTGATCTTAAAGGTCTCTTCCAGCTAAAGCAATTCTGTTATGCTCTGCTGTCCTGTGCACAGCCTTGTGTAAGGTGAGTGTGGCACCTAACAATTGGCTTTCCTGAGCTGTTGAGGATTTCACTTCTTGGAGGGTGCCAAACTTTGCAAGGTTTCATTTTGAAGAGGAACAGAGTGGAACAGAGTAGAACAGAGCTGTTGCCTGCCTTTTTTTTCAGGCTCAAGCTGAGCCTTGTCAGCCACTCCAAACCCTAAATGTTTTTGTATGCTTCCTGGGGTCTGCAGCCTCATTACCTCTTTTTTTTTTTTCATTTCAGAAACCTGGAAGTGCTGAAGGCCTTCAAGCTGGAGGTAGTCTGGAGGAGGCCAGGAAACAGGTATAAAGTGCTCTTGTTCCCAAGAAGTGTAGAAGCTCTTGAGAGTCCACTCCATTCCTTTGTGTGCAGGAAGAGCATGGGAAAGGTGTTGCAGCATCTTTGTAGTGACTGCTGCTTTGTAGCAGCTAATCTGAAAGGACCTTGAAGCCACAGCTCTTGAAGCACAGCTCAGCTCTTGGGACCAGTCTTGTTCAACATCTCTGTGGGTGCCATGGGCAGTGGCAGTGAGTGCAGCCTCAGCAAGGTTGCTGATGACACCAAGCTGTGTGGTGCAGCAGACAGCTGGAGGGAAGGATCCATCCAGAGGGACCTGGGCAGGCTGGAGAGGTGGGGACAAGCCAACCTCAGGAGCTTCAACAAGACCAAGGGCAGGGTCCTGCAGCTGGGTGGAGGCAATCCCAGGCACAAATGCAGGCTGGGCAGGGACTGGCTGGGGAGCAGCCCAGAGGAGAGAGCCTTGGGGGTGCTGGGGGAGGAGAAGCTCCCCAGGAGCTCTCAGGGTGCACTTGCAGCCCGGAAAGCCAATCAGAGCCTGGGCTGCAGCAGGAGAAGTGTGGCCAGCAGGGCAAGGGAGGGGATTCTCCCCCTCTGCTCAGCTCTGCTGAGACCCCATCTGGACTACTGTCTCCAGGTCTGGAGCCCCTATGACAAGAGGGATCTGGAGGTGCTGGAAGGTGTCCAGAGCAGGGCCAGGAGGATGAGCAGAGGTCTGGAGCACCTCTCCCTATGAGGACAGACTGAGGGAGTTGGGGCTGTTCAGTCTGGAGAAGAGAAGGCTCCGAGGTGACCTCAGTGTGGCCTTCTAGTATCTGAAGGGGGCTCCAAGAAGGCTGGGGAGGGACTGCTCAGGATCTCAGGTAGTGATAGGACTAGGGGGAATGGACTGAAGCTGGGGGTGGGGAGATTGAGGCTGGAGGTGAGGAGGAAGTTCTTCCCCATGAGAGTGGTGAAGCCCTGGAATGGGTTGTGCAGGGAGGTGGTTGAGGCCCCGTCCCTGGAGGTGTTTAAGCCCAGGCTGGATGAGGCTCTGGCCAGCCTGATCTAGTGTGGGGTGTCCCTGCCCATGGCAGGGGGGTTGGAACTAGATGATCCTTGTGGTCCCTTCCAACCCTAACTGAAACTATGAAACTAAATGGGAAATCCTCCTGCAGAATTTGCTGTGGCATTGATGTTTAACTCAGCTCTTTTTCTGCCTGTTGTTACAGGACTCCTTAACCTGTTCCAATCAAACCTACAACATTAATCTCTACCTGGTTGAAACTGGACAAAGATTGTTGGACACCACAATTACCTTTACCCTGGAGCAGAGTGGGACTAAGCCACAGCAGGTGAGCAGAGTCTTCTCCCAGGCACCCAGCACCAGAACAAGAGGACACAGTCTCAAGCTGCACCAGGGGAGGTTTAGGCTGGATGTTGGGAAGAAGCTCTTCATAGAAGGAGAGATTGGCCTTTGGAATGTGCTGCCCAGGCAGGTGGTGGAGTCACCATCGCTGGAGGTGTTTAGGAAGAGACTGTATGGGGTGCTTGGTGCCATGGTTAAGTTAATTAGATGGTGTTGGTTTATAGGTTGGACTTGATGATCTCAAAGATCTCTTCCAGCCTGGTTAATTCTATTCCTATCCCAGTCCCATTCTATCCCAGTCCCATTCTATCCCAATCCCATTCTATCCCAGTCTATTTCAGTTCTGCAGAGCCCTCCCTGCTCTGACTTGATTTCACCTTCAGACAAAGTGAAAGGCATTCTGCAGGCACACCAGATTACTGCATGCAACCCCACTCTTTGCCCTTCTTTCACCCTGGAGTTCTGTGTTCTCCAAGGAGATGGTGTGATCATTAACCTCCCTGTTTTCCTCTCCTCCCCCAGCTCTACATCCAAGTTTTCCTGAAGAAGGATGACTCAGTGGGCTATCGAGCCTTGGTGCAAACAGAAGACCACATGCTGATGTTCCTCCAGCAGCCAGGTAACTTACAGCACACACACATTGCCACTGTAGGACTACAGGAAACTCCCAAATGATGATATTTTATCATTGATTCCCTGGGGAATAACAAAGTGAGATTTGAGTAAGTCCCAGGAGTGATTCTGGAGCCTCTTCCACCCCCAGAAGACATCTCAGTTCTGCAGTTTTCTTGGTGCAGACAGAGCCTTTGAATGTCAAGGGTGTTGTGCAGATCTCAAAACTTCCCTCTGAAGCAGGAGAGTTTTGAGTCCTGTTGTAAAATCTTCCACAGAGATCCTTCAGAAAAGATCCTCAAGGCAGAGATGTTTCATTTGCAGCAAGGGCTGAGAGCTCATCTCAGTGACCTGAACTTTCTAGGGCTGAAAAGGCAGCCAGGTATTCACCCTCTGTATCTGCTTTAAATTGACTCAATGACTGTAAACTCTTAAAACCCCAGATTGCTTTTACCAGCCCTCTGGGGAGTTTGCCAACAGTGGCTGCAGATCCACAAAGTCCTTCACAGAGCAGGTAATCAGATGATGGTAGCCAGATGCACACCCCCAATTCTGCATGTTCTTGAGAATAAGGATTTGCATTGGAAAGGCCACTGGAAGGCTTTTCTTGAGTGACCCTCTTCCCAGATATTAAGCTGAGTTTTCCAATGTCCTACTCATTTCTTTCCAGGAAAAGTTGTCTGGAGTAGAGAGGAGTCACTGGCAGAAGTGGTGAGCCTGGAGATGGTAGATCTGCCCCTGACAGGTGCCCAGGCTGAGCTGGAGGGAGAGTTTGGAAAGAAAGCAGGTAAGCCATAAACTGAACACACTCACCTTGGTGGGTTTGCTTTTTCTTCTCAATAGATGCATTTGTTGTGTTCTCTTCCCTCTGAGCTGAGAGTCAGGCTTCATATGTCACTGATGACAATCAAACTGAGCAGAAATAAACCCATTTCTGTCCAAGCCTTTGAAGCCCACTGCCAAATGCAGGTGGCATGAGTGTGTGGCATTGCCCTAGTAAAAAGCCAGCAGCAGTAGGAGGGGTTTTGCCCATGTCTCCATTTCCCTTTGTCCCCTTTCTGAAGGACTTCACTTGCAATAGCTTTTGTTTCTGCTTTCTCTTGTTTTGTTTTGTTTCTTGCTCTCCTGGATGCAGCCATTCAAGGTAACCTCAGACTGCATGCAGTGTTTTCTGATCCCCACTAATGCTTCCTAGTGGAACTTGAGCTCTTCTGCTTGCTTTCCTCCGTGTGTTTTTGCTTATTTTGAGGAGCTGAATATAAATCCTAGTTGGGCAGAAGTCAGTGCTTTAGTGTTTCCACTTCAGGAGCTTCTTTTGCTCTGAGTAATGAGTGCAAGGGGAGATACAGACTTTATAGGTGGGTAAGCTTTAGGTGGGGGGAGCTTATAGGTAAGCTTTAGGTCTGTATCCTCCTTCAGGCACAGTATAGCAGTGAAAAAGAAAGGTCCTGCAAGAAAAAAGAGCAGTGGAGGACTTTTACCTTACCCTCAAAAGACACCAATAAGACTCTGGGAGCTTTCTCTGGTAGATTTTGAGGCTGAACTGTTCCTACTCTGAGCCAAGCTCTGTAAACCAAATGAAGAGATTTGCTCTATGATTGGAAGGGTTCTCAAGGACTGGAACAGGCTGCCCAGGGAGCTGGTTGAATCCTTATCCCTGGAGGGGTTTCAGAGCCACAGAGATGTGGTGCTGAGGGACATGTTTTAGCCTCCAGCCTTGGTGGTGTTAGATGATGGTTGGACTGGATGAGCTTAAAGGTCTTTTCCAGTCTAAAGGACTCTGTGAGTCTCTGGTTCTGTGCACACAGGCCAGAAATGGAAGTGTCAGAGAGAAGTGTCATGCACTGGGGTGTGCAGGCCCAGCTTAAAGGTCTTTTCCAACCAAAATGAATATAAAGGAAAAGCTTATGTGCTCTGCAGCAAAGTTTACTTTGATGGTTAGGGTCATCTTTTGGAAGGAACTATACCAATGTGAAGGAGGGGGGTGCTGATTGACAGCTGCCTGAACATGAGCCAGCAGTGTGCCCAGGGGGCCAAGAAGGCCAAGGGCATCCTGGCCTGCAGCAGGAAGAGTGTGGCCAGCAGGAGCAGGGAAGTCCTTGTGCCTTGTGCTCAGCAGTGCTTAGGCCACCCCTTGAGTCCTGTGTCCAGTTCTGGGCTCCTCAGGTTAGGAAAGCTGTTGAGCTGCTGGAAGGTGTCCAGAGAAGGGCAATGAGGCTGGGGAGGGGTCTGGAGCACAGCCCTGTGAGGAGAGGCTGAGGGAGCTGGGCTTGCTTAGCCTGCAGAAGAGGAGGCTTATTGCTCTCTGCAACTCCCTGAAGGGAGGTTGTAGCCAGGTGGGGGTTAGACTCTTCTCTCTAGCACCCAGCCCCAGAACAAGAGGACACAGTCTCAAGCTGCACCAGGGGAAGTTTAGGCTGGAGGTGAGGAGAAAGTTCTTCCCAGAGAGAGTTGTTAGCCCTTGGGATGTGCTGCCCAGGGAGGTGGTGGAGTCCCCATCCCTGGAGGTGTTCAGGAGGGGATTGGATGTGGCACTTGGTGCCGTGATCTAGTCATGAGGTCTGTGGTGCCAGGTTGGACTTGATGATCTTTGAGGTCTCTTCCAACCTTGGTGATACTGGGATGCTGAGGTAACTGCCAGGGTCTGTCATGGAAATGGTAACTCAAGCTCTGCTGTTCTGGGGTGGGGGGCAGAAGCAAAGAATTAGGCTGGGATTGATGCATGGCAGTGTTCCTTCTGCTGGCTGAGACCACCATCTCAGTTGGGGAGTGGGCCAGGGTGGGTGTTGTTTCCCTTTCATTCCCACCCTTGGTGCTCCTGCAGATGGCTTGCTGGGCATGTTTCTGAAGCGGCTGTCCTCCCAGCTCATCCTGCTGCAGGCCTGGACTGCTCACCTCTGGAAGATGTTCTACGACGCCCGGAAACCCCGCAGCCAGATCAGAAACGAGATCAACATTGACAACCTGGCCAGAGATGAGTTCAACCTCCAGAAGATGATGGTGATGGTCACTGCTTCGGGAAAGGTGAGGAAGTGAGGGCAGGGAGCTCTTTCTGTTGGGAAACTCTGAATTTCCTCCCCCTGTTTTTAGCCAGGCTTAGGGCAGAATGGTAGGGGGGAATAGGGTAGGGTGGAATAGGGTAGGGTAGGATTAACCAGGTTGGAAAAGACCTTTGAGATCATCAAGTCCAACCTATCCCCCAGCACCATCTGATCAACTCAACCATGGCACCAAGGGCCTCATCCAGGCTCCTCTTAAACACATCCAGGGATGGGGACTCCACCTGGGCAGCACATTCCCCTGGCCAATCTCTCTTGCTGGGAAGAACTTCTTCCTGACATCCAGCCTAAACCTCCCCTGGCACAGCTTGAGACTGTGTCCTCTTGCTCTGGTGCTGGGTGCCTGGGAGAAGAGACCAACCCCCACCTGGCTACAGCCTCCCTTCAGGGAGTTGTAGGGAACAAGAAGGTCTCCCCTGAGCCTCCTCTTCTGCAGGCTAAGCAAGCCCAGCTCCCTCAGCCTCTCCTCCCAGGGCTGTGCTCCAGACCCCTCCCCAGCTTTCTTGCCCTTCTCTGGACACCTTCCAGCAGCTCAACCTCTTTCCTAACCTGAGGAGCCCAGAACTGGACACAGGACTCAAGGTGTGGCCAGAAAGATGGGCAGAAAGTTTTGTAGTAGCTTTAGAGAGGAGCTAAGACTCTTGATTTGTCATATCCTGAGGAAAGATGCAGTGCTTGAATGTAGTAACAGGACAAGAGGGACTAGGTTGAAGCCTGAGGAGGGGAGATTGAGACTGGAGATTAGGAAGAAATTCTTTCCAGTGAGGAAAGACACTGGAACAGGTTGTCCAGGGAGGTTGTGGATGTCCCCTCCCTGTAGGTGTTCAAGGCCAGGCTGGACGAGGCCTTGAGCAACCTGGGCTAGAGGGAGGTGTTGCTGTTCATGGCAGGGGATTGGAACTGGATGATCTTTAAGGTCACTTCCAATCCAAACCATTCTGTGAATGTGGGAGATGTCTTGTTCTGAGCTCTCCTGTGTCTCTTTCCTCAGCTTTTTGGTATTGAAAGCAGCTCTGGCACCATCCTGTGGAAGCAGTATCTCAGGAATGTGAGACCAGGCTCCTCCTTCAAGCTGATGGTCCAAAGAACAACAGCTCATTTCCCACACCCTCCACAGTGCACCTTGCTTGTTAAGGACAAGGTGAGTCCCTTTCCTCTGTCCCTCTTCTGAACCTGCTTAGTGTGGAAGTCTGCCCACTGAAGGGGTGAAGGAAAAAAAGATCTTGGGTGTGTCATCTGGTTACCCACTGATGTGGGGACAGGAGCAGAGTGAGAGCTGAAGAGAAGCAGACACAAAACCCTGGGAAAAAATGAAGGCTGCTCATTTGGAAGCCTTTTATTGAAACAAGGGAAATAATTTCATCCAGTTTCTTTGGTCCTGTGGGTTAAATCCTGTGTAGCTAGGTGACAGTGGCTGCCCTTTAGCTAGCTGCAGGATGTTTTCTGCTCCAGACCTGAGGAGGAGATGTGTTGAGAGTGCCTCAGCAGGTGGCAGCTGGGATTTAAAGCCACAAGCACCGTGTCGTGGCACAGGGTGGCTTTGGTAGAGGAATGTGGGATGGAGTCTGTGCATGTCCAAAGAATGGTTTGAGGGTGGAGTGGTTGAATCCAGGGCACACCCTGGATTGTATAAATGTGTTCCATATATTCCTGAAGATCTGAGTAAGGAGTTGGTAATTTAGGGCTCCCAGAATTTACCAGCCCAGCACCAGAGCCACCAGTGAAGGAAAGGAAATAATCAGGTGTCCCTGTGGAAGCAGAACAGGGTTATACTAACAGCACCAAGCTGAAAACAGCCAGATGTCTGCAGCACAGAAGGCTCTGGCCAAAGCTGGAATGAAATCCATTTCTCCCTTCTTCACATCCAGACCCAAAGCAATAAAAAGGAAGACTTGTTCCTGAGAGATTTTTCACACAGTGGCTCTTTCTGTGTTAAGCTAAAGATGTCTCCTGGGGGGTTTTCTGTTAGTGAAGTCAAGGCCAGCAAGTAGCAGGTGGGAAATCAGGTTGGGTTTTCCAGCTCAGGAAGAGTTTTCCAGCTCAGGAAGAGTTTTCCAGCTCAGGAAGAGTTTTTCCAGCCTAGGAATTCCTGAGTTTTTCCAGCCTAGGAATTCCTGAGTTTTTCCAGCCTAGGAATTCCTGAGTTTTTCCAGCCTAGGAATTCCTGAGTTTTTCCAGCCTAGGAATTCCTGAGTTTTCCAGCTTAGGAAGAGTTTTCCAGCTCAGGAATTCCTGAGTTTTCCAGCTTAGGAAGAGTTTTCCAGCTTAGGAATTCCTGAGTCTTCCAGCCTAGGAAGAGTCTTCGAGCCTAGGAAGAGTTTTCCAGCTTAGGAATTCCTGAGTTTTCCATCTTAGGAAGGGGTTTGCAGCTTAGGAATTCCTGAGTTTTCCATCTTAGGAGGGGTTTTCCAGCTTAGGAATTCCTGAGTTTTCCATCTTAGGAAGGGGTTTGCAGCTTAGGAATTCCTGAGTTTTCCATCTTAGGAGGGGTTTTCCATCTTAGGAATTCCTGAGTTTTCCAGCTTAGGAGGGGTTTTCCAGCTTAGGAGGGGTTTTCCAGCTTAGGAGGGGTTTTCCAGCTTAGGAATTCCTGGGTTTTCCAGCTTAGGAATTCCTGAGTTTTCCATCTTAGGAGGGGTTTTCCATCTTAGGAGGGGTTTTCCATCTTAGGAGGGGTTTTCCAGCTTAGGAGGGGTTTTCCAGCTTAGGAGGGGTTTTCCAGCTTAGGAATTCCTGAGTTTTCCATCTTAGGAGGGGTTTTCCATCTTAGGAGGGGTTTTCCATCTTAGGAGGGGTTTTCCATCTTAGGAGGGGTTTTCCAGCTTAGGAATTCCTGAGTTTTCCATCTTAGGAGGGGTTTTCCAGCTTAGGAATTCCGGGGTTTTCCATCTTAGGAAGGGTTTTCCGCCTTAGGAATTCCTGAGTTTTCCACCTTAGGAAGGGGTTTCCATCTTAGGAAGAGGTTTGTATCTTAGGAAGAGTTTTCCAGCCTAGGAATTCCTGAGTTTTCCAGCCTAGGAATTCCTGAGTTTTCCAGCCTAGGAATTCCTGAGTTTTCCAGCCTAGGAAGAGTTTTCCAGCCTAGGAATTCCTGAGTTTTCCAGCCTAGGAAGGGTTTTCCAGCCTAGGAATTCCTGAGTTTTCCATCTTAGGAAGGGTTTTCCAGCTTAGGAATTCCTGGGTTTTCCATCTTAGGAAGGGGTTTCCATCTTAGGAAGGGGTTTCCACCTTAGGAATTCCTGAGTTTTCCACCTTAGGAAGGGGTTTGCAGCTTAGGAATTCCTGAGTTTTCCATCTTAGGAAGGATTTTCCATCTTAGGAAGAGGTTTGTAGCTTAGGAATTCCTGAGTTTTCCACTTAGGAAGGGTTTTCCATCTTGAGAAGAGGTTTGTAGCTTAGGAAGAGTTTTCCAGCTCAGGAATTCCTGAGTTTTCCAGCTTAGGAAGGGGTTTGCAGCTTAGGAATTCCTGAGTTTTCCAATTGAGGAAGAGTTTTGCATCTCTCCTTTGCTTTTAGGAAACCAAAATGAGCTTCCTGTACGTCTTTAACCCCATCTTTGGGAAGAGAAGTCAAGTGGCTCCCCCTGTTCTGAAGCGTCCCGTTCTCCAGACCTTGCTTCTGCCCATCATGGACCAAGACTATGCCAAAGTGCTGCTCTTGATTGATGATGAGTACAAGGTGAATTGCTTTGCCTGGAGGCAGCTGCCTTCAGCATCTCATTGACTGTCCCCCTCCCTTTTGGAGCAAGGTGGGAAACAAAAATGTTGTGGGGTGACATTTCAGCCAAAACAATGAGGTGATTCTGGTTAAGCCAAACCTCATCCTGATAAACATGTTTGAAATAATCTTTCTGTGTTGGGTATGGGGTTTTTTTCCCTCCCCCCTCCCCCTCTCCTTTTGTGTGAGAGTTGGTTTGCAGTTTGTGTTCCAATTCTTCTTTTCCAGGTCACACCTTTCCCAGCAACTAAAAACGTCCTTCGCCAGTTGGAAGAAATAGCTCATTCTATCTTTTTCTACCTAGTGGATGCTGAGCAGGGAAAGCTCTCTGGGTTCAGGCTGAAAAAGGTAGGGGAAAAACTCCTCACAGTCTAAGTGACATCACTTCCCTAAGTGTCCTTTGGGGAATCAGAGAATCACAGAATCTTTTTGGTTGGGAAGGGTTGTGGAGTCCAACCATCCTCTAACTCTGCCAAGCCTGGGGCTGAACCTGAGAATCATAGAATTGAATCATAGGATGGTCAGGGTTGGAAGGGACCTCAAGGATTAGTCAGTTCCAACCCCCTTGCCATGGGCAGGGACACCTCACACTGCAGCAGGTTGCTCACAGCCACCTCCAGCCTGGCTGCAAACACCTCCAGGCAGGAGGCTGCCACCACCTCCCTGGGCAGCCTGTGCCAGGCTCTCACCACCCTCCTGGGGAACAACTTCTTCCTGACATCCAATCTCAATCTCCCCACTTCTAGTTTTGTTCCATCTCCTCCCAGTCCTATCACTCCCTGACACCCTCAGAAGTCCCTCCCCAGCTTTCTTGGAGCCCCCTTCAGATACTGGAAGGCCACAATTAGGGCTCCTGGGAGCCTTCTCCTCTCCAGACTGAACAACTCCCTCAGTCTGTCCTCACAGCAGAGCAGCTCCAGCCCTCTGCTCCTCCTCGTGGCCCTTCTCTGGACACCTTCCAGCACCTCCAGATCCTTCCTGGAACAGAGGCTCCAGAGCTGGACACAGGGCTCCAGGTGTGGTCTCACCAGAGCACAGCAGAGAGGGAGAAACACTTCCCTGGCCCTGCTGGCTATGCTTCTCTTGCTGCAGCCCAGGCTGTGGCCCTCAGTACCACATCTCTGTGGCTTTGAAACCCCTGTCAGTGATGGGGATTCAAGCACCTCCCTGGGCAGCCTGTTCCAGTTTGAGAGCCCTTCCAGTCAAAGAGCAAATCTCTTCACTTGGTTCACAAGAGTTTTGCTCAGGACGGAAACAGCTCAGCCTCCAAATGTGCCTGAGGAACTTTAACCATTGAAGAGTGGAATGGAATGGAATGGAATGGAATGGAATGGAATGGAATGGAATGGAATGGAATGGAATGGAATGGACCAGGTTGGAAAAGACCTCAGAGATCATTGAGTCCAACCTATCACCCAACACCATCTAATCAACTAAACCATGGCACCAAGTGCCTCATCCAGGCTCTTCCTAAACAGCTCCAGGGATGGGGACTCCACCACCTCCCTGGGCAGCACATCCCCATGGCCAATCTCTCTTTCTGGGAAGAACTTCTTCCTCACCTCCAGCCTAAACCTCCCCTGGCACAGCTTGGGACTGTGTCCTCTTACTCTGTTGGTGGTTGCCTGGGAGCAGAGACCAACCTCCAGCTGGCTCCAACCTCCCTTCAGGGAGTTGTAGACAGCAGTAAGGTCTCCTGACAGCTCCCAATGTCTTACTGGTAGCGATGGTGTCTTTTGAGGGCAAGGTTAAAAACCTCTTCCTGAGTTTTAACTCTGCCACCACTCTTTTTGGTGTTTTCTTGCAGGACCTGACAACAGAGGAGAGCTGGGAGGTGGTCATCCCCACCGAGGTGCAGAGGATAGTGGCAGTGAAAGGGAAGAGGTCCAACGAGCACGTGCACTCCCAGGGCCGCGTCATGGGGGACCGCAGCGTTCTCTATAAGGTGGCCCTGGCAGCTTCTGCTTGACTCTTTGTGGCTGCATTTCACCTCCCAGGAAGACCTCAGCACCACTTCTAGGCACTGCCTTCAGAGGGACTGCCCTGTAGTGCTATTCTGTGTGTTCTGTATATGCATCAGTGTCCATAACCCTCAGCTCCTCTTGGTGGAGGTGGCTTCTAGAGAGAAATGTTTTCGGGCAGCGATTAAACCAATCAGACACCTGAGGATGAGGAAATAGCTGCTTCATTCCCTCAGGTGGGAAACAGGGTGCCTGTGGTACTGGAGTAGAGATCTCAGTTGGGATTTCTTTTTCTCCCTTTATTTCCTAGTCCTTGAACCCCAACCTGCTTGCTGTGGTGACAGAGAGCACAGACACGCACCACGAGCGCACGTTCATCGGCATCTATCTGATCGATGGAGTCACAGGCAGGATCATCCACTCCTCAGTGCAGAAGAAAGCCAAGGGACCTGTCCACATGGTTCATTCAGAGAACTGGGTGGTGGTAAGTTTATTCTCACCTTCTTCTTTGTGTCGGGGAGGTGGGGGCTGAACCTGTAGGGAGGAGACTTTGTATACAATCATGGAAGTGTTTGGGTGGGAAAAGCCCTCCAGGGCAGCGAGGCTGGTGAGAGGCCTCGAGCACAGGTACTATGAGGGGAGGCTGAGGGGGCTGGGGTTGTTTAGCCTGGAGAAGAGGAGGCTCAGGGGAGACCTTCTTGCTTTCTACAACTACCTGAAGGGAAGTTGTAGCCAGGAGGGGGTTGGTCTCTTCTCCCAGGCAGCCAGTACCAGAACAAGAGGACACAGTCTCAAACTGTGCCAGAGGAAGTTTAGGCTGGAGGTGAGGAGAAGGTTCTTCACAGAGAGAGTTGTTAGCCATTGGGATGTGCTGCCCAGGGAGGTGGTGGAGTCCCCATCCCTGGAGGTGTTCAAAAATGGGTTGGATTTGGCACTTGGAGACATGGTTTAGTTGTCAGGAGGTGTTGGGTGACAGGTTGGACTTGATGATCTTTGAGGTCTTTTCCAACCTTATTGATTCTATGATTCTATAGAGTCCAACCACCAAGACAACACCACCATGGCAGCTAAACCATGTCCTAGAGTGCAATGTCCACACGTTTTCTGTACACCTCCAGGGATGGGGACTCCACCATCTCCTTGGGCAGCCTGTTCCAATGCCTGACCACCCTTGCAGAAGAGAAATGGCTCCTCATGTCCAACCTAACCCTCCCCTGGCACAACTTCAGGCCTTTTCCTCTTATTTCATCACCTGATCCTGAGAAGGAGACCAAGCCCCACCTGGCTCCAGCCTCTTTCAGGGAGTTGTAGAGAGCAGTGAGGTCTCCCTTCAGCCTCCTTTTCTCCAGGCTCACCACCCCCAGTTCCCTCAGCTGCTCCTCCTGACCCTTCACCAGCTTTGTTGCCCTTCTCTGGAACTGTGCCAGCACCTCAATGTCCTTAGAGTGAGAGTCTGAGAACTGAAGACAGTATTCAAGGTGTGGCCTCATCAGTGCCACAGTACCGGTGGACAATCCCTGTCCTCGTCCTGCTGCCCACACCATTCCTGATCCATGCCAGGCTGCTGGTGGCCTTCTTGGCTCCCTGAGCACACTGCTGGCTCATCTTCAGCCAGCTGTCAAGCCAGCACCCCCAGGTCCTTTTCTGTCAGGCAACTTTTGACCATTCTCTGTGGTTTTCTGCTCCCTCTTGTCTCTGCTTCTCTCTCTCTCAGTACCAGTACTGGAACACGAAGGCTCGGCGGAACGAGTTCACTGTGCTGGAGCTGTATGAGGGCACAGAGCAATACAATGCCACAGCCTACAGCTCCCTCGACCGCCCCATCCTGCCTCAGGTCCTCCAGCAGTCTTACATCTTCCCTTCTGCCATCAGTGCCATGGAGGCCACCATCACTGAGCGAGGCATCACCAGCCGGCACCTGCTCGGTAAGGCTGTGCTGCTCCATTCCGAGTCACAGAATGGCTCAGCTTGGAAGGGAGACCTCAGAGATCATCTACTCCAAGCCCCCTGCCATGGGAGGATTTGGCTGTTCAGGCAGCATTTCATAAACCCCCTGGACACCACATCCTTGCTTTAGCTTCTCAGCACTGGAGTTTTGGGCACCGTTCTCGTTCATAGATCCATAGAATGGGTTGGGTTGGAAGGGACCATAAAGATCATCCAGTCCCAGGCAGGGACACCTCCCACCAGCCCAGATTGCTCAATGCCTCATCCAGTCTGGCCTTGAACACCTCTAGGGAAGGGGTCTCCACAACTTCTCTGGGCAACCTGTGCCAGAGTCTCACCACCCTCCTACTGAAGAAC
Source organism: Colaptes auratus (assembly GCA_015227895.2). Classification (NCBI taxonomy): domain Eukaryota; kingdom Metazoa; phylum Chordata; class Aves; order Piciformes; family Picidae; genus Colaptes; species Colaptes auratus. The sequence continues at coordinate 220,935 of JAAWVA010000038.1, read as the reverse complement.
TTCCTCAGCTCCAGTCTAACCCTGTTCTACCTCAGCTTCAAACCATTCCTCCTTGCCTTGTCTCCAGTCACCCTCATGAAAAGTCCCTCTGCAGCCTTCCTGTAGGCTGTCTTCAGGTATTGGAAGGCAGCTCTAAGGCCCCCTGGAGTCTTCTCTTCTCCAGATTGAATGACCCCAGCTCCCTCAGCCTGTCCTCACAGCAGAGCTGCTCGTGAATGTCTTTGTCACACCCACCAGCCAAGTTTGGCACAGAAAATGCAATTGACCCCCAAAAGCCCTGCACTGGACCTGCTGGCAAGTTCAAGTATAAGCAACAGGAGAGTCTTTATGTTAGGTGTTCAAAACTGCTGTCAGAAGTGGCCATTTTTAAGCTGTGTCTCTTGTAATGCACAGTTGGGCTTCCCTCCGGGGCCATCCTCTCCCTTCCAAAGGCTCTGCTGGATCCTCGCCGCCCAGAGATCCCCACGGAGCAAAGCAGGTGAGGAATGTTCTGTGACAGCTGCTCCTGGCAGGCTTGGAAGAGGGATGGATTCTGTGTGTGGCAGGGTAATGTGAAGCAGAACAGCTGATCCTGGGCAGGTTCAGGGCAATTCTCACATAAGATCAAGCGAGGTTGCTTTGGTGGTGCTGTGTGCCAACGGAGGAAATCTGTCTGGGGTGCAGCAGCTCGTGGGGTGTGGGCAAAGCCAGCCTGTTGTCTGCACAACCCTCTCAAGTTTTTAGGGTTGCACTGTTATTAATACTTCAGAAGCCTAAAAGAAGGCTGCTGCAGTGTGGTGTGACCCAGCTGGCCCCTTTGACTTTCATCCTGCAGCAAAACTGAATCTGCATTGGGAAAAGTTTGCTGGGTTAGGTCAGCTATTGATGATCCCATTGAGAAACACAGATGGTGGCCTCCATGTACTGTTTCACTGGGGTTTAATTCCTCTTCAAATGCCTTTCAGAGAAGAGAACCTGATTCCATACTCCCCTGATGTGCAGATCCACGCTGAGAGGTTCATCAACTACAATCAAACCATATCCCGAATGAGAGGGATTTATACAGCCCCCTCTGGCCTAGAGTCCACTTGTTTGGTGAGTGCAGGGTGGTGGCTTCAGTGTGTGACTGTGGGGTTTGTTGGTAGAGCAGCATGGTGCTGTAGCATGTGTCAGGGAGGTTTGTAACTTCTGGTAATGTGGCTGTTGACCCCTTAATCATTTCTGCTCTTAGTCACAGCTACAGACCTGAGTCAATCACTTCTGATGTGTTTGGTGTTGTAGAGTCACAGAATGGTTTGGGTTGGAGGGGACCTTAAAGGTCATTTATCACAGGATCACCAAGGTTGGAAGAGACCTCAAAGATCATTGAGTCCAACCTGTCACCACAGACCTCATGACTAGAGCATGGCACCAAGTGCCACATCCAATCCCCTCTTGAACACCTCCAGAGTTCCAAACCTGCCCTGTTGTGGGCAGGGACACCTCCTCTAAGACCAGGTTGCTCAAGGCCTCATCCAACCTTTGCTGGGGTTACTGAGCCTGGAGAAGAGGAAGCTCAGGGGAGACCTTATTGCTGTCTACAACTACCTGAAGGGAGATTGGAGCCAGGTGGGGGTTGGTCTCTTCTCCCAGGCAGGCAGCCAGCACCAGAGCAAGAGGACACAGTCTCAAGCTGTGCCAGGGGAGGTTTAGGCTGGATGGTGGACTCACTATCCCTGGAAGTGTTCAGGAGGAGATTAGACATGGCACTTGGTGCCATGGTTTAGTAGTCATGAGGTGTTGGGTGACAGGTTGGACTTGATGATCCTTTGAGGTCTTTGCCAGCCTTATTGATTCCATGGCACCCACCTCACTGCAACCTCCTTAAGCTCAGAGCTTCATTAAGAGCTCCTGATCTTACCTCTTCAGGTTGTTGCCTATGGCTTGGACATCTACCAGACCAGAGTGTACCCCTCAAAGCAGTTTGATGTGCTGAAAGATGACTATGACTACGTGCTGATAAGCAGTGTCCTCTTCGGGCTGGTGTTTGCCACCATGATCACCAAGAGACTGGCTCAGGTGAAGCTGCTGAACCGCGCCTGGCGGTAAGGCCAAGGCTGCAGAGCCTGCCTGGGAGCTGGGCAGGCTGAAGATCTGCCACCCTGCAATGCTGCTGGGTTTGGTGAGAAATTCCACCTTGGGTGACTGATGGGTGCAAAGACCTACTGAACATTTTTGCTGGAAGACGTTAAGGAGGCAATCTGCGAACACAACTCTCTGCCTCCCAGGGAGAAGAGGTGGAAAAGAGACATCAACCTGTTCTGGCTCAAAAAGAACTCTCTGAAACCTCTGTTAAAGCCCTCAAATCTGCTGTCTCCTCAATGACAACGCAGATGAGAGTAAGGACATGTGGCTGCTCGCTCCTCACTGCTCCATGCCACCCAGATTGAGTGTCTTGGTGAGAGGAGGATGGAGGAGTTGTCATCTGCTGGGCTTTGGTGCTGTGTGAACAAGGCCTGAGGAGAGGATGTGGGTCATAGCACTGGGAAGGTTAGAAAGTGGGTGGGTGTTGGTGAGAAATGGCCTCATGGGGTCTCTTAATTAGATTGCAGAGCTGTGGGAGGAATTTGAATGGCAACTCTCTCCCATGCTCTTTATTTATTATGATGGTGATGTTAATTCCTTCCTGCTCTTTTTTTTTTGTAATGGGCCTCCATGTGCTGTACAGCACGGGGGTTGTCCTGGTTCAGGAGTGAAGAGCCCAGCATCCTTTCCCATCCAGATACTAGTGGTTAACTCCTTGTAGATGGATTTCAGTTGTCACAATGCCGTGTCTCAGCAATTGATAAGCCCCGTGAGAGGCCGTGTCCCGTCAGCCACCTCCCCCCTGTGCAGAACGCCTCAATAAAAGCCGCGTGCTGAAGAGCTGTGACTGCTTACGGGGTTTTTTTGGCCTTTTTCGGTTACTCGAAGCCCTGCCCCTCGGGCAGCTCCCAGGGCTTGGGCAGTGCGCATGCGCCGCGCTCCCGCCAGGCGAGGCTCCCTGGCGGCGCATGCACCGCCTGCAAAGTTGCTGACTCATGTACTGCGCACGCGCCTGGGCCGGGCCCTCCGTCCTCCAATCAGGAGGCGCCATGCGCGCGTGGCCCTTAGGTCACTTCCTGTCTCGCCGCGCGCTGGGGGGGAGGCGCTTCCGGCCCCGCCGTCCCCCCTCCGCCGCCGCGGCCCCCCCTCACCCAGCGGAGCGGCAAGATGGCGGCGGCGGGCGGCGGCGCGGGGGCCGCGGCGGAGCCGGGCTGGGAAGTAGCGGTGCGGCCCCTGCTCTCCGCTTCCTACTCGGCCTTCGAGATGAAGGAGCTCCCTCAGCTGCTCGCCTCGGTTATCGAGAGGTGAGGGCTCACCTGCCTGGGGCGGCCCGGGCCCTGCCTCCCTTAACCGCCGTTCCTGTAGGGCGGGTGACCGGTGGCGAGGAGTCCGTTAGAGTTAGTTCTGCGAAAGGAGCCCCCCGCTCGTTCCGGCGGTGGCCGGTGCGGGGTACGGCTGCGCAGGGTGGCCGCTGGGAGCTGGGCATGGGGCAGCGGAGGGGCCGGGCTGGTGACCAGCGCCTCTTGGGGAAAAAGGGAGCCCCGAGCAGCGTCCAGGGAATTACTCACGCCCAGCCGCTTCCCGGTTTCCTGGGGACTGGGAGGCTCTCGGGGTGGTGCCCTTGGGACCTAATAAGCGGGGACGAGGATGCACGCCCGGCTGTGAGGGCTGGCTGCTGCTCGGCCACAAGCAAAAGCACCTTTGACAGTTACCCAGTGGAGAGGCTTCGGGACTGTTCCTGCGGGTTTGCTTTTGTTCCAGCGCGTTACGGCGTTGCAGGCTGTGCGGTGAAAACTGTTGTCTCACTTGGCCTGGCTCCTGGGCTGCCAGAGTCCCGGGGCGGGCATTGGGTGGCAGTGACTTCCTTTTAGGAGTCTCCCGGTGAAATACAGCTCACGTTTGAAGGAGAAATAAAACTGAAGCAAATCAGCTCTGTTGTTCTTAACCAGGAGGGTTAGACTCGAGAGCGTGAGAGCTCTCGTTGGAGCTGTTTCATTTAACTCAAGAACTTCTTTTGTGATCTAAAACACGAGGTATGAATGCCACAGCGTTCTGCTCAGTTGCAGAGAGAAAACCCTGAACAAAATAAGTTGGTAGGAAATAGAAACCAAACTCTGCACTATGGAAGATAATAAAATCAGGTTTTGTGGTATGTAGGAAGTCATTCTGCCCTGTGCTCAGCACTGCTGAGGCCACTCCTGGAGTTCTGTGTCCAGGGCTCCTCAGGTCAGGAAAGCTGTTGAGCTGCTGGAAGGTATCCAGAGAAGGGCAAGAAAGCTGGGGAGGGGTCTGGAGCACAGCCCTGAGAGGAGAGGCTGAGGGAGCTGGGCTTGCTTAGCCTGCAGAAGAGGAGGCTCAGGGGAGACCTTCTTGCTCTCTGCAACTCCCTGCAGGGAGGTCGGAGCCAGGTGGGGGTTGGTCTCTTCTGCCAGGCAGGTACCCAGCCCCAGAACAAGAGGACACAGTCTCAAGCTGTGCCAGGGGAAGTATAGGCTGGAGGTGAGGAGAAAGCTCTTCCCAGCAAGAGAGATTGGCCATTAGAATGTGCTGCCCAGGGAGGTGATGGAGTCCCCATCCCTGGAGGTGTTCAAAAATGTCTTAGATGTGGCCCTTGGAGCCATGGTTTAGCTGTCAGGAGGTGTTGGGTGCTGGGTTGGACTTGCTGAGCTCTGAGGTCTTTTCCAACCTCATTGATTCTATGATTCTGTGATTGTTCAGTAGGGAATGGCTGAGTGCACAAAGAAATCACTTCCAGTTAGCACTCTGTGCCTGTGCCCATAGAGATGTGATTCACTTGAAACCTGCCTGTGCTCAAATTTGGGCAGTCTGGAGGCTAACCTTTCTTTTAGGGACCACTTCATCTTTGCTTGTCCTTGCAGAGCTCTGCTGTTGCTTGCCTACAGCTAATTACTGGGGTGTTGAGGAAGAAGGATATCACAGAAACACTGAAGTGGATGAGCTTGGCTTGGGGAGAGGGCTGTGTCTCCTCTGTTAGTGAGGGCAATGGTTCCATCTTGAGACAGCAGTTTGTTGCCTGAAGCAGCACTGCCCTGAGGTGTGAGTTGTGTGCCTGCTGCTGACTGCATTTCACGCCCAGCAGGAGCTGATGTGAGCACAGGGCCTGTGGAGGCTTGCAGGACTTTGATTTCATGCCTTGGTGTATGAGATGTGGCAAATCACAGAGGCTAGAAGATAGGCTGCATTTGTGCTTGGAGCTCTGCTCTCCTGTGCTGGACAAATAACCTATCTTTAGGTTCCTAATCTCAAATATTTTAACCCTTCCACTTATTTTTAGAAGGGGGTTGGTAGCCTGGTAGTGAGGCTGTTTGCTGACACCATCCCCACAAGGCCTGCATTTCATGCTAAATGGACCTGGTGCAATGACAGCAAAGTCTCTGATGTTGCTGTCTGCTGTTGGAGAGAGTCCAGAGGAGGCCACAAAGGTGACCCAAGGGCTGGAGCAGCTCTGCTGTGAGGACAGGCTGAGGGAGCTGGGGGTGGTCAGTCTGGAAAAGAGAAGACTCCAGGGGGACCTTCGAGCTGCCTTCCAATACCTGAAGACAGCCTGCAGGAAGGCTGCAGAGGGACTTTTCATGAGGGTGTCTGGAGACAAGGCAAGGAGGAATGGTTTGAAGCTGAGAGAGAGCAGGGCTGGACTGGAGCTGAGGAAGAAGCTCTTCAGTGTGAGGGTGGTGAGACTCTGGCACAGGCTGCCCAGGGAGGTTGTGGGTGCCCCTTCTCTAGAGGTGTTCAAAGCCAGGCTGGATGAGGCCTTGAGCAACCTGGGCTGGTGGGAGGCGTCCCTGCCCATAGCAGGGAGCTTGGAACTGGATGATCTTCAAGGTCCCTTCCAACCCAACCCATTCTGTGGATCTATGAACGAGAACGGTGCCCAAAACTCCAGTGCTGAGAAGCTGAAGCAAGGATGTGGTGTCCAGGGGTTTATGAAATGCTGCCTGAACAGCCAAATCCTCCCATGGCAGGGGGCTTGGAGTAGATGATCTCTGAGGTCTCCCTTCCAAGCTGAGCCATTCTGGGATTCTATGATTCCAGTTGTTGCTGACACTTAGAGCTGTTTAAGACCAGGCTGGATGGGCCTTGAGCAAGCTGGGCTGGTGGGAGGTGTCCCTGCCCATGGCAGGGGGCTTGGAACTGGATGATCCTTGAGGTCCCTTCCAACCCTGGCAACTCTGTGATTCTAAGTTTAAGCATCAGCCAGCTCCTGGAGTTGCCCTGCTCACAGCTCTGTTCAAGAGTTGGTAGACCTGGGCCTCTGCTTTGACATAAAGTGTGGAAATGCTGATGTGGAAAGGCACAGCTGAAGGGGACCACGACTCAGAGCGTCTGTGAGAGTGGTTTGCAGGGGAGGGGGTTTGTAACAGGGGGAGAGCTGCACCTGCTGCTGTGCCTTGTCAAGGAGGAGGCTGCCTTTGTGCTGCTGCCTTACATAAAGGGTCTATTTCCAGCCTGTTTGGGATTTGGAAGCAGAACTGAGAAAGGAGGAGGTGGTTGCTGCTGAGGTGTTACATTTGCTATTGACGTGGAGGCTTCTCCCTTGGGGTGAGTGATGAGTTTCCTTGGGAAGCAAACCTTCATTGGAGAGCCATAAACCACAATGCACTGGTCAAAAAGGCAGTGCAGAGTAAACCCTCCAGCACCTCTGCAGGTGAAGCTGCTGGTTTCTGTCTGCATTTCTGGTCAAGGGTTTGATGAGTAGCTGCCAAATGCCTTCCACTTTTCCCTGCCATCAGAAGCCCAGGACTTCTTCTATTGCAACTCAAGCCTCTTAATGCCCAGTCCAGATCAAACCCCCTGTCTTCTGGTCTCTGCACCTCTGTGTTCTTACACCTCATGAGCATTGTGTGTGGGACAGCAGGGTGGTGACTGAGGAGCTGCCATTTTCTCCTGGCATAGAAGCATAGAATCAATAAGGTTGGAAAAGACCTCAGAGCTCAGCAAGTCCAACCTGGCACCCAGCACCTCCTGACAACTGAACCATGGCACTAAGTGCCACATCCAAGCCCCTCTTGAACACCTCCAGGGACAGGGACTCCCTGGGCAGCACATTCCCCTGGCCAATTCCTCTGTCTGTGAAGAACTTTGTCCTCACCCCCAGCCTAAACTTCTCCTGGGGCAGCTTGAGACTGTGTCCTCTTGTTCTGGGGCTGGGTACCTGCCTGGGAGAAGAGACCAACCCCCACCTGGCTCCAACCTCCCTGCAGGGAGTTGCAGAGAGCAAGAAGGTCTCCCCTGAGCCTCCTCTTCTGCAGGCTAAGCAAGCCCAGCTCCCTCAGCCTCTCCTCCCAGGGCTGTGCTCCAGACCCCTCCCCAGCTCTGTTGCCCTTCTCTGGATGCCTTTCAGTCTCTCAATGTCCTTCTTAAACTGAGGAGCCCAGAACTGGACACAAATCATCTCCCAGGGAAGCAGTGTGTTCCCCTAGATGGGGCAGTTCTAAGCCTCAGCTTGGCAGGGTGCTGGGCCAGCTCCTTGCAGCTCCACTACCACCTAGCAAGGTTGGACCAGGTGGTCCTTGGGGTCCCTTCCAACCTGGCACTGTGGGATTCTGTGAAGTGAGCTCAAGGGGGGACATGGTCTCCTTTTGCTGGGCTCTGCACAGTGCTGGTCATTGCCACAGTTGAGGGAGGGGCATTTCAGTTGGGTGTAGCACACTGTGATGGACCAGGGCCCTCTGCTCCCTGCCTCTTACCCCAGGAATAAACTCTTGCCAGAGGTGAAGATTGTGCCTTGAGAGGTGAAGCAGCTGGTGAAGTTGAGTTGTTTAATCTGTTCTTCTTGCTCCTACACATCACAGCAAAGGTGAAAGGCAGTAATTTAAGTATTCAGTAGAGAGGTGTCCACATCCCTTAGGTTCTTTGCAGGAAGACTCCAAGGTAGAGCTGGCTCCAGAGAGCTATTTCTGTTCTTGGGGTGGTTGCCTTCAGGTTTTGGTGACACTGCAGCAGCTTTTAAGGTGTTGTTTCTGAGCATCAGGTAGATAGTTAGTTTCATAGTTTCATAGTATCAGTTAGGGTTGGAAGGGACCACAAGGATCAGCCAGTTCCAACCCCCCTGCCGTGGGCAGGGACACCCCACACTAGATCAGGCTGGCCAGAGCCTCATCCAGCCTGGGCTTAAACACCTCCAGGGACAGGGCCTCAACCACCTCCCTGCACAACCCATTCCAGGGCTTCACCACTCTCATGGGGAAGAACTTCCTCCTCACCTCCAGCCTGAATCTCCCCACCTCCAGCTTCATTCCATTCCCCCTAGTCCTATCACTCCCTGAGATCCTGAGCAGTCCCTCCCCAGCCTTCTTGTAGGCCCCCTTCAGATCCTGGAAGGCCACAATGAGGTCACCTGGGAGCCTTCTCTTCTCCAGGCTGAACAGCTCCAACTCCTTCAGTCTGTCCTCACAGCAGAGCAGCTCCAGCCCTCTGCTCCTCCTCCTGGCCCTGCTCTGGACACCTTCCAGCACCTCCAGATCCCTCTTGTCATAGGGGCTCCAGACCTGGAGGCAGTACTCCAGGTGGGGTCTCAGCAGGGCTGAGCAGAGGGGGAGAATCCCCTCCCTTGCCCTGCTGGCCACACTTCTGCTGCTGCAGCCCAGGCTCTGATTGGCTTTCCGGGCTGCAAGTGCACCCTGAGAGCTCCTGGGGAGCTTCTCCTCCCCCAGCACCCCCAAGTCTCTCTCCTCAGGGCTGCTCCCCAGCCAGTCCCTGCCCAGCCTGCCCAGATGTTGTCCTTGGCCAGCAAGCCTCATGGGGTTTCATTTTCTGTGGGTTGGGGGATCTTTTGCTTTACAATCTCTGCTTTTGGTTCAAGTTGGCATTCAACTTTCACTCACTCTGATGAGCTCTGTGTTGGTTTGCTTTGTGGGGGTGGAACAGAGCAGATCCCTGAAGCCTCTACCCAGGAGGCTAACTACAGTGGATGTATTTCTCTTCTGTGTGTTACCTGCCAAAACTCTTCCTTGCTCCCCAGCCCTCTGCAGATGCTGCTGTTGTGGATTTTGTTGTTGTTATGCAATTGTTTTGCTCCTTCTCTTTTGCAGGATTTCATGAACTCAGCTGTCTTGGGTGCCTGGGCAGAAAGGCAGTGTCTGTGCTCCAGCCCTGGCACAGCCTGCCTAGCCTTAGCTGAACAAACAGTCCAGGCGTCCTGGGCAGCCAAGCTGAGAATAACTTAAAGGCTAATGAACCTCTGGCTGGGAGAGTGCTTGTAAAGGACCTGACCTGTTGAGGGTGGGAAGGAGAAACACTGACAGTGAGGGAATTGCCTCCTTCACTTCCCTGTGTGGAGAGCTCTGCTGATGCTGGGAGAGCCCTGGTGATGCTGATGCAGCACAGCAACCCCAGGCAGTGCTACAGGCTGGGGGCAGAGTGGCTGGAGAGCAGCCAGGCAGAGAGGGACCTGGGGGTGCTGGTTGACAGCAGCTGAACAGGAGCCAGCAGTGTGCCCAGGGAGCCAAGAAGGCCAAGGGCATCCTGGCCTGCAGCAGGAAGAGTGTGGCCAGCAGGAGCAGGGAAGTCCTTGTGCCCTGTGCTCAGCACTGCTGAGGCCACACCTGGAGTCCTGTGTCCAGCTCTGGGCTCCTCAGGTCAGGAAAGCTGTTGAGCTGCTGGAAGGTGTCCAGAGAAGGGCAAGAAAGCTGGGGAGGGGTCTGGAGCACAGCCCTGGGAGGAGAGGCTGAGGGAGCTGGGCTTGCTTAGCCTGCAGAAGAGGAGGCTCAGGGGAGACCTTCTTGCTCTCTGCAACTCCCTGAAGGGAGGTTGGAGCCAGGTGGGGGTTGGGCTCTTCTCCCAGGCACCCAGAACAAGAGGCCACAGTCTCAAGCTGTGCCAGGGAAGGTTTAGGCTGGAGGTGAGGAGAAAGTTCTTCCCAGAAGGAGTAATTGGCCCTTGGGATGTGCTGCCCAGGGAGGTGGTGGAGTCCCCATCCCTGGAGGTGTTCAAGAGGGGCTTGGATGTGGCACTTGGAGCCATGGTTTAGCCGTCAGGAGGTGCTGGGTGCCGGGTTGGACTTGCTGAGCTCTGAGGTCATTGCCCACCTTTTTGATTCTATGAACTCAACCCTGAGATGCTCTTCTCAAAGCCCTGATGTGGAAAGAAGATGTGATTTTAATGATCTTGCCTTTTTAATTGATTTCCATGGCCTTGCTGGGTGTGAGGTGGTGTGGGTGGTGCTGCATGCAGCTGACACACATCTCTTGTTCTCCCCTTGCAGCGAGTCTGAGATCCTCCACCACGACAAACAGTATGAGCCCTTCTACTCCTCCTTTGTTGCACTTTCTACTCATTACATCACTACTGTGTGTGGTCTGAGTAAGTGTTCCCCATCCTTTACTTCCCTTCAGTTGTTGCTTGGATGTACTAAAAGCCACCCAGAACTGTTCTGCTTTCTCACGTGTCTCAAGAGCCCTCGCTGGGTGACCTTAAGGCATGGCTCAGGATGCCAGCACTGCTGCTTGTTGTGCTGGCAGAATTTCAATCCCAGCTGGAAAGGGAGGCCTGTCAGCAGGTGTGCTTGGTCCCCACATCCTGGGCAGCACTGCCACTCTGGCTGCATATTCATGGGGCCTGAATTCCTTCGTGGGGGGGGGAAACCAAGGAGCTGAAGTCTGCCTCCCGGGATGTTGAGGTTGTTCTTCGGCGGTTTCTGTTGCTGCACTGGAATTCATGATCCAAACATTGTGACTCAAAATGTTTCCTGTCATCCTGACTGACAGAATTGGGCAATTTCAGCAAAAAAAAAAAAAGAGTGATAATAATAGAGGGGTTAGTCAACTTCTTCCTCAGTGCCTCTGTCAGTGTCAAAATGCTGCTGCTGGGGAAGCCGTTGTACCTGCGTTGCCTCGTCTGGGGAGGAAGTGTCATCCTTACCTTCCTGACGTCTCTGGGGTTACATTTCAATGAGCCTGAGCTCTGCTGTGTGGAAAGCATGAAGAATATCTTCCCCTGAAGGGTTCTGAAGCCTGTACTGAGCACAGGCATCTGCTTTTTGCAGTCCCCAGGAACCAGCTGCAGTCGGTGGCGGCAGCCTGTAAGGTCCTGATCGAGTTCTCGCTGCTGCGCCTGGAGAACCCCGATGAAGCTTGTGCTGTGTCACAGGTGAGCACTGGCTGTCACCCTGGGGGCTAGCAGAGATGCCCTTTGGCCTCTAAGCACAGACTCATACAATGGTCTGGGTTTGGGAGGCCCCTCCAAAGGTCATCCAGTGCAACCCCCTCTGCACTCAGCAGGCACATTCCCACCTAGATCAGGTCGCTCAGGACCACATGGAGTCTGTTCTGGAATGTCTCCAGGGATGGGGCCTCAACCACACTCTCACTGTGCAGAACCTCCTCCTGATGTCCAACCTAAATCTCCCCTGTCCCAGTTTCAAACCACTGCCCTTCACCCTGTCCCCACAGCCTCAACAGTCCCTCCCCAGCCTGCCCGGAGGTCCCCTTCAGCTACTGAAATGCAGCTCTAAGGTCTCCCTGGAGCCTTCTCTTCCCCAGGCTCAACCCTACCTCAACCCTTGAAATTATCAACCCCAAGGAGTCACAGAATGGTTTGGGTTGGAAGAGATCTCCAAAGGTCATCCAGTGCAACCCCCTCTGCACTCAGCAGGGACATCCCCACCTAGATCAGGTTGCTCAGGGCCCTGTCCAGCCTCACCTTGAATATCTTTAGGGATGGGGCCCCAACCACCTCCCTGGGCAACCTGTTCCAGTGTTGACCACTCTCAGAGGAAAGAACTTGTTCCTCACATCCAATCTAAACCTGCTCTTCTGTAGTTTGAAGCCATTGCCCCTTGTCCTGTCACCACAGAGCTTTGTACACAGTCTCTCTCCATTCCTCTTGCAGACCCCCTTCAGGCTGCTATTAGGTCTCCCCAGAGGCCTAAGATTTGAAATATTTGTTCTAATGTTCCATGAACTAAAACTATTGAAGTCCTTCAGTGGTTCACTAGAGCCTGACACCTTCTGGGTCTTCCCTCTGTGTTCCTCACTCAAGATTTCAGCCAAAACCAAGGGGGCCTGAAGCCTTGCTTGAGCAGATCTCAGCTGAATCTGCTGCAGTTTCCTGCAGGCTGGTTTGGTTTTGTGCAACAGCCAAAGCTCTTCAGCTGCCTGTTTGGTCAGTTTGCAAAGCTGGATTCTTCCCCAGCTGTATTTTAGGCTCAAACCTGTTCCAGGAAGCAGAAGCATGGGAGAAGTGTTCCTATAATGTAGCCTCTGATAGGGGTGGCTGTAAGCCTTAGTGTGCCAGAGGGGAGAGAGAGCTTTCCCAGATGTTCTTTCCACAAGAAGCACCTGGGACAGTGTTAGTGACCTGAATTACCTGCAGTTAATCACAGCCTCACAGGATGTTAGGTGTTGGAAAGGACCTCTGAAGGTCATCCAGTCCACCCCCCCCCTGCCAGAGCAGGAGCAGAGAATCCAGCACAGGTCACACAGGAATGCATCCAGATGGGGCTGGAAAGGCTCCAGAGAAGGAGACTCCACAGCCTCCCTGGGCTCCAGGGCTCTGTGAGCCTCCCAGTGAAGAAGTTCCTCCTCATGGGGCGAGGTGGAACCTCCTGTGCTGGAGCTTATGAGCCACCACAATCTTTGGGCTGAGGTCAGGGTGGATTTGTCAGGCTGCAGTAGCTTGACTAACTCAAAGTTTGCAGTGCTCTTGCTGCAGCAGCTGAGAGTAAAGGCTGTCAGGGACTAATGGGAATGAAGAGGGCTGAAGCTGTGCCTTGCTGTCTTTTCCTGTGCAGAAACATCTCATCCTGCTGATCAAGGGGCTGTGCACGGGCTGCAGCCGCCTGGACCGCACTGAAATCATCACCTTCACAGCCATGATGAAGTCAGCCAAGCTGCCTCAGACCGTCAAAACCCTCTCTGATGGTTGGTGCTTTGATTCCTGCTGTTGCCCCTGCAGCACTTGAGGTAGAAAACCTCCTGGGTTGGGTGGATGAAAATGCTGGTGTGCTGTTTTCCCCTGCAGTAGAGGATCAGAAGGAGCTGGCCTCCCCAGTGAGCCCAGAGCTGAGGCAGAAAGAAGTGCAGATGAACTTCCTCAATCAGCTGACATCAGTCTTCAACCCTAGAGTCTCATCATCACCATCTATCATGTCAGAGGCACAGGTAAACAGCCCTAGAGGGGCAGAGGTCTGCATTTCAGCCCTCATAACCTGCTGCAGGGAAGGAAACAGGGGGCTGGAAGTGGTGGGGGTTTGATGCACAAGTGTAAAGGAGACCTTCCTGAAGTACTGAAAGCTCTGTGTGGAGGCTCTGCTGCCACACTTTGGATTCCTAATGCCTCCATGACATGTGGAGTGTGTGCTTGCTTTTAGGTGGAAGGAGAAAGTGAGGATCAAGCTTCCACAGATCAAAGCTCTGCAGCAAAGACCAAAAGCATATTCATTGCTCAGAATGTAGCCAGCCTGCAAGAACTTGGTGAGAGTCAGCTTCCAGCATTGGGGGGGGAGGGGAGGAAAGAGTGCTGGAGCAAAAGGCTCTGCAGTGTGATAGCATGGCATGGGAATAAACAATCTGACCTAAGGGATGCACTGGGTTGCATGCTGATGTTCCCAAGGAAGGTTCATAGAGCCCTGGAAGGGTTTGGGTTGGAAGGGACCTTCAAGATCATCCAGTTCCAACCCCCCTGCCATGGGCTGGGACACCTCCCACTAGCTCATGTTGCTCAAGGCCTCATCCAGCTCAGTCTTGAACACCTCCAGGGAAGGGACATCCACCACCTCCCTGGGCAACCTGTTCAGTGTCTCCCCACCCTCACTGGAAAGAATCTCTTCCTAATCTCCAGTCTAAATCTCCCCTCCTCAAGCTTCAATCCATTCCCCCTTGTTCTATATCACCCCTATATCACCCCTTGTTCTATATCCCCCTTGTTCTATATCCCCCTTGTTCTATATCCCCCTTGTTCTATATCCCCCTTGTTCTATATCCCCCTTGTTCTATATCACCCTTGGAAGAAGTCCCTTCTGGCTTTCTGGTAGCCCCTTTCAGGCACTGGTAGGAAGGTTGTGGCTGCAATGTGGTTTCTTTCATTGCAAAGATGAGCTGAGTGGATTTACCTGCAGGAGGTTTGGTCTGGGGGAAAAAAAACCAGCATAAAGCAGCCTCCAGGATGGGTTACTGAGCAGGTGTGAGCAGAGCTGGTGTGCAAGGCAATGTGCACACAGAGCTTTGGAACACCCATTAGGAGCACTGCCTGGAAACTTCATCTGGTTTAGGTCTTGTAAGCCCGGTCCTGTGCTATTGCCTCAGGTATGGTGAGGTGTGGGAGGTGTCCAGAGAAGGGCAATGAAGCTGGTGAAGGGGCTGGAGAGCAGGGCTGGTGAGGAGCAACTGAGGGAACTGGGGGTGTTGAGCTTGGAGGAGGGGAGACCTCACTGTTCTCTACAACTGCCTGAATGGAAGTTGGAGCCAGGTGGGGGTTGGTTTCTTCTCCTTAGGATCAGGTGATGGAACAAGAGGAAATGGCCTGAAGTTGTGCCAGGGGAGGTCTAGGTTGGATATTATCATAGAATCAATAAGGTTGGAAAAGACCTCAGAGATCATCAAGTCCAACCTGGCACCCAACACATCCTGACTAACTAAACCATGGCTCCAAGGGCCACATCCAAGCCCCTCTTGAACACCTCCAGGAATGGGGGACTCCACCACCTCCCTGGGCAGCACATCCCAATGGCCAATTACTCTTGCTGGGAAGAACTTTCTCCTCCCCTCCAGCCTAACCCTCCCCTGGCACAGCTTGAGACTGTGTCCTCTTGTTCTGGTGCTGGGTGCCTGAGAGAAGAGAGTCAATTAGTCTAGACTAGACTAGACTAGACTAGAATAAACCAGGTTGGAAGAGACCTTTGAGATCAGCAAGTCCAATGTGTCACCCAACACCATCTAATCAACTCAACCATGGCACCAAGGGCCTCATCCAGTCTTCCTAAAAACCTCCAGTGATGGTGACTCCACCACCTCCCTGGGCAGCACATTCCCTTGGCCAGTCCCTCTTTCAGGGAAGAATTTCTTCCTCACTTCCAGCCTAAACTTCCCCTGGCACAGCTTGAGACTGTGTCCTCTTGTTCTGGGTGCCTGGGAGAAGAGACCAACCCCCACCTGGCTCCAACCTCCCTGCAGGGAGTTGCAGAGAGCAAGAAGGTCTCCCCTGAGCCTCCTCTTCTGCAGGCTAAGCAAGCCCAGCTCCCTCAGCCTCTCCTCCCAGGGCTGTGCTCCAGACCCCTCCCCAGCTTTCTTGCCCTTCTCTGGACACCTTCCAGCAGCTCAACATCTTTCCTAACCTGAGGAGCCCAGAACTGGTCACAGGCCTCCAGGGGTGGCCTCAGCAGTGCTGAGCACAGGGGCTGACTCCGACCTGCTGTGCTGAGCAGCTTTGCCAGGAGCAGCCAGCCTGCCACTGCTGAACTGCTTTGCTTTGGTTTGTCAGGTGGCTCTGAGAAGCTGCTGAGGGTCTGCCTGAACCTGCCCTACTTCCTGCGCTACATCAACCGCTTCCAGGACGCGGTGTCGGCCAACTCCTTCTTCATCATGCCAGCCACGGTGGCTGATGCCACTGCTGTCCGCAACGGGTAAGGGCCTCACACCACTGCTTTCTGGTGGGCTTTTAGTCTGGAGGGGAGAAGACTGAGAGGGGATCTAGGAAATGTCCATAAAGATCTCAGGGGTGGGAGTCGGGAAGGGAGGGACAGGCTCCGCGCGCTTGCACGCTGGGATGGGGCAGCCGGCTGAACAGGAGCCAGCAGTGTGCCCAGGAGGCCAAGAAGGCCAATGGCTCTCCAGGCTCCCTCCAAGCTCTACAGGCTCCCCACAGGCTCTCTGGGCTCCCTACAGGCTCCCAAGGCTCTTTCCAGGCTCCCTCCAGGCTCTCCAGGCTCCCTCCAGCCCCTGCCTGCAGCCCAGTTCTGCTCCCAGCTCTGGCTCTTCTAACCCTGCCCCTACTTGTCCCCATGGGAGGTGGCACTGCTCCTGTGAAACCAGTGACACAAAAGGTGCCCAGGTGGCCAAGAAGGCCAAGGGCAGCCTGGCCTGGCCTGGATCAGGAACTGTGTGGCCAGCAGGAGCAGGGAGGTCATTGTGCCCTGTGCTCAGCACTGCTTAGGCCACACCTGGAGTCTTGTGTCCAGTTCTGGGCTCCTCAGTTTAAGAAGGACATTGAGAGACTTGAAGGTGTCCAGAGAAGGGCAAGAAAGCTGAGGAGGGGTCTGGAGCACAGCCCTGAGAGGAGAGGCTGAGGGAGCTGGGGTTGTTCAGCCTGCAGAAGAGGAGGCTCAGGGGAGACCTTCTTGCTCTCTGCAACTCCCTGAAGGGAGGTTGGAGCCAGGTGGGGGTTGGGCTCTTCTGCCAGGCAGGCACCCAGCAGCAGAACAAGAGGCCACAGTCTCAAGCTGTGCCAGGGGAAGTTTAGGCTGGAGGTGAGGAGAAAGTTCTTCACTGAGAGAGTCATTAGCCATTGGGATGTGCTGCCCAGGGAGGTGGTGGAGTCCCCATCCCTGAAGGTGTTCAAGAGGGGCTTGGATGTGGCACTTGGTGCCATGGTTTAGTCAGGAGGTCTGTGGTGCCAGGTTGGACTTGGTGATCTTTGAGGCCTCTTCCAACCTTGGTGATTTGGTGAAGGGGCAGTGGATATAATCTCCAGCTCCTCCCCAGCCCTGTTCTGCAGCCCCTTCCCCAGCTGTGCTGCCCACCAGCCTCTCTCTGGGTTACTTACACACTTTTGTACAATGGTAGCAGCATCATTTTCATAATCTTCTTCTTTGGAGCTTGTGGAGCCAGTTCGTACCTGTTGAGTGCTGCCCACGTGCAGGATGGCCATGCAGGTTGCCACACTCACACCTGAGGGAAGGCAAGCAGGGCTGACACAGGGCTGCAAGGAGGCTGAAGGGACTGCAGCACTGCCTTCTGAGGAAAGCCTGAGAGCCCTGGGGGGTGGGGGTTAGTCTGGAGAGGAGAAGACTGAGAGGGGATTGATCAACGTCGAGAAATACCTGAGGCTGGGGGTGAAGAGGGAGGGGACAGGGACAGGCTATGTTCAGCTGCACCCTGGGGTAGGACAAGGAACAGTGGATGAACTCCAGCCCAAGAGGTTCCACCTCACCATGAGGAGGAAGAACTTCTTCACTGGGAGGCTCACAGAACCCTGGAACAGACTGCCCAGAGGGGTTGTGGAGTCTCCTTTTCTGGAGACTTTCCAACCCCATCTGGATGTGTTCCTGTGTGACCTGTGCTGGAGTCTCTGCTCCTGCTCTGCCAGGGGGGTTGGACTTGAAGATCTCCAGAGGTCCCTTCCCACCCTTAACACCCTGTGATCTGTGACCACTCTTCTGGCTACACCATATGAGGGAAGCCAGCTGTGCAGGATCAGCTGATGAGCTGCTCTTGCCCTGTGAGCTGCCTGGTGTGAGCCTTGTGTTGCTGATCCTCCTCCCCACTTCTCATGCCCACAGGTTTCATTCGCTGGTCATCGATGTGACCATGGCGCTGGATACTCTCTCCCTGCCTGTGCTGGAGCCCCTGACCCCCACACGGCTCCAGGATGTCACTGTGCTTGCTCTCAGCTGTCTCTATGCAGGTAAAATGGACTTTCTGTGCTGCTGTGGGGTTGAGGAAGGCTGGTTGCTGGTCTCTGGGAGAGCTGGGTTCAGTGGGAGCTCTGCTGCCACCCCTCTGTGGCCTTGGGCGATGGAGACAGGGCTGGGGAGGAGCAGCTGAGGTTGTTGAGCCTGGTGGAGAGTGTGGGGAGACCTTCTGGCTTTCTACACCTCCCTGAAAGGAGGCTGGAGAGAGGTGGGGGGTTGGTCTCTCCTCCCTAGTATCAGGTGTTGGGAGGAGAGGAAATGGCCTGAAATTGTGCCAGGGCAGGGTTAGGTTGGACATGAGGAAGAATTTCTTTGCTGCAGTAGTGGTCAGGGATTGGAACAGGTTGCCCAGGGAGGTGGTGGAGTCCCCAGCCCTGGAGGTGTTCAAGAAATGTGTGGCCATGGCACTTGGGGACAAGGTTTGATGGTCATGGTGGTGCTGGGTTGCTGGTTGTTGGACTCCCATGATCTCAGAGGTCTTTTCCAACCCAAAAGATCCTGTGATTCTTTGGAGCTTCAAGTCGTTTTTGCTCTGTTTTTGAGGCTCAGCCCCTTTCTTTCTCCTGAAGTTGAGAGCTGCATAGTCTGGGGCTGAGTTCATGTGGAAATTGTTCTGGTGGCAGTGAGATTCTGATCCCTTCTGCAGATGCTCTTCTCAGCACCTGAGAGCAAGGAGAGGTTCAGCCACTCAGTCTGCACAGCCTGTCCTTTCTGCTCTGATTTTTTATTGATGCTCATCCCACTCTGCAGCACTTGTGGCTTCAGCTGAATTGGTTCCACTCCCAAACCAACCTCATTTCCCAGGAGTGGTTTGAGTACAGCAGGCTCCTGAGTGTTGAATTGGTCTGGGTAGGAATTGAAGGAGCTGAAGCCATTTTCATGGCTCTTTATCAAAGTGGTATTGGATTGCAGGGTAACCACATTGCCTCCTTTCATTCTTCTCAGCTTTCTATGGGACAGAATTTGCCTCACCTGGGGGCACTTCAGAAAGCCTTTGTTATCTTGTCAGCTCTAATGTTGAGTGTTCCCAGCTCCATCAGGCTTCTGGGTGTGCTTCATGCAGCTTGGTTTAATGTGCTGAGCAACACTGAGTCCCAAGACTTGACTCTTAACAAGGATGTCACAGGATCCAAGGATCACAGGATGTTAGGGGTTGATCCTGCACAGCTGGCAGTGCTGTCTTCCCTCATACAGCATAGCCAGAAGAGTGGTCACAGATCACAGGATGTTAGTGGTTGGGAAGGGACCTCTGGAGATCTTCAAGTCCAACCCCTCTGGCAGAGCAGGAGCAGAGAATCCAGCACAGGTCACACAGGAGCACATCCGGATGGGGCTGAAAAGGCTCCAGAGAAGGAGACTCCACAACCCCTCTGGGCAGCCTGTTCCAGGGAAGAAGTTCCTCCTTGTGTTGAGGTGGAACCTCTTGGGCTGGAGTTTAAATCCATTGCCCCTTGTCCTATCCCAAGGTGCAGCTGAGCAGAGCCTGTCCCTGTCCCCTCCCTCTTCACCCCCAGCCTCAGGTATTTCTCGACGTTGATCAATCCCCTCTCAGTCTTCTCCTCTCCAGACTAACCCCCACCCCCCAGGGCTCTCAGGCTTTCCTCAGAAGGCAGTGCTGCAGTCCCTTCAGCCTCCTTGCAGCCCTGTGTCAGCCCTGCTTGCCTTCCCTCAGGTGTGAGTGTGGCAACCTGCATGGCCATCCTGCACGTGGGCAGCACTCAACAGGTACGAACTGGCTCCACAAGTTCCAAAGAAGAAGATTATGAAAATGATGCTGCTACCATTGTACAAAAGTGTGTAAGTAACCCAGAGAGAGGCTGCTGGGCAGCACAGCTGGGGAAGGGCCTGCACAACAGGGCTGGGGAGGAGCAGCTGAGGTTGTTGAGCCTGGTGGAGAGTGTGGGGAGACCTTCTGGCTTTCTACACCTCCCTGAAAGGAGGCTGGAGAGAGGTGGGGGTTGGGCTCTTCTCCCTAGTATCAGGTGATAGGAGGAGAGGAAATGGCCTGAAATTGTGCCAGGGGAGGTTTATCTTGGAGATGAGGAACAATTTCCTCACTACAGGAGTGGTCAGGCACTGGAACAGGCTGCCCAGGGAGGTGGTGGAGTCTCCATCCCTGGAGATGTTCAAGCAATGGCACTTGGGGCCATGGCTTGATGGCCATGGTGGTGCTGGG
Organism: Colaptes auratus; assembly: GCA_015227895.2. NCBI lineage: Eukaryota > Metazoa > Chordata > Aves > Piciformes > Picidae > Colaptes > Colaptes auratus. The sequence goes on along the minus strand of JAAWVA010000038.1, from coordinate 201,130 downwards.
TTGGTGTTTGGAGTTGCTCTTAGAGAGCTTTTCCAACTGAAGCCATTCTCTGATTCCTTCTCTGCAAGTGCAGCAGAATTCCTCTTGCTGCAGTCTCTCCCTGTCCTTTCTAGGGGACAGGCTTGGTGGCAAAGGGAAGAATGAGGTAGTTAACTGTAGAGGGCAAGCTTGCATTTGTGTTTGGGAGGTTTTCTGGTTGCCTGGTGTGGTGTTTAGCCCTGGGTTTGGCTTTGCTGGGAGGTTTAGCTTGGAGATGAGGAACAATTTCCTCAGTCACAAGAGTGTGTAGGTAACCAAGAGAGAGGCTGTTGGGGGAACACAGCTGGGGAAGGGGCTGGAGAAGAGGGCTGGGGAGGAGCTGGAGCTTCTATCCACTGGTGGATGGCCTGGTGTGGTGTTTAGCCCTGGGTTTGGCGTTGCTGGGAGGTTTAGCTTGGAGATGAGGAACAATTTCCTCAATGACAAGAGTGTGTAGGTAACCAAGAGAGAGGCTGTTGGGGAACAGAGGTGGGGAAGGGTCTGGAGAAGAGGGCTGGGGAGGAGCTGGAGCTTCTATCCACTGGTGGATGGCCTGCTGTGGTGTTTAGCCCTGGGTTTGGCTTTGCTGGGAGGTTTAGCTTGGAGATGAGGCACAATTTCCTCAGTCACAAGAGTGTGTAGGTAACCAAGAGAGAGGCTGTTGGGGAACAGAGCTGGGGAAGGGTCTGGAGAAGAGGGCTGGGGAGGAGCTGGAGCTTCTATCCACTGGTGGATGGCCTGGTGTGGTGGTTAGCCCTGGGTTTGGCTTTGCTGGGAGGTTTAGCTTGGAGATGAGGAACAATTTCCTCAGTCACAAGAGTGTGTAGGTAACCAAGAGAGAGGCTGTTGGGGAACAGAGCTGGGGAAGGGGCTGGAGAAGAGGGCTGGGGAAGGGTCTGGAGAAGAGGGCTGGGGAGGAGCTGGAGCTTCTATCCACTGGTGGATGGCCTGGTGTGGTGTTTAGCCCTGGGTTTGGCTTTGCTGGGAGGTTTAGCTTGGAGATGAGGCACAATTTCCTCAGTCACAAGAGTGTGTAGGTAACAAGAGAGAGGCTGTTGGGGAACAGAGCTGGGGAAGGGTCTGGAGAAGAGGGCTGGGGAGGAGCTGGAGCTTCTATCCACTGGTGGATGGCTGGTGTGGTGTTTAGCCCTGGTTTGGCTTTGCTGGGAGGTTTAGCTTGGAGATGAGGAACAATTTCCTCAATGACAAGAGTGTGTAGGTAACCAAGAGAGAGGCTGTTGGGGAACAGAGGTGGGGAAGGGGCTGGAGAAGAGGGCTGGGGAAGGGGCTGGAGAAGAGGGCTGGGGAGCAGCTGGAGCTTCTATCCACTGGTGGATGGCCTGCTGTGGTGTTTAGCCCTGGGTTTGGCTTTGCTGGGAGGTTTAGCTTGGAGATGAGGAACAATTTCCTCAGTCACAAGAGTGTGTAGGTAACCAAGAGAGAGGCTGTTGGGGAACACAGCTGGGGAAGGGGCTGGAGAAGAGGGCTGGGGAGGAGCTGGAGCTTCTGTTCACTGGTGGATGGCCTGGTGTGGTGTTTAGCCCTGGGTTTGGTTCTCTTTGCAGCTTGAAATCTATGAGATGATTGGACAAGCCATCAGCAATTCACGCCGGGCAGGGGGTGAGGTAAGAGCTGGGTGTGGGGAAAGCTTTTCTTCACTGCTGCTGTAGTTTGGACCTCTGCACTGACCTCCTCTGTTTTGTCTTCTCCATGCTTTTGTTGTTTGTTTGCTTTTTCTCCCCTTCCACCCACCCCCCCCCCCCCCCCCCCCCCTTTCACTTTTGGCATGATAGCATTATCAGAACTTCCAGCTGCTGGGGCTTGGTGTCTGCTGAACAGCCTCTTCCTCATCTTGAACCTCAGCCCCACGGCCTTGGCTGATAAGGGGAAGGAGAAGGATCCCTTGGCCGCTCTTCGAGTCAGAGACATCATTGCTCGCACCAAGGAGGGCGTTGGGTCCCCCAAGCTGGGGCCTGGGAAAGGGTATGTAGATCCCTCACTGAAGTGACCCCTGTCCATGCCCTGGACCTGAGCAAAGCCTTCAACACCGTCCTGCACCACATCCTGGTCTCCAAACTGGTGAAGCATGGGTTTGGTGGGTGGACCACTAGGTGGAACTGGCTTGATGGCCGCAGCCAGAGAGTGGCTGTCCATGGGTCCATGGCCCAGTGGAGGCCAGGGACAAGCAGAGTCCCTCAGGGATCAGTCCTGGGACCAGGCTTGTTCCACATCTTTGTGGGTGCCATGGGCAGTGGCAGTGAGTGCAGCCTCAGCAAGGTTGCTGATGACACCAAGCTGTGTGGTGCAGCAGACATGCTGGAGGGAAGGGATCTATCCAGAGGGACCTGGACAGGCTGGAGAGCTCATGAAGCTCAACAAGACCAAGGGCAGGGTCCTGCAGCTGGGTGGAGGCAATCCCAGGCACAAATGCAGGCTGGGCAGGGACTGGCTTGGGAGCAGCCCTGAGGACAGAGACTTGGGGGTGCTGGGGGAGGAGAAGCTCCCCAGGAGCTCTCAGGGTGCACTTGCAGCCCGGAAAGCCAAGCAGAGCCTGGGCTGCAGCAGGAGAAGTGTGGCCAGCAGGGCAAGGGAGGGGATTCTCCCCCTCTGCTCAGTTCTGGGGAGACCCCACCTGGAGTACTGCCTCCAGTTCTGGAGCCCCTATGACAAGAGGGATCTGGAGGTGCTGGAAGGTGTCCAGAGCAGGGCCATGAGGAGGAGCAGAGGGCTGGAGCACCTCTCCTGTGAGGACAGACTGAAGGAGTTGGGGCTGTTCAGTCTGGAGAAGAGAAGTCTCTGAGGTGACCTCATTGTGGCCTTCCAGTATCTGAAGGGGACCTACAAGAAGGCTGGGGAGGGACTTTTCAGGCTCTCAGGTAGTGATAGGACTAGGGGGAATGGACTGAAGCTGGAGGTGGGGAGATTGGGGCTGGAGGTGAGGAGGAAGTTCTTCCCCATGAGAGTGGTGAAGCCCTGGAATGGGTTGTGCAGGGAGGTGGTTGAGGCCCCATCCCTGGAGGTGTTTAAGCCCAGGCTGGATGAGGCTCTGTCCAGCCTGATCTAGTGTGGGGTGTCCCTGCCCATGGCAGGGGGGTTGGAATGAGATGATCCTTGTGGTCCCTTCCAACCCTGACTGATACTATGATCCTATGTGCCCAGCCATGCCCAGCAAGCAGCTCCCATGTTGGGCTTTTGACATGTTACATGCTGTGGTGGTGTGAGTCTGAACTGGGAGTTAAGAGCTCAGATGGGGGCAAGGCTGAGAGTCTCTCCCCCTCTCCTCCCTCCCAACAGAGAGGGGGAAAAAAGGTAAGGAGCAGATCCACCAAACAATAATTTGGAGTTGGCCTGGAAGTGGAGAGGTAGAGAGTTTTCTTTAAACAATATGTGTACATATAACAACAACAGGTAAGGTTCACAAGGGCAAGGAGCAAGGAAGGATGGGAGGGGGACAAAGAAGAAGAATTCAAAACCAGTCTCTCTCTCTGAAGAGGCACAGAGGCAGCAGGGAGAAGGATCAGGCCCAACCACGTGGCAGAGGAGCAGGAGGGCAGCTGCAGCAGCTCTCATCCAGGAGGGGCAGGAGCCAAAAGGAGAGCTAATGACTGCAGTGTCCTGCTTTTTATACCCTAGCTGGGCAGGGAGGGGGGAGTGGGACAGACTCAGTTTCCCAGGGTGCTGTGACACTGTGAGGGCAAAGCACCCTCCAGCCCTCCACCCTGCTTTGTTTTTATCAGGATGAGCATTAGCCCACCACACATGAATTTGCTCTTCAAGCTGTTCAAGTTTTCATCTTCAATATGGCAAAGCAGTCCCTTCACTGGGTTTAGTTGATCTCTCCTTGCAATTTTTTGGGCCTTAAAATGCCACTCTGTCCTCTTCTGTTCCTGTAGGCATCAAGGCTTTGGTGTTCTGTCAGTGGTGCTGGCCAACCATGCTATCAAATTGCTGTCCTCCCTCTTTCAAGATCTGCAAGTGGAGGCGTTGCACAAGGTCTGTAGGTAGCATCTGCCTTCCCCTGTGAACCATTTGGCCTTCTCCACTGGAAGGCTGCTTGAAATTCTCTCTTCTCCATGCTCCTCTCCAGGGCTGGGAGAGTGATGGTCCACCAGCAGTGCTGGATATCATGGCTCAGAGCACCTCCATCCAGAGGATCCAGCGCCTGATCGATTCCGTCCCCCTCACCAACCTGCTGCTGACTTTGCTGTCTACATCCTACAGAAAGGTAGGAACCAGCTGAGTGCTGATTCAGCTCAAGGGCTTCTGTAGCTGAGCCACTTGTGGCCACTCACTCAGCTGTGACATCCTCACTTTACAAACTGTGTGACCATGCTGGGAGGAATTCAGGCTGCTTCTTTCAGCAGCTGTCAGTGGGGCTTCTCTTTTCCCCCTTTTCAGAGATTGTTCATTTTGAAACTCATTCTACCACTTTTTGTTTCCTCTGAGCTCAGTGGTATTGGTGAGTTCAGTGAGGAGGTGAAGAGGTTGTATTGAAACAAGGTGCTTTTAGAATCAGAGAATCAATAAGGCTGGAAAAGACCTCAGAGAGGTGGGTGGTGAGAGCCTGGCACAGGCTGCCCAGGGAGGTGGTGGAAGCCTCCTGCCTGGAGGTGTTTGCAGCCAGGCTGGAGGTGGCTGTGAGCAACCTGCTGTAGTGTGAGGTGTCCCTGGGCATGGCAGGGGGGTTGGAACTGGCTGATCCCTGAGGTCCCTTCCAACCCTGACAATTGAATGACTCCAATCCCCAAGCTGAGCTTGTCCCTGCTGTTCTTCCCAGGCTTGTGTCTTGCAGCGCCAGAGGAAGGGCTCCATGAGCAGCGACGCGAGTGCCTCCACCGACTCCAACACTTACTATGAGGATGACTTCAGCAGCACTGAGGAGGACAGCAGCCAAGGTAAGGGAGTCTGCAGCAGGATTTTACACTGCCTTTCAGATTCAGTGGGAACCTGGCTGCTGGGCTGTGTCCTTTGGGGACTGGAAGGACTGAAAACGCAGGCAGGCAGGTTGTAAGATGTGTTGGGCAGCTTTAGTGCTGCTGGAAACAGGAGCCTGAGTGGCAGGGATTGGGCTGTGTTTGCTTAGGAGGAGAGGGGAAATGATTTCTTGTTGTAAATTCCTGTTGGACTCATGTAAAAATGATTTGGGAAGGCAAAATGGAAGATGGCAGCCCCCTTAACTCTGCTCACTGAAACTGCTTTCTAAGCTGAGCACTTCGCATAAAGCTTTAGTTCATAACAATTGTATCCTGGGCTGCATCAGGAGAAGTGTTGCCAGCAGGGCCAGGGAGGTGATTCTCCCCCTCCATTCCACTCTGCTGAGACCACACCTGGAGCTCTGTGTCCAGTTCTGGAGCCTCTGTTACAGGCAGGATCTGGAGGTGCTGGAAGGTGTCCAGAGCAGGGCCACAAGGAGGAGCAGAGGGCTGGAGCTGCTCTGCTGTGAGGACAGACTGAGAGAGTTGGAGTTGTGCAGTCTGGAGAAGAGCAGGCTCCCACGAGATCTTCTTGTGGCCTTCCAGGATCTGAAGGGGCTATAAGAAAGCTGGGGAGGGACTTTTGAGGGTGTCAGGGAGGGATAGGACTGGGGGGGATGGAGCAAAACTAGAAGTGGGGAGATTGAGATTGGATGTGAGGAAGAAGTTGTTCCCCAGGAGGGTGGTGAGAGCCTGGCACAGGCTGCCCAGGGAGGTGGTGGCAGCCTCCTGCCTGGAGGTGTTTGCAGCCAGGCTGGAGGTGGCTGTGAGCAACCTGCTGCAGTGTGAGGTGTCCCTGGCCATGGCAGGGGGGTTGGAGCTGGCTGAGCCTTGAGCTCCCTTCCAACCCTGACAATCTATGATTCTAACGCTGCACTTCTGTTTTTCCTGCCTTAGATGACGACAGTGAACCAATCCTTGGGCAATGGTTTGAAGAGACAATCTCTCCAAGCAAAGAAAAAGTGGCCCCACCACCACCTCCTCCACCACCCCCTTTGGAGAGCTCCCCTAGAGTGAAAAGCCCCAACAAGCAGAGCACTGGAGAGAACGGCAACATCCTGGCCAGCCGCAAAGACCCGGAGCTGGTACGGGGAGCTCTTCAGGCTTCATGAGATACCTGGCAGTGCCAGAGCAGGGTGCCAGCAAGAGAGATTGGCCATTGGAATGGGCTGCCCAGAGAGGTGGTGGAGTCACCATCTCTGGAGGTGTTTAAGAAGAGCCTGGCTGAGGCACTTGGTGCCATGGTTGAGTTGATCAGATGGTGTTGGGTGAGAGGTTGGACTTGGTGATCTCTGAGGTCTTTTCCAACCTGGTTAATTCTGTTCTGTTCTGTTCTGTTCTATTCTATTCTATTCTATTCTATTCTATTCTATTCTATTCTATTCTATTCTATTCTATCCTATCCTGTCCTATTCTGTTCTGTTCTATCCTGTCCTATTCTGTTCTATCCTATTCTAATCCTGTCCTGTCCTGGTCTAGTCTAGTCTAGTCTGTCCTCTCCTGTCCTGTCCTGTCCTGTCCTGTCCTTTCCTGTCCTGTCCTTTCCTGTCCTGTCCTGTCCTTTCCTGTCCTGTCCTTTCCTGTCCGTCCTGTCCTGTCCTGTCCTGTCCTGTCCTGTCCTGTCCTGTCCTACCCTGTCCTACCTGTCCTACCCTGTCCTGTCCTGTCCTACCCTGTCCTGTCCTGTCCTGTCCTACCCTGTCCCTACCCTGTCCTACCCTACCCTACCCTACCCTACCCTCAAGTCCAACCATCAACCCAACACCACCATGCCCACTAAACCACGTCCCATAGTGCCCTGGCTGCGTGGTTGTTGACCACCCCCAGGGCTGGCGACTCCACCACCCGCCCTGGGCAGCCTGTCAGAGGAGTGGATTGATTTTGCTGGTGCCTTTCTTGTGTTTGGAGTTGATTTCTGGCCCCTCTGCTTCTGTGGCTCCTGCAGTGTGTTTCTCTTTTCCTCTCCAGTTTTTGAGCCTGGCTTCCAACATTTTGAACTTCATCACTTCCTCCATGCTGAACTCCAGGAACAACTTCATTCGCAACTACCTGAGCGTCTCCCTCTCCGAGCAGCACATGGCTACGCTGGCCAGCATCATCAAAGAGGTGGATAAGGATGGGCTGAAGGGTGAGTGAGCAGCAGCTCTCTAGCATTTACAGACAGATGTTTCCTCAGCTCCTGCTGGAGGTCTTCAATCTGGGAGAGCAGTGGTAGTAAGCAGCCTGATCCCTGTCTTGCAGGCACATCAGATGAGGAGTTTGCTGCTGCGCTCTATCACTTCAACCATTCCTTGGTCACCTCAGATCTTCAGTCTCCGGCTTTGCAGGTTAGTCCCCACCACAAGAGAGACATAGGGCTGCTGGATTAGGTCCTAGAGGAGTGCCACAAAGGTGGTCAGAGGGCTGGAGCCCTGCAAGGACTGGCTGAGGGAGTTGGGGCTGTTCAGCCCGGAGAAGAGAAGGCTCCAGGGAGACCTTAGAGCTGCATTTCAGTAGCTGAAGGGGACCTCCAGGCAGGCTGGGGGAGGGATGTTGGGGCTGTTCAGCTGGAGAAGAGAAGGCTCCAGGGAGACCTTAGAGCTGCATTTCAGTAGCTGAAGGGGACCTCCAGGCAGGCTGGGGAGGGACTGTTGGGGCTGTTCAGCCTGGAGAAGAGAAGGCTCCAGGGAGACCTTAGAGCTGCATTTCAATAGCTGAAGGGGACCTCCAGGCAGGCTGGGGAGGGACTGTTGGGGCTGTGGGGATAGGGTGAGGGGCAATGGGTTGAACCTGGGGCAGGGGAGATTTAGGTTGGACATCAGGAAGAAGTTCTGCACAGTGAGAGTGTGATTGAGGCCCCATCCCTGGAGACATTCAAGAACAGACTCCATGTGGCCCTGCTGAGTGCAGAGGGGTTGGACAAGATGCCCTTGGAGGCTGCCTTGCACCCCAGTGCAATCTGTGAATCTGATTGCATGTATCAATAGAAGGAAATGTTGGTGTCTGTTAGTGCCTCTGCATGGACTCTCCAAACCTAGCAGGCTTGGATTACTTTGGATTCAGTCCCTGGGGACCTTTGCAGTCATCCACTATGAAACAGCCTGCAGAGTGTAGGCTAGCATCTAGAGTTCAGATGAATCCACTGAACTTTGAAGGTGATGACAGGTGAAAAGGAAATGGGGTTTGTGTCTTTTGTTCTGGAGAGCCAACTCTATCTGTGTGTTTATCAGTGCTGCAGGTGTGCTTTGCTGCCAGGGCTGATGCCAAGAGGCCTTGGAATTAATTCTCTCAGGAGAGAATCAAATTAATCCTTCTGCTTTCATGTGCTAACTTTGTAGCCTCCAGGTGTCTGTGCCAGGCCCTGTGCTGACCTGATTTGACACTGCAAGGAGGGCTTGTAAATCTGTTTAGCAATCACTGAATTCAATCCCTGGACTTGGTGCTGACTCTTCCCTGCTGCATTTCAAACACTCTCTTTAGACACCACTCAGAGTTTGCTCTGTTTGAAATGGAGGAAGTGTTGCTGGGATCAAAGGGCTCATCTTCCACCTTAGACACTACAGGTGGTAGCATAATCTCCCCCTGCTGTGGTACAGCAGCAGGTGAGCAGAGCTCACAAATGCCATGGGTTTGTGCCTTGGTGTTGAAGTTGTGTTTTAGGTGGCCAGGTGGCAGTGTAGCTGCCCCTCTGGCTGTGCCATGTGTGTGAGATAGGAGAGAGACTGCTGTGGGAACAAGCTCTGGAAGCCCTCATGTTAATGGCCATCTATTTAGTCACAGAACCTTAGAACAGGTTTGGTTGGAAGGGACCTCAAAGACCAATCCAGTTCCAGCCCCCCTGCCATGGCAGGACACCTCCTAACAGCACAGGTTGCTCACGGCCTCACCCAACCTGGCCTTGAACACAACCTCCCTGGGCAACCTGTTCCAGTGTCTCCCCCCCCTCATTGTCAAGGATTTCTCCCTGATCTCCAGTGTAAATCTTCCCTCTCCAAGCCTAAATCAAATGTCCCTGTGTTCAGCCTCACACATGTAGAGGCATGAAACATAAACCTGCTTGGACTGGAAGGGACCTGCAAAGCTCATCCAGTCCAACCCTCTGCAGTCAGCAGGGACATCCACCCAGAGCAGGTTGCTCAGAACCCCAAACAACCTGACCTGGAATGGTTCCAGGGATGGGGCATTGCAAACTGGACCAGGCTCTCACCACCCTCACTGTGAAAACTTCTGTCTAGTCTAAATTTCCCTCTTTTAGTTTAAACCCTCAGCCCTTGACCTGTCACCACGAGCAAACACTTCTCATTAGGGCATCAGCTAGGACTTGCCCCAGTTCACCAGCTCTCTGTTTTGTTCCAGAACACACTCTTCAGCAGCTGGGAGTTGCTCCTTTCTCTGAAGGTCCCTGGCTCTCTACATCCAACTCAGAGTCTGTCAGTGCTCTCAAGACTTCTCCTGATTTGGCAGCATAAAGCCAGTGCCCAGGGGGATCCTGATGTTCCAGAATGCCTTAAAGTGTGGAAAGGTGAGGTCATTGCCTGGCAGTCATCTTTTACCTCTTGCTTTTCTCTCAAGTGCAGTGTTCCAAGTGTGTGTTTGGTCTCTGAGCAGTGCTGCTGTGTGCTGCTAGGAGGAGCAGAGGGGCAGTGCTGCTGTGTTGCAGCCTTTCCTCTTTCTGACTCCCCTGGGATGGCTGTTCAGCTTTTCCCATCTGATGGATTTGCTGCTCATTGAGTGTCTGTTGGGTTTGCTCTCTGCCAGTCTCTTTCCAATACTTGATGTGGTGAATGCATGGAGAAGCTTGTGGTCAGCAGGTCCAGGGAAGTTTCCCTTCCCCTTCTGTTCTGCCCTTCCAGAATCCTGGGTCCAGTTCTGGGCTCCCCAATTCAACAGAGACAGGGAACTACTGGAGAGAGTCCAGTGGAGGCTACAAAGATGCTGAGGGGCCTGGGGCTGTTGAGCCTGGAGAAGAGCAGCCCAAGAGGGGATCTGAGCAGTGCTCAGCAAGAGCTAAAGTCTGGGGGACAAGAGGCTGGGGCCAGACTCTTGTCAGTGGTCCCCAGGACAGGCCAAGGGGCAGTGGGCACAAACTGGAACCCAGGAGGTTCCATCTGGAGATGAGGAGAAAGTTGCATGTTGTGAGGTTGCTGGAGGCCTGGAGCAGGCTGCCCAGAGAGGTTGTGGAGTCTGGAGAGCTTCCAAACCCCTCTGGGCATTGTGCTGTGGGCAAGTGCTGTGGGAGCCTGCTGGAGCAGGGGGCTTGGACTGCCTGAGCTCCGGAGGTCCCTTCCAACCCCTCCACTGTGGCCCTGGGAATAATTTCTCTGGTTGCCAGCAGCAGAAAGGAAAGCAGAAGCATGTGCTGCTGAAAAATGTTCTTCTGGTCTGTAGTGAGAGAGGTGTTGCAGAGGGATCTAAGCCAGGAGCAAGGTAGGCTTCCTCAGCTGCCTCTCTCCGTGTCAGGTTCGTGGGCACGCTGAAGCAGAACGCCCTGCAGGGGACCCTTCCCGGCGACACAGAGGACCTGAATGTCGAGCACCTCCAGCTGCTGCTGCTGATCTGCCACAACTTCTCCGAGAGGGGCCGCAGGTCTGTCCTGATGCTCTGCATCCAGACCATCGTGGAGCTGAACCGGCAGCATGGAGACCCAGCAGGCCGCCGTGCCGCTCGTCGTGGCGCGGCTGCTCCTGGTGTTTGACTACCTGCTCCACCAGTACTCCAAGGCTCCTGTGTACCTCTTTGAACAGGTAAGGGGGTTGGGAGTGTGTCCTGCAATGTCAGAATAGAATCATAGAGTCAGTAAGGCTGGAAGAGACCTGAGAAATCAGCAAGTCCAACCTGTCACCACAGACCTCATGACTACTAGGCCATGGCTCCAAGTGCCACATCCAGACCCTTGTTGAACACCTCCAGGGACGGGGACTCCACCATCTCCCTGGGCAGCACATTCCCCTGGCCAGTTACTCTTGCTGGGAAGAACTTTCTCCTCACCTCCAGCCTAAACCTCCTGGTTAGGGCTGGGGGGGAGCTGGAGGTGATATCTACTGCCCCTTCACAGAATCACCAAGGTTGGAAGAGACCTCAAAGATCATCGAGTCCAACCTGGCACCACAGACCTCATGAGTACTAGACCATGGCTCCAAGTGTCACATCCAGTCCCCTCTTGAACACCTCCAGGGATGGGGACTCCACCACCTCCCTGGGCAGCACATCCCAATGGCCAATGACTCTCTCTGGGAAGAACTTTCTCCTCACCTTGAGTCTAAACTTCCCCTGGCACAGCTTGAGACTGTGTCCTCGTGTGCTGGGTGCCTGGGAGAAGAGACCAACCCCCTCCTGGCCATGTTGAATGGGCCACCAGCAGGAATCTGTAACAGGCAGTCATAGAATGGCTTAGGTTGGAAGGGACCTCAGAGATCATCTGCTCCAACCTCCCTGCCATGGGCAGGGAGAACTCCCACCAGGCCAGGCTGCTCAAGGCCTCATCCAACCTGAAAGGAGGGAGCTCAGCTCAGGCACAGCCATTACCAAAGCTCTTCTGAACAGGAACTGCCCTTCCCTTGCAAAAGAGAACTATTTAACAGCCAGCAAGTCAGACAGCCTGGGCTGGGGAGGTTGGAGTTGATTCCTCCTTTAGTTCAGGTTGAGAGATGCCTGGAATGGCTTAGGTGGGGAGGGACCTTAAAGATCATCCAGTTCCAACCCCCCTGCCTGGACAGGGACACCTCCCACCAGCCCAGATTGCTCAAGGCCTCATTCAACCTGGCCCTGAGCACCTCCAGGGTGGAAGCATCCACAGCCTCCCTGGGCAACCAGTTCCAGTGTCTCCCCACCCACACTGAAACAATTTCTTCTCATCTCCAGTCTCAATCTCCCCTCTTCCAGCCTCACTCCATTCCCCCTTGTCCTGTCACTAGACACCCTCATGGAAGTAATCATTTGGGGTGTTCTGGTCTCTTCATGATCCTTGTGAGTGAAGAGTTTTGGTGGTGTCCCCAGCCTTGTAGTTGTAATGGGGGATGAGCTGTGGATGTGGTTCCTAGCAGCAGGGTGAGTTTGTGTGTAAATTCCTTGTGTCCTAAAAGCCTGGGAAGAAGGGATCAGTGCCTCTTTCAGAGTCTTGAGTATTTAGCTATGTGGGCAGCATCTCACAAACACCTTGGACACCACATCATTGCTTTAGCCTTGCAGCATGAGGTTTTGGGCACCATTCTCATTAACTCACAGAATCACACAGTTGTCAGGGTTGGAAGGGGCCTTCAAGATCATCCAGTTCCACCCTCCAGCCATGGGCAGGGACACCTCTCAACTAGAGTTGGTTGCTGAAGGCCTCATCCAGCCTGGCCTTAAACACCTCCAGGGAGGAGGCAGCCACAACCTCCCTGGGGCAACCTTGTTTCAGCTTCTCCAACACCCTCCTGTAAATGTGGTGCTGGTGTGTTTGTCTGTGTGGCTTTTTCAGTTGAGACTTGACTTAATCTGCTTACTCCAGGACAAAAATCATCAAGTAGGGCTCAGGGCTTTCCTCAGAAGCTGGGACTGATTATGACTGATGTGGCTGTGAGCAGCCTGCTGCAGTGTGAGGTGTCCCTGCCCATGGCAGGGGGGTTGGAACTGGCTGATCCCTGAGGTCCCTTCCAACCCTGACAATTCTATGAGTCTGTGTTCTAGCACCAGAGTTGTTGTATGTCATGGTTCCTTGGTAGCTTTCCCCCCACCCTTCATGACAAGGATGCCTTGGCTGGGGTTGATTGCTTTGCTTAACTTAGGTGCAGTACAATTGCTGACTCCCCCCATTGGCTGGGTGAGTGGATCCCAGGACAGTAGCAGACGAACATCTGTCCTCTTATCATGGCTTTAAGAAGTGGAAGAAAACTGGACCAAACACTGCTCCTCAGGTAAGGAAGAGAATGGAAGCAGTTCTTTATCCCCAAGCTTTTTGCTTTTGCAGATGGCTGAGAACTCTTCCTGAGCCCTGGGGATGGGTCACTCCTTCCTCTCTCAGTGGTGAGTAGTTAGAGTAGACAGAGAAGTGTTTGTAATGCAGGAAAAAGTCCATTGGATGGAATGGAATGGAATGGGGAATGGAATGGAATGGAAGTAGGATAGGATGGAATGGGATGGGATGGAATAGAATTAGGATGGGATGGAATGGAATGGAATAGAATGGAATAGAATAGGAGTGGAATAGAATAGAATAGAAAAGAATAGGAGTGGAATAGAATAGAATGGAATAGAATGGAATAGAAGTGGAATAGAATAGAATAGAAGTGGAATAGAATAGAATAGAAAAGAATAGGAGTGGAATAAAATAGAATGGAATAGAATGGAATAGAAGTGGAATAGAATAGAATAGAAGTGGAATAGAATAGAATTAACCAGGTTGGAAGAGACCTTTGATATCATCAAGTCCAACCTATCACCAAAACCATCTGATCAACTAAACCATGGCACCAAGGGCTCATCCAGACTCTTGCTAAACACCTCCAGGGATGGGGATTCCACCACCCCCCTGGGCAGCACATTCCAATGGGCAATCACTCTCTGTGTGTAGAATTTCTTCCTAACCTCCAGCTGAACCTCCCTGGCACAGCTTGAGACTGTGTCTCTGTTCTGCTGCTGGGTGCCTGCATGGGAGAAGAGACCAACCCCCACCTGGCTGCAACCTCCTGCAGGGAGTTGCAGAGAGCAAGAAGTCTCCCCTGAGCCTCCTCTTCTGCAGGCTATGCAAACCCCAGCTCCTCAGCCTTCCTCCCAGGGCTGTGCTCCAGACCCCTCCCCAGCTTTCTTGCCCTTCTCTGGACACCTTCAAGTCTCTCAATGTCCTTCTTAAACTGAGGAGCCCAGAACTGGACACGGAGTCCAGGTGTGCCTAAGCAGTGCTGAGCACAGGGCACCAATGACCTCCCTGCTCCTGCTGGCCAACTCTTCCTGATGCAGGCCAGAGTCCTTGGCCTTCTTGGCCCCTGGGCACAGCTGCCTCATGTTCAGCTGCTGTCCACCAGCACCCCCAGGTCCCTCTCTGCCTGGCTGCTCTCAGCCATCTCCCCCACCAGCCTGTAGCTCTGCCTGGGGTTGTTGTGGCAAAAGTGCAGCCCCTGGCACTTGGCTGTGTTCAATCTCTGCCCTTGGCCTCTGCCCAGCCTGGCCAGGTCCCTCTGCAGAGCTCTCCTATCCTCTAACAGATCAACCCCTGCCCCCAGTGGAGATCATGTATCCTGCATGGGGTTGTTGTGGCCAATGTGCAGCACCTGGACTTAGATGTTTCAGCCTCAGTTAATCTAAATTAAGTCAAACTACTGTCATGTAGGAATATTCTTGCAGGTAATTGATGATGTATTTGCTGTGTCAGGGCTATAGGAGCAGGAAGAGCTTGGCTGCATGCCTTCCATGGGTTCCAGCACATGATGTGTGTCATGGGGCTAGCTTAGGAGAAAGGAAAGGTGAAAGGTGGTGGAGAGGAGAAGAGAGGGTAAACCCATTTCACCTAATTACAGCTGTCAGCTGGCAAAGTTCTGTGCTGTCCTCTCGTTCCAGATGCAGTTCCACAGCCCAGGTTCTACTGCATCCTGTCTCCAGAAGCTTCTGAGGATGATCTGAACCGCCTGGATAGCACGGTACTGGCACTGCTGCTTTACAAGACCTTCCTGTCAGCTCAAGGGCTGGGTTGATCGACCAGTGCCAGGGAAAACAGGCAAGAGGGGAGACTTGATCTTCCTTCACCTTTGCTGAAGCAGAGAGGCCAGAAATATTTGACTGAGTGGAGCAAAGAAAGAACTTCAAAAAGAACACCACAGTGGAAGGGACCTCAAGGTTCATCTAGTCCAACCTAATGCTCTTCTGAGAGAGAGAGAGAGAGAGAGAGAGCTCTCGCATAGCCACACTTTATTTTGCAGTGTCTCTGAAACATCTGAGGCAAAGCCAAGTGGCATGGAGTTGTTTGTCTCATGCTTTGGTTTCCTCCCTAAATTAGTTGGCATCAGGGTTGTGGGCTTGCTTCATTCATACTGCCTTCCAGCCACTTTGTTGGTGCTCTGACTGGGGGAGGGAAAAAAACCAACAGCACTGCCTTCCTGAAGTCTGCTTTTGCATGGGTTTGGTCTGTGGGTAGTTTGAGTGCTTGAGGGAAGGGCTTGGCTGTGTGTAAAGGCAGAGCTGTGCAGTCTCATGCAATCCCAGACTGGGTTGGGTTGGAAGGGACCTTTAAAGTTCATCAAGCCAATTCCCCTGCAGTGAGCAGGGGCATCTGCAAACTAGAGCAGGTTGCTCAGAGCCCAGACCAACCTGGCTTGCAGTGGTTGCAGGGATGAGGCATCCCCCACTCTGTGGCCAGCTGGGCCAGGGTCTCACCACCCTCAGTATAAAAAATGTCTCCTGTACACAGTCTGAATCTCCCACTTCTAGTTTAAAACTCAGACCTTGCCTTGTGCTGGAAAAAACTGCCCCCACCTTCTCACAGGCCCCCTTTAAGTACTGAAAGGCTCAGTGTGGGCTCCCACAGAACTTCCTTTCTCCAAGCTGAACACCCCCAACCCTCAGCCTATCCTCACAGGAGAGGTCTTCCAGCCCTCTGATCATTTTTGCCCCTTGGCAAAGGGACAATCCTGCCTTCTCCCTCGCAGGTTGTGAGGTCCTTTTCCAGGACTATGAAGTATGATGAGCTGTACACAGCCTGACTTCACTGCTTGCAGCTGGCTCACAGTTGATACACTCAGGAGGAAAGAGAACAAAAATGTCACTGCACTGGTAAGAAAGTTGCTGTCTTCTTGTCTGTGTTTGAGGACCTAAGCGTTCAGACTTAGTATGTTGAAGTGAAATGTTTGACCCAAGTGTGTGGGCAGGGTGGAGGGATGAGGATCTCAACACTCCCATGGCTAATTGTAGAGTCAGTAAGGTTGGATAAGATCATGGAGTCCAACCTTCAACCCAACACCACCATGGCCCCAAGTGCCAATGGCACAACAATTTCTTGAACCATCCAGGGCTGGGGACTCCAACCACCTCCTGGGCAGCCTGTGCCAATCCCTGACCACTTTGCAGTAGAGAAGTCGTTCCTCTGTCCAACCTAAACCTCCCTGGCACAATTTCAGGCCACTTGCTTTGTTCGATCACTTGATACTAAGGACTAGAGACCAACCCCACCTCTCTCCAGCCTCAGGTAGCTGAGAGGTTCCTCTCAGCCTCCTCTTTCTGCAGGCTGATGGTAGTGTTGGTGGTGGTACATTCAGGAGTTCTTAATTCATAGCATGTTTTAGACTTGCTGCATGCGCCTGGTTGTTCCAGGAGGTCTGGCTAGAATGTGATAATTTGCTGAAGCAGAAACCATAGAACAGAGAATCAATAAGGTTGGAAAAGACCTCAAAGATCATCAAGTCCACCTGGCACCCAAGGCTCATGATGCTAAACCGTGGCCTCAAGTTCCACATCCATGTCCCTTTTGAACACCTCCTGGGCAGCACATTCCATGACCAATTACTCTTGCTGGGAAGAACTTTTCGTCCCCTCCAGCTAAACCTCCTCTGGCACAGCTTGAGGCTGTGTCCTCTTGTTCTGGTGCTGGGTGCCTGCCTGGGGGGAAGAAGCCCAACCCCACCTGGCTCCAACCTCCTTCAGGGAGTTGGAGAGAGCAAGAAGGTCTCCCCTGACCTCACTCCAGGCTAAAACCCCTAGCTCCCTCAGCCTCTCCTCACAGGGATGTTTTATCCTCATTCTTTTCTTTCCTCCATCTTCTTTGCTGTCTAATGTGACAAACCCTCAGTGCAGTGTTGTGATTTGGCACAGCTGGAGGCATCTGAGTCTCTGGTGAGGCCATTCCAGCAGCTGGGACGAGGCGACACCCGTCTGTCTCTATTGACCTGCCCTACTGCTGTGTTGTTAGGAAGCCTGTGCACTTCAGTACTACTTCTGATACTGTGGAGGATTCTGGGCATTTTGCCTCCTTCCAAAAAATACATGAATCAGCTGGCTACCAACACACCAGAGATGAGTGAATGTGACATCGGCACACCTTGCGATGGTCCTCTCGCCTCGAATCGCCTCCTACGTCACCTGGATCAAGGTGCAGCCTCCTCCTTCAGTAGGGGTCCTTTGGCATGGTGATAGTAAGAATCACAGAATGGGTGGAAGGGACCTCTGGAGGTCATCCAGTCCAACCCCCTGCCAAAGCTGGGTGACCTAGAGCAGGTCACACAGGAACACATCCAGGTGGGTTTTGG